>CAVNZL010000136.1:5260000-5270000 GCA_963693355.1 Pontia daplidice | reverse complement strand
GACTAAAATTGGTAGGTTTTATATATAATTTATTTACATAAATCCTTATTGTGTTTTATGTTCTTTAATTATCTAAGGGCCCAAAATTAATAGGATAAGATCATTCTTAATCTAATATCATTATTAGGAAGATAAAAATCATTCATTTGATAAAGCACAGTTTAATTATACCTAGAGTAGTTAGTAATTAAATTTGTAATTAGTGTCCGTTTCTCATGACTTGTGTCAACTAGAGTCTAAGAGATCGGTTTACCTCTTAAATATAAGAGTAAAACCGAGGTGCTATCTAAATTAAAAAAAAAATATTGACATATTGACCGTGAAATGTGAATGATTTCAGGTAACATAATGGGGATTCAGAAAGAAGAAGAGGAAATCGAAGATGGTCCGACGAAGCAGGCCTACAAATATGCCGAACATTTAGATAAAGGTACTTTTATGTTTCTTGGCTATTGTTAAAATGTAGGTGAGCTAACCTCGACCGTTCAACGATCAACCCAGTTTGCAAAATAGTCATTGGTTCAGTTTTAGATATAGTCAATATTTGTGTTATGATTATAATTGTTAACTGTTGTCTGGGTGACATATTTAAATGTTCTTTAAAAATCGGGTGCTATCGTATTCCTTGGCCGGGGCAAATTTTGAATGCTTCTTACAACCATGTAGACATTTAGTTTACATACAACGCTCAATTTAAGTTCTTCGAGCCTATTAAGTGGTTCGTTATTTCACTTTGAATTGATTAAATAATATTAATAGAATCAGGCGTTTGTGTGCGTAAGTCTATATATGAAAACTTAATAGACCAATTTATTAGCAATACTCCGCAAAAAACACCCTCAAACCTTCTCTTTCATCTACGAACAGCGTTCATCCAATGAACGTGCGTCGAGTTTTCGAGGAGGATTGCTAATACTAAATTGTGCTGTTAGAATTTATTCATGATAGTACTATTAATATCCCTCAGATGGCGCTATTTCAAAAAACAAAGTCAATATTAAATTTTTCAAAATTACTCTCAGTGTTTATTTATAATTTTGACATGCTGGACAATGTATTTTGCCTGTATGAACTCTTTGCCACTGATACATGGTATAAACAATTACTAATTTGAAATGTATCACCTTTCAGAGGGTCAACCTGAGTCAAAGTCTGATTTTGTGAAGAAAAAAACTATATCGCAACAAAGGCGGTTTCTGCCTGTCTTCGCTGTTAGAGAGGAGCTGATGCAAGTTATCAGAGAGAATAACGTTATTATTATCGTTGGTAAGGCTTTTCATAAAATATTTTAATTTAGACTAAAAAGTTATGACAATGGCTTGTTTGTTTTATTAATTAAAAGCGCTAAACTCAGGAACTGCTGGTTCGAATTTTTAATGTTGGATAGTCAATTTATTCAGGGCTTTTTAAGGATAAATAACATCACGATAAGAGGAAAGTGGAAAATGTAGAAAAACCGGCCATAATTATGTATTTTCGCATGCTGTGGTTATTTTACGAATAATGACTCGGTGTAAAATCGCAGGTGAGACGGGCAGTGGCAAGACCACGCAGCTGACCCAGTACCTCCACGAGGAAGGCTTCAGCAAGCTGGGCATGATCGGATGCACCCAGCCCCGGCGTGTGGCCGCTATGTCCGTCGCGAAGAGGGTCGCCGACGAGATGGGTTCGAGGCTCGGTGAGAACAACTTTTTATATGCTTATAAATAAAAAAGAGGAATTTAAACTCAAAAATCGTATGACTTTATCTTTACATATTACAAGAAAAAGACTTGTCAGTCTGTTGATTGATTAGGGTACATCTTACCAATGTAAAAATTGATTTTTTTTAGTTTAGTTATTTAGAGCTTATATGCATTTAATCAAATATGACAAATATGCATGGTTTGGTATTTGATTAATTATAAATAAAAACTCTTTTTTCGGTTCGCCACAAAGTTGACACAGTTTTGTAAAATTTTGTACATTAATTTTATTATAATAACATCAGGACACATTTTGAACACGGCTTAGTTAAGATGAGCTATTGATATCTTGTACTTATAACGGTAAAACAATTGTAATGTTTTAACCACTGACCGGAAATCTCATCCGAAGAGATAATTTAAAAAAAAAATCCTATTAAGTTGTCAATTTGCATAACCCTGCATCATTGTTTGTGTACTCCAGGGGAGGAAGTGGGCTACGCCATCCGTTTCGAGGACTGTACATCACCCAACACGGTGATCAAGTACATGACGGACGGAATTTTGCTCCGCGAGGGCCTTCGCGAACCAGACTTGGACAACTACTGCGCCGTCATTATGGACGAAGCCCACGAGAGGTCGCTGTCCACTGATATGCTGTTCGGGCTACTTCGGGAGGTTAGTGACATTCATTTGTCAATTGTCAAATTGACATTTACATTTCAATTTACTTATGAGTTAAGCTGTACTTTGTGTGATATAGAATGCATATCTTTTTTGAAAGCAAAAATTAATATGTTGGAATTCATTAATGTTTGGTTAATACCAAGTTAGCCCACAGCCGCTATATATTATTATCGTTTTTGAAAAGGAGACCAATTTAGCACCTTCGTTTGTCGTTTTAACATCGGTGATGACATTTTGTTTTGAGCGATGACGGATTTTTTTTAATTTTCACACCTTTATTCTAAGTGATTTTCGAATACTGTATAGAAAAGTGTTAGTGAAAGAAAACGAGGCCTGTATTTTATCGACTTTTGTGTCTGGTTTCATCGCATTTTTTATTTATTTTGGGACACTTCAAACTTATTTGGACCAATATCTCGCTAAACATATTTTTGCCCTAGAAAAGGCATTTTATTCGCTTGACATGATTTCTCTAAAAAATATAATTATCTATATTTAATAATTTTTATTCTATAAGTCTTAAAAACTTAAAAAAAATGATATAACTAATACAAAAAATGATTAAAGGTTATTCAAAGGAATAGTTCCTTTAAAATAGCTGGACTAATTCATTGTCCGAGGTAGCTGCCAGCTCTTCGGTCTCCAGTGATCGACTGACATTTTTACTATTTCCTTAAAAACCCTTATAGCGATAGTCTATAAGCTAAGGTTCTCGACACCAAATAGGACAAAATCATATACATTTATAGTATTTGGTTACTGTGTGAATATGTAAAGCCCTTAAAAACGAGTCATGATTGTATCAAATATTGATATTCGCGACATCTAGTGGATTAGTATAAATGTACCGCAAAACGAATTTGCGCCACTAGGTGGCTGTAGGTGCGCAGATTTTTCTTTAGTACCGTAATGCTTTTATTTCGCATTCAAAGATTGGTTTTAATACGTCAATTGCTAACAATTGCATTGTCCTTATCACCTAGAACGTTCTTTTCATTCTAACAAAACCTGAATGACCTCAAGTGTTGACTCAGATTAGATTTGTTAACGGAAATGACATTTTTTATCCAAATTAAATGCTTTGTCTCGCGTTTCGAGACGCGTTTGTTTAAACGCGCTTATCTCAGAAATTGCTTCAAAATGCTTCAAAATTCTACATTTATTACGTTAAGTTCAAATTCACCAAGATATCGGTGATATCTGTAGACCACGTCTGGTATATTATATTTAATGTAGATTAAATCATCGTGACCTTTGTTGTGCCTGTTCAAATTGTGATGAGTCATTATATTAAGATAACGGTGAGACAAGGTTATCCAAATAAAAACACTATGTGTATAACTATTTTATTTATAAAATGCTTCAATATAAATAGCACATCAAACAAACAAGTACAAAACTCAATAACAGTCGTTCTCATACTTAGCATAGAAATACTTAACAATACTCTTTCACCGAATACTATAAGTAAGCGACTCAATTATCCTTTATAAAATGTAGAATATAGGAATTTGTATACGCCGCTTTCTCGTAGACCGGATTGGCTTTCATTTTCATAGATTAACCACAGTCTTTAACGTCATAATAAAATGTGTAATCCTACTAACATTTGAACTGTCTTAGTCTATAATATCATAATCGATAAGTCTACATGCCTAACGTGCCATAGACACGACTAATTTCAGGAATGTTAAGCTGTTAATATTGGGTGCGTACCCATGTAGGAATAACAATACTTGAGCAAAATAATACAACTTGAATTTAGATTTATGAATAACCGAAAAACTCATTTGGACCTCATTCAGCGTACGAGAGATTCCGATAAAAGTTGTACTTTAGTTGCAACCCTGGAACCGTCAATTGTCATGTTTGAATATAGAATAGAAAATTTAAACAAAGTCTATTTCCCCGGCCGAGGGTTGCCAGAAGCAGGCGTAGCATGTGCCGGCACTGCCGGCTTGTGGAAATCAGATGGACTTTATCTTTGGACGCGCGTTCTGGCTAACTAGCATCACGCCCATATTCATGCCGATGTTACCCCATTTCAGAGACTCGCTTATCTGTAACAATAGAAACGAAATTAGATATATTAAAACTCTTTGCGGTGGTACTTTTTGCGTGTATTGAAATGTCTTTTGTTGTATGTTGTCCGTGTATCAACGTAAACCTAAATCTCTAAAAAAACGTAAATCTCTCGTATGTCATTGACCCGTAAATAAATCGAAATGTATTACTTTGATTCAGTTATATATTTGAACAGATTGTATTTTAAGCGCCATTTAAAATGGCTAGCACTTGTCAGCTTTGAATCACCAGCTCACCCAATTAACCTAAATTATTAGAATTAATTGACTTTTGTCGTTGATGTCACGGTTGGTCACTTTAATGACATTTCATATTAGTTGCTAGTATATAACGCAGACAGTATTTATGTCCTTTGAAAGGCTAACTAACTCGCTTCAAATTATCTATCCAATCATCTCCATAAATTAACTGCATATCTGTTAAAAGCAGTAGGAATGCTTCTGGATGAAAGATATAATTTTTGCTATCAAAGTCTCTGGTTTTTTAAAAAAAGGCACGTGGTTGAACAAAATTCCATTTTAACAAAGTGTGGAGCTTGTCTGTATGCAGAAGCTTCACACCATATTTAGCATTGAAACTTGAATCTTATTTGAAATGTAAGTACGTTCCAGCCATCTTCATATTAAATACGAGCGCTAAGGACGTGCTGGCCGCTAAAAAGTCCAAATTAAAAGAAATTTAAAGGGGTAATGAGTCACGTAATATACGCAAATACAAAATATGTGATAAAGATCTCTTGATATATTAAATTGCGTCATACTACGATAAAAAATTTATCCAACTATACTCCAAACAAGCGCACACTATAAAAAATATAAATTAAAAAAAAAACACCAGTTTCTACGACGAAACTACTCGTACTCTTACACACAACACATTTATGATGCAGCCTAATGAGAAGAAATTGCAACACACAAGATAGAACAAAAGTCAACATTGAATTCCGGTAAATTGAATTTTGAATAGAAAATCCCTCACCGGTAAAAATGTCGCCAGCTGTTTGTCCAAAGCGCCTCAACGATTACCATCAAAAGATGATAATCATAGGTGTTTTCGACGTGGTTAAGCTGATCTGTAACAGAATGACTACTTTGTGCGATCTTTTATATTCACCCCATTCCCCATGCAAGATCGCCTATGCCCCAGTCTTCAATGTCACCGATGAAAAGCGGTCTAAGAAACAAGCTTCAGTAAGCAAATTTGATGGCTTCATGAATAATATCAAAACTGTCTTTACAAATACAAAATTGTTAAACTTATAACACACGGATTACCTACGGCTGTAATTTTATTGTACCTACTTTGTTTTTGACGTCATGACTTATTGACCGTGGTATAACATTGTAACGACAGCTTATATGAACGGAATTCATGCAATAAAAATTAAAACTTGAACAATACAGAAAGCAAATGTGTATGGAGATTTTGAAGATTAACATAACATGAAATTCAGACGATTGTTACGCGTGAAATTTGTATGTGAAATTTGTTTACCTGTCGCATTCGAGCTTCTTGCGGAGTTTCACCATATCGGCACCAGTGGACGAAATGCAGCGTGTTATGCCAATTCCTCTCGAACCTGGACTTGGTAGCCATGTCAAGCTGCAATCAGTAGAAGCTCCTTAGTAGCTTGTCCACTGTTTTCCAAAGAGAAAGCCCGTTGAGGCTATCTGAAATAAGAGGGCTTCCAATTCTGACGTCTGTCGTAGACAGGAGGAATCTGAAGAATCGGAAGTGGGAGGAACCTTTGAACGGTTGACAATTTGCAATGGGATTGTATCGGTACAATATCGAGGCAATAACGTAAAATTCGTTGAGCATCTGTTGTGAAATTGGGGCACGATTTGCATTTATATCGAGGTCGCGAAACTAAGCTACTGTACACGTATCAACTCCCTTTAGTTCTCGCGTAAATCGCATTATGTAATTTATAGTAATTTTATCTACGCAGTTAACTTGTCAATCAACCCGATTTCTAAACATATAATCGCGATTTAATGCTTTGATTGCCTGAATGAGAAATTACCGAGCGTATAATTGGAAGGGGAGGATAGAATTGGAAACAACCGCGGAATTTTTACCTTGGCTCTTATGTCCTTTTCACTGTTCGGAGTCTCCTGTTTGTCGTCTACGTTGTTGATTCTTATCACAGAGTCTTTCTTCCAGAAGTTACTCAGGGTAGTCTTGATTATACGTTTCCTCACGCCCTTCTGTTGGACGGTGTACACCTCTATCTGTTCCGGGTTCTTTGTTTTTTCTATGAACAAAAATTTTTATACAATAACACATTATAAAAGACACGGCATGAACCAAGGCCGATTTCTACTATGCTAATTGCATGCACTGTACGAGTTATAAATAAAACAGGTTGAGGTGCACGCTACCAGAGTTTTCTAAAGTAAACCCCATCACAAACTGGTATTACCGGATATAAATACACAATTCACGCCTTGATCTCATTAGTGGGCGATCACATTGACGCGTAATACATGAATTATTTACAAATGTCTATTGGGAGTTTACTATTGGCGCGCGACCGTTACGATGCCAAGTTATTCTATCACGTCACGTATATTGTCTATGTCTTAATTCAAGGCATCTATGACGTACCTTTACCCTTCTTCCACATGGCAATGGCGTACATATGGTAGTCAGGGGAGACCACAGAATCTGGCGGCAGAGGGTCCTCCGCTCGTACCTCCAGGACGAATCCTGACTCGAGAACCGCGCACAATATGTTCTGCTCGTCATGTTTGAACCACTTGGTCTCCCTCAACTTATGGATGGCTACGGAGGAACCGAACTTCTGTTTCTTTGGCGCAAACAACGCTTGGGCCTGACTCCCGAAACGAGATAGCAGCCCTTTGACGGTGGGCGGCGGGGCTAAACTCTTCTCGGGCGGCTTGATCTGCTGGAAACTCCGGCAGGTCACGAACCTGGCTTCCATTGAACCAGTTAGGTATGCGAGAAAAATTCACACCGTGTTTTAGACTTATAAGTCTGGGCGCGCTCAGTTTACTCGCACTTATGAGAAATGTACACGACACTTTCACAATTCGATCCGCGTGGTATCGTAAACACACGAGGTCAGAACGATACGGTTGCGTTGTAAAGAAAGACGCGGCGCGCGTGCCGCCTTACGTTATATACGACAGAGGGGAAAGAGAGGCGCCCCCCGCGACCTGCGGCCTCGGTAGGGCTGTTCGCAGGTCGATGAACGTTAATGTTGTAAAAACTTGTATAACCGTGAAATCAGTATCGATAATATATAACGATAACGTTAACCAAATTTTTAACTGTTATTGTTTCTATGATGCTGAAATTTCTATTAAATTATTTCAAATACTCGAGTCTGACATAAACAGTAGCGTAAAACTTTCTTAGGGCATCTCAAATCTAATTGTTATAATATTTTGTATATCTGGGTTATAAGGAGGAAAGATTTTGTTTGACCGATTTCAATAATTCTTTCGTCGTTAGAAAGATCACATTTTCAAGAAAATTGGGAATTTTTATTTGATTTAAGTGAATGAAACCACCGGGAAGATCTATCGATACATATTTACAGCACTGTGATGCACTGGGTGACCTCAGCACTCAGCATACCCCCCTTCGGCTGCACCCCGCGGCCCCGCATTCCGGCGCCGGGCGCACCGGCAGAAAAACCGTAACTTATTAATCGTACAAGTTACGTGACCACTATCGATGTTTTTATTTGTATGACATTAACGTAGAGCGAATTCTTCGAAGACAGTTTGCTCAGTGAAAGTCCTATGGGCCAAAAATAGAAATGTTAAGCTCTCAAGCTGTGAAGCCTATGCCTTCTTACTCATATAACTAGTTGAGCATTTCGCTTTGAAGCAGACTTCATTATAGTACTATATGTATATGAACTGGTGAAGTAACTGAAACATAGAGATTAAACGTTTTATTGGATTTTTAAAATTGAGGCCATTTAGATTTGCTTTAAGTCTTTGATCCGATGACAGCATTTGGGAAGATTTTGGTGACAGCTGCGCATGATCGATGATGGCCTAATATTAACAGACAAAAGTTTGCAAAGATAAAATATGTGCGTATGTATTCAAAACGAATATTTTTATAGTATATCCAGAGTTGTACGCATTGTTATATTTTTTTTTTTCAAAAGTTGCTATATCTGTTCTCATCTTACGGTCCTGCGTTTAAGTATATCCACAGTTTCTAAGCTTTCCGCCATTTTTCAGCCAGATCAGCTCAGCCGTTTTTGAGTTATAAATCTCTTATTCATATAGATTTATGACTTAATGTTTTTTTTTTCAAATTAATGATTTAAGCGTACTGACTTGATTAATTTAAAACTGTCGGATACATATAGGCGTATTTTAATGCATATGACCACGTGTTGTTTCGTTTTAAATATTTTATTGTCTTTTTCATATGTTGACGTCTCTTTTCTACGTCTATCACAGACTATGCACTTGACATAACGCAACGAAGAGTCTTTTTTAATATTTACCACAGATTAAAATTATATTTTTTTAAATGCGTACGTTACAGAATAGTGTTATTCATATACACGTTAATATAAAGACAATATTAACAGTACTTGATTAAAAAGGGGGCAATATTTTTTTTTAAAAAATTAGTGGGGGGGTTTTTTTTTCCCCCCCCCCCCCCCCCTTAAAAATTTTTTTTAAAAAAAATTTTTTTTTTTTCCCCCCCGGGAGAGAGTATTTCCCCCCCTTTGGGGGGGGGGGGGCCCCCCCCCCGGGAAATTTCCCCCCCCTTTCCGCCCGCCCCCCCCCCCCTTTTTTTTTTTTTTTCTCCCCCCCCCCCGGGGGGGGGGCCCCCCCCCCTGGGGGGGGGGCCCCCCCCCCCCCCCCCCCCGGGGGGGGGGAACCCCCCCCATTTTTTTGGGGGCCCCCCCCCCGGGGGGGGGGGGGGGGGGGGGGGGAAAAAACCCCCCCCCCCCCCCCCCCCCCCCCCCCCCCCCCTTTTTTTCCCCCCCCCCCCCCCCCCCCCCCCCCCCCCCCCCCCCCCCCCCCCCCCCCCCCCCCCCCCCCCCCCCCCCCCCCCCCCCCCCCCCCCCCCCCCCCCCCCCCCTTTTTTTTTTTTTTTTTTTTTTTTTTTTTTTTTTTTTTTTTTTTTTTTTTTTTTTTTTCCCCCCCCCCCCCCCCCCTTTTTTTTTTTTTTTTTTTTTTTTTTTTTTTTTTTTTTTTTTTTCCCCCGGGGCCCCCCCCCCCCTTTTTTTCCCCCCCCCCCCCCCCCCCCCAAAAAATTTTTTTTTTTTGCCCCCCCCCCCCCCCCCGGGCGGGTTTCCCCCCCTTTCTCCCCCCCCCCCCCCCCTTTTTTTTTTTCCCCCCCCCCCCCCCCCCCCCCCCCCCCCCCCCCCCCCCCCCCCCCCCCCCCCTTTTTTTTTCCCCCCCCCCCCCCCTTTTTTTTGGGGGTGGGGGGCCCCCCCCCCCCCCCCCCCCCCCCCCCCCCCCCCCCCCCCCCCCCCCCCCCCCCCCCCCCCCCCCCCCCCCCCCCCCCCCCCCCCCCCCCTTCCAAGAATTCCCCCC
>CAVNZL010000136.1:5155000-5255000 GCA_963693355.1 Pontia daplidice | reverse complement strand
GACGTTAATTTGTGGCTTCAAATCTTAACTATTGGCTTATAGGGAGAAACGAAATTGTGTATTGTTTAAATTTTAATTTACGCCTTTATACGTGACTTTGGCAGTAATTTAATTATCTTATGCTAAAAGTATTTTTGTGCGTGACTATAGTTATCTTTAATATGGTTATATTGTTTCCGGGTTTCTTGAGTTTTGAATATGGCAAAGCTTAACGATTAATTATAAGATAATGGTTTTTCAATATATATTAAAGCCATTTTAAGCTCTATAGTTAGCGGTTTATAACACATAGTTAATAATAATGTAATTTCTGTTTGACTTTAATAAACCCAAAGGAGGATCTGATAATTCGTTGCGCGTTTTTTTTTATATAGGGCATCATTGGCATATATTTTTTTTATATAATGTAGAACCTGGTTATCTGCATATAGCTTGAAATGTCAAGAGATACATTAAGCCATATTACTGTTTTTATTCAGGTGCTCGCGGTCATATAATGTACGCTTCGAGGCCATATAATGTACTTACCTTGCACTATTTTCTGTAGTAGCGATTTGCCCATAGGGTTGACCCAGAAACCAACTTTCTGTTTTTGTTTACAGGGATTTTTATTATTACGAAATATCGTTGTCAAACATGTCAACGTTCTAGCAATGCAGTTGTCAACTGGCAGCAATTGTCTCTTTATTGATTTTCATTTAAAATCTTAATTAGTAAAAAGAGGGTCCTAATTATAAATCGAGCGAATGAAACAGTTTTTAAATATATACTGTTGTATTAAATGTTATAATAACTTAAATTAAGCATAATAAAGTATTCAATTCGTTTATTTAAATTGTACACATAACCGATATAAATTAGTATATGTACTATAAAGTACGCTTTTATATTATCAATTTGATTAGTACAACAGACTCCATGATAATAAGTTCTTAGCCCTTCCAATTATTCCCCTCCAGACCTCCTCCAAGTGTCTCCATCCTTCTCTATTTTTTGAACTTTTGAGCCATTCCTTCCCTGCCATTGCCTGAATGTCGTCCTCTCGTCTTGCAAGTGGTTTACCTTGCTTCCTCTTACCTTGAGGGCCTTGCCACATTTTGAATACCTGAAAGAAGAGCTCTATTCTTTCTTCTCACTTCTCGCTCTATCTGCTCTATATTTGTAATAGTTGTTAAATATGTTGTCACCAACACAAAGCAAATATTCCTTACATATAAACAGTCATCTCCTTATCAGTGTTTTTATCAATTAGGGAAAATTTTGCACGCATCCATCACAATTTGGTGACAATGCAGATAGAGTTTGCGTAGAGTAACAAATAACAACCTCTTGAATGAGATGACGCATAAGATAGGAGGAAATAAATTTGATGTCACATTCGGTACGGCTTTGCTTTTCGTGTTAATTTCGTTCATGTATTCGTTTTCTTCTCAAGGAGTTAAATTCTAGAAAATTTATGGATTGATAAATAAAGGTGAATGAAATGGAAATGGATGATGTCTTTGTACAAAATGTATTTATGTCTGCAGTAGGAAACTATAGTGTAGAAGCCAGCGTATTAAAAAAATGTTTTGCATTAAGATGCGTCAAGGTTCAATGATCGGTGTTCGTAGAGGCAACATCTTGATGCTCTGGTGTCGGGGTGAAACTTGCGGAGTGTTTCGGGGTTTTTTTCAAAAATGTTGCTTAAAAATTGGTCTAATAGAATAGTATATTGGCTTTTCCCAAAATAACGCCTGACTCTATTAACAGTAAAAAAGGAGTTGTGAAAATATTATCAAATATTAAACTATAACAATACATATCTCTAAATGAAAAATCAAAGAAAAAGTTTTTTTTTGTTAATTTTACGAAAGTTATTTTAATTAACGAAAATAATGTTTTCCTTAATATAAATACTAAATTTAAAAATGCAAACAAAAACCCCAGAGATCGTAGTTAAAAGCCCATTGAAGCTTTGTCTTTAATCTTCAAGTGTCCTCAAACTTGAGAAAATGTGTTTTCTTATTTGTATTAATTATTAGCTTCTATATAATATCAGCATATATTTAAAGCCTGTGTAACTAACAAAACTGATTAAAATTAGTTAAAAAATTAGAGCTTCAGCTGTGAGCGTTATCACTGACGTAATGACACGTTTTTGATTTTACACAATATTTATATAATAAAATTTTCACAAGTCAAATTTTCACTATTTGTAAACTACCGCACTTAAACAAATTATTTCATATCGATAGTGATCTTATTCAGTCTAATTTCATTGTTAAATTTGTCATAACAGCGAAAATCTTCTTGTTTCTATGGAAACTAATATTTATTTTATAAATTTTCATTACGCTAACATGTTTGCTAACGAAGCCTGAACTGTGTAATTCATACTAGGGGCAAATTTAATATAACTTGATATGATACACATAAACTTGTATATAGACAATAATCAATAGTAAAAATTCAATAAACTAAAGGCGCTTTATAATCTTATAAACTAAAAGCGCTTTATATGATTGTATTGTGAATTTGAATAGTTATGTGTGTAGTGTATGGCAAATGGCAATCTATGACGAAAGATATTTCAGCACTGCTAATTACTAACACTTGTATAGATGTCAAAATTAACAGATATTGCTCAATTGTTACAAAGGAATGTTATAAATGCTAACAGCATTTAGACCAGTGTCGATGGTAGCAGTATTTCGCGATGTTTCACCACACATGAAACTATGTGCCGCTTAATGTGTTAAATGAGATCGGTTAGCAAAACGATTATATCATTCTGATTCTGTTATTTTAAAAAAAGCATTTTATTTCATGCAAAATTAGAGTAACAATGACGATTTCTAATGTCATATGGTTTATTATATGTATAATGTCAATTATAATTAAAAATTAAATAACATTTACTACGCACAATGTCGAAAAATGTTTATCTAGATGACATTTGTATCAATATTTAAGCATGAACCCTCAATGGAGGGTGAAGGCCTCCTCCAAGTGTCTCCATCATTCTCTATTTTTGGAAGTCTTGAGCCATGCCTTCCCTCCACCTGCCATCCTCCCGCCTTGCATGGTCCCTTGCTTCCTCTTACCTTGAGGGCGTTGCCACATTGTGATTTGTTGAGTCTAGCCACTGTCTGAATGTCTTTACTCTTCACATGTGTTCCCATTCCATTTTATTTATCCATAATAATTAATTATGGATATGATTTTAGATGCGATTTCATTTGACTTTGCTACGGTGTTTGTAGAGTTAGATTTGCAATAATCCGTGGCTTAAAATATCATACTTGTTTGTTGTATGAGATTATAATTATTTATTTACCTAAACAGCGTTATTGAGCATATATTATATTAATACTATTACAAAAACCAAAATAGGAATACAATGAAAAGACGATGAAATACAAAGAAGAGAAAAAAAGCGGTGTCTTGTGAGCTTATTATTTGCTAGTTAATGCAATATAATATATACAGTATTTGTAACGTAACTTTTTTATTTATCTAATATATAAAATCCTCCTGTCACGGGCTTCGAACTTGAACTCCTCCGAAACGGTTTAACCGATTCTCATGAAACTTTGTGAGTGTATTGAGGTCTAAGAATCGGCTAACATCTATTTTCCATCCCCCTAAATGTTAAGGGTAGTCCACCCCATTTTTTTTTTAGACAAAATTGTTAGTTTCTATTTTTTTATGATACAACATACAAAAATACATACAATCCTATATTTCACCCTTCTAAGATAAACCCTTATTTTTTATTTGTTAATTGAAAATTGAAATCACATGTATGGCAAAACAACTTTTGCCGGATCAGCTAGTTATTATATAGAGATGTTATTTGAAGTGCGAAGTGAAAAACTCATAGTAAATAGAATTGCGCCATTTTAAATTATTTTGCTATCTAAGCGTTTGTCTTATCTAATCGCTTAAGCTTTGATACATTCTACTACAGTGGATTAAAACACGTGAAAAGGATTTGAGTTCGATATTTACATAAAAACGTGCATTAATCGTGCTAAGTAAAATCTAATATAGATTAGAGAAGAATTATATAAAGGTATTCTCTATAAAATTTTCAAACTCTACATTATTAGAACAGATATGTATAGTTCGGATATAAATGTGTTTTATGAGTGTGTCATAAAAGCGCGACCAGTAGATTATTGTTCTAAATAAGTTATAAGTCAGTCGTAATTTGGTATTTTAATAAATTTTTAGTTAATTTAAGCTTATTCACATAGAGATAGATAGATCGCTTTCGCTTAATAAAGCTGCATTCAATAGATATACTTATGTAGCGTCCCCTTCTTCCTGTGACGCAGACATCGCAGGCCTTCGTGTTTCCGGTCACGTATGCTTTGAGATCTCTTAAAGGTCGCCCGGAATAGAATATATTCTACTATTTTGAGCTTTTCAATTTGTTTCATTTTTAATTAATTATTTATTTTAAAGGTTAACAAACGGGTATTAAATTACAACAACAAGATATTATATATTACAAGATAGCGCTAGAGTTCCAAAAACCTTAAAGTGCGATTCAACGCACATATTTAAATTATAAAAGATTTATTATTTTTAAAATTTTATTATTATACTACTTGTTAAGAATGCACCGAAACTGAATTATAATTATATAATTAGGGGTTTTCACTTGAATTAATATTTAATAAATTATAAACTGTTTTTATTTTATGATTTATATAGAAAATAACATTTGCGTTTCCGACGAAGCATTTGTAAGAAAATAAGTTATTAAGACTCCGCACTCTAAAATGTAAATTCCACTGTAAGATGCTATGTACCAATGAATTTTTGTTTTTGCGCAATAAATTTGCGAAATCATATTAATTGATATATAATAGAGAATAAATTGAGAAATAAAGTGCCGAAATTACGCAGATATGTTATCTAATCGAAATGTGTCTTAAAAATTTTGTTTTAGTAGATGAGTTGTCCTAGGTCGTGTATTGGGGGCAGAGAGAGCACACGCCTAAAATCACGTAGGCCGTTTAGATTTCTCGTTTCTGCGATAGCTAATGTTTAATAGTTCTGGAAAGTTCCGCTTATCTCAAAAGTGATTGAACCTTTATAAAACCTATTCTATTGTTTTTACAAACGCTCTTAAGACGAAGCAACACATGTCCCACATATACTCCACTGTTGAATAAATAAAACCAAACCACAACCTCACGTCATCTGTTATTCTTAATTGAATATAAAGTCTGCCTTTAATTAGAAATTGACACAATCTCAAGATAGAGCATGCCTTTCAAACGTCCTTCACGGAATTGACGTCATCCCCTCATATAGCTCAAGGACAGAATAATCAGGTCACTTTCTTCGCGAACTAAAACTCTCATTCTGTATTTGAATAGGTTTTGAAAATCTCTCATATGATCAATTCTGATAAAGCTTTATAATTCTTATTCGTTCTTAAGAGCTTTGTTCATTGCCAGACATGATTTTTTATATAATAATAATCGTTTTACGGAAATGTCATTACAATGAAATCGATACGAAAATTGTAAAAACAATTATGTGCTGGTGTCGTAAGATCAAATTAATATTTGAACTGTCTCATATTAATATATGAGACAGTTTTAATTATTATCCATTTCATTCAGACCAGATAATGCAGTATAGAATGGAATTGGATTCAGTATGGTAATTTTTTACTGTGCAATTGAATCCTGCATATCATGTCATATGGAAATAATAAAAAATTCCGGGTCTGTAAATGTTGGATGTAACCACATCCATTTTATAATACTTTGCGTATTAAATAGTATACAAGAGGTACGATTTCTTGCACGTTGCATTTACATGCATTTGCGATGGACTGAACTTAGAAATTGGTGCCGGGTCTACACTGCTGCTGAATGTTGCCTAGAACTGTGCTGAAACGCCCATTTAACTAAGATGAAAGCGGTTCTTAGGGATTTCCCTTTGGGATTTTCCTACCGCTCTTACACAACATTAGAACTAAAATCTACATCTAGAAATTAATTCCCCAGTATGAAGCGGTAGAATTTATCTTAATTTTTTTCTTTAACACACGTTAATTGAGCTCACCGTATCAATAAACACAACGCTATCATATTCCAAGGCTATGAACTCATTTGACTAAATGTCGTGCAAACAAAGTAAGTAAATACTTTATACTTAAAAAATAAAATTTGAACTAGATAAGGAATTGTCCTAATCACTTATTAATATGAAATTTCATCATTCATCATCATAATACGAGTAGTTGAATTGATAATGTAAAATATATAAGTATTTTTAACCATTACTTAATATTTGTTTTTAAATATGATGGCCTTACTACAAAACGTGGCCAGAACATTCTCGTATATAGTTTTAGTAATAAAGAATAAACAACTTCAGGTGGAAAAATCCGTAAAAAATTGTAGGTATGTTATACTGCGTTACTGTCTAAAGAGAGTAAGTAAAATTGTTTGTTTAGTATGTTTTTATTCCATTTATGGAACTATAATTCTCCAAAATGTAAAAATAAATTTCCCGCCCGCCTAAGCTGCGGCGGGACCCACTAGTTCATTGTTTTTCAACCTGTGGGGGGTTCTGTAGGGGGGTCGCCAGAGGTCGAAAAAAATGGGTACTTTAGTAAAAAAAACAAAATTAAAGACAATTTATATTGTTAATGGTAATACTGTAACATACATGATAAAAAAACCGAAGGTCAAAGGGGGTCGCGAAATATTTTTTTATACCAGGGGGGTCGCGAAATATTTTTTTTATACCAAGGGGGTCGCATCATGCAAAAGGTTGAAAAACACTGCACTAGTTCATTAGCATTAGGTCAAATAGAATATCCGAACTGTTATTTAGATTTATTCACTATGTTGATAGACGTGATTGTTTGTTATGTAATTAGTTGAACGCTGTAAATATTCGTCATTGGTTCAACAGTCAGTGACCTTACATGTGCAAATATTAATTAAGGTATGGATGAAAATGAAAATTAGATTGATAGAGATAGCTTCTTATAAAACTATTTCGCGAGGGCGAGACATCGCGCATGGGTTCCAACTTTTGAGACAATGGTACTAGTTTTACATAGTATCACTGTATCACCATTGTATTACCAACCTGTATTAGTTTTTATCTAAGTTTTTGTGGTGTAAAAGCGACGTATCAAAATAGTAAATTTGTTCGTAAAATAGCTTTACTTAGACACAGCTAATGAATCAAAAGTGCATTTCTGTTGGTATAAAAACACTTCGTTCATAATCATTTAATATACGCATACAACACGAAATATACTCTGATAACATATCGCAGTATAATCAGGTTAAAAACCTTATCACTTATCAGTTACCAATAGCGCACGCCTAATACTCGTAAAGTGTTTTATTTGCGCGGTTTTTATTTATTTATTTACAACATAAACACGCCTTGGCATTTAGGAATTTTCATGTCATCAAGTCGTTATTCTTTTCAAGCATATTTGTGTTTAAAACAAATTATTACTCGATGGTTGTCTTTTTAGCGGTCATATGATAGAATTCTTTTTGGGTCTAAGCCAACATGGACAGCATGTGTCAGTAATGGAAGGACTAAGTTCCAAAGGTTATGGACCTGCAATATTTTTACGAGTTATAATATTGATATCCTTAATCCTTAATGTTTTTATTGAACAACTAATTCAATGATTTATTGTGCATCGATAAGACAATATGTTTCATTTGTCGAGTTCGTTCGTAAAATTTTATCGAAGGTTGCGCGAGTTCTCGATAAAACGATTAGGTTAGCAAATCATCACTGATATGACGATTTCTTAAGAAATCAAAAACGAAATTTCTATAAAATCACTTTTCAAAAATATTGTAATTTCAAGTTGAATTTAGTTAATTGTTGAAAAATATATTTTAAAATCCACATTATAGTAATTGTTTCTCTGTGGTTGTGAGGCATCGGCGGCGGTCACTTATCGAAACTTTTAAACCTGTTGTATTAAAAAATCGTTAATTTGAAGTAGTCTGTAATTCAATTGTTATACGCAAAAAGTTGTCCCTACACTTTACATTTATTATCCATAATCATACAAACATCTACGTTTTGTAATGTAGGTGTTTGTATCATTATAACATCTGTAATATTTTCTTACATAATAATAAAGGGTAAGATTTCGTTTAGAGAAAGACTGAATAGTTCAGTCAATATCCTTAAGGTTAGCACCCTGTCTAGACAAAGGAGTAGAGATATTATCTGCGACTCTATTATAGTAATTTTCCAATAACCTAAATTACAATTGAACGTATGTCATTAAGCAAACAACATACGATAATATAAAACTATATTGAATTAGTTAATAAAGTGTTTACTTGGATGGCTGTTAATAATATATAATAATGATTTAATTAATGTGTGTTGTAGTAGAAACTGTATTTCAGGAGCCTTACAGTACAGTAAATGGTAGGCATAAAATAAATATTCATTGAAAGCTGAGAAGTGAAATAAATATGAAAATACTTCTAGCCAATTAGTTGCGAAGATAATAGAGACTATGAGAAACTGCAAAAGACCACACCCTCTTAAATATATCTACTTAGACATTTATAAAATACTTCTAATATATCATTTGAATTACTCATGTGTTTCATGTATCCACTGCCAACTCCTCGTACGTGACATTTCGCGAATACCACCTTGAGGATTGTTTACAAATGATGAACTCTATAATTGGAAAATTTCTTATCTGGTTAAAAATATACATCACGTACTACGTTTAAACCTTTGCCACTTTCTTATAAGTTGTATTTACACTGTGATTAAAAATAGATGCTTTAAATGGTACAAAAGGGTTCCTTATGAAGGGGTATTTCATTGAATTTTACAGCTGTGTTTGGTGACTTCCCTATATTAAAATATTCTAAAGATAATATTTACATAATAGTGTTTGACAACAAATACCGAGAATTCCTTATCTGTGGTCCGGTTTATTTATAATGCGCGGTCGTAGGGTCAGTTGATAATATTTTTTTTATGTCTACAAGTTATAAATGTACACTTAACAAAAGCAATGGGAAGTAAAACCTCTTTGTATGCTCTTTTGATTTAAAAGTTAGTGTCATTGTCTTCATAGAGAATGTTTCTCTTGCAGCAGAGACCTTCGCTTTCGGTAATAGCCATGGTTGCATCCTCGGTTTTGACAAATACCATGTATTTGTGAAATATAATGTGATTCATTAATAATTATTCTTATTTTGACTAATTTATTCATTCAGCGACTTGTATATATATAACCCCTAAGGTAAATGTGTTCAAATCGAAGGTTTGTTTTGGTTTAATAACAAAACATTCTTACTGACACTGTTGTAGCTATCCACTGTAAAGTACCGCAATTAATTCCAACTCGGATTCAAATAAGCCCGCTAACTTTCTAAAATGTATTTATAGTTACGATTGGTATTTGAATTTAAGGTGAACAGCTCCGAGTATCGATTACATGAGAAAGCCTACACAACCTGTTTCCTTTATAAATCTATAGTATATCTTTACCAATATTGTAAAGTATATGTTTGTTTGATAATTCCAAGAGCTAGTCCTTTTACAAAAACATTTTAGGTATAAGCTATTTATAAGGTATAATATATTATTATAGCACCACCGCTATGTGGAACCAGCTGCCAAAAGAGGTATTTCCGAACAATTACGACTTAGGGACCTTCAAAAAAAGAGCGTATAAACATCTCAAAGGCCGGCAACGCACTGGAGAGCCCTCTGGCTTCGCGAGTGTCCATGGGCGGCGGTGTCACTTGGCATCAGGTGAGCCTCCTGCTCGTTTGCCCCCTGTTCTATAAAAAAAAAAAAAAATTAATACTGAACATTCATAAAAAAGTTTACCTTTTGCAGAGCTTTGCGTAATGTGTTACGATACGATTCGTAATAGATACGATAATGATATAAATACTTGTACCTCTATAAAGCTTCAATAAAAACATTCTAAGGTTTAGTACATCTTCACATTAAACCCAAAGGTTTTTAGTGTTTAATTCAAGTTTAAGTAACAGCAGCTAATATTTTTGTGTACTGGCAAATATATATATTAGCTGTATACAATTATATATGATGTGTTTTTGTGAAAATATAAAGCGTACAATTAGGCTATATTTGTACACGAACACAACAACGAACGTTAAAATTTCGCACTATATTCCTTGGCTTCTTAAACATACGAAACATATATAAATACTATATTTTGTACATTCATGTTTCGAGTTACCTTGGACAACTTGTGTACAAGTGCAAATTTGGGCACGTATTCGATTAAAAGTGATTTAAAATGTCAATGCAAGTTTGTATATTGCATATATACCGAAATTGCTTCTCGAATATAAAACGCAGATAGGATTTATTTATCGTTCTGTTTACATTATGCGAAAGATTAATGGTATTTTGTCACGTTAATTGTTATCGAGATCATGTTTCTCCTAGGAGCTGAAAGTACGATAAACATTATCAATTTCAAATATATTTAATTCTACTAACCGTGTCTGGTAGTCGGAAAAATTCTGCGATTTATTGTTCCTGTGATGAATGCCCAAGTTTTGTTCTTTTACGCAGTAACCATGTTCATGTACCCATACCACCTTCCACAACGCGCTTCCTCACCAATAAGACCTGTGGTCATTCAATTTGCATATCGATTCCCGAAAAATCTGCGTTTTTTTTAGTTTAATGCATTCATTTAGTTTAGTAGGGTATATGTTAATTTGCCATATACCCTACTAATGCAAACTTAGTATGATTAATAAAAAAACAGAGATTAAGAACGTTCTAATATTATCAGAGCCAGACAGATATTTTTGTGATGTCAGAATAAAGCTTGCAAAATAAGTTGGCATTGCGAACAAATTTGCAAAGCATCGCGACCGCACGGTGACTTGGCGGTTTGCCAGACATTGTCAATTAACACATCTTCTATTGTCATTACATTATTCGATTCGGGCCTAAAAAGTGTTACAAAATATGCATAATACTAATACAATAGAGTCTTCTCACTCGTAACATAGATATATTTATAATGTAGGAATCCACAGCGTTATATAGAATTTAAACATTTACATATAAATGGTACTTTGTCACAACATGGTTAATGAAATCAATAAAATAAACTAACACAAAGTAAAACGATTTGACTTCATTCGTAAATATTTTTGCACCGTTTTGTTTCGTACCTGATAAACACATTACCAATAAAATAGACGCTATGACAATAAACGGAGTAAACATTATAAGTAATGACTTGATCACGATCCAAAAACATAATTGTTACGAAATTTTCGCTACTGTATTTAAAGTATTTTACTTTACTACTTATATTTCGATGTGGTCATATATGAGGAGATAAAAAGATTCAAAAGCTCGACGATAATATACCAACATGAATACATTAGTTGTACGCCCTTGTCAGGAACTGCTAGGTCGTAATAGGCTATAAAACATCTCGCTATTAAACTATAGACTGAGGACATATTTTATATACCCCTCTGGATTTGCCCATAATATACTTTTCTCGGTTTCTTATTCTAAGAACTGGTATTACAGATCATTCTACTATTATAAATAGGGTGATGTTTTGTTAACTTTTGATATTTTTCCTAGGAAAATTGTATGATTTTATATGTAATTATTTTACAGATAAACGTAATATTGTTTATTACTTATTATTATTCTGATTTAATTATTCTCTCCTTGTTTGTTTGTGGACTTTATTTGTATTTGTTTATATTCTGTTTGTATCTATTTATGTAAGTAGATCCTCCCTAATTATGTTTTTAATGAAATATGTTTTGTAAAATGATCTTGCTATTAAATTTTACCGCGTACATTTTCTTACAAAGTCCCATTAACTCTAGGGCGTATCGCCAATGTAAATTGTCTTCCCACGGGAATCTGAGGGACAGCTAAATATAGTTTATCTCAGATTTCAGATTGCAGCTGAATTATAACATGAGGCAAAGTTCCTAACTTGTATATAGTATAGTTAAATTTATTAAGATGGAGTCTATACTCCTCGCCTTCATAGCGAAAAAATGCCACTTACAAGAAGTGAAATTTTTAAATTTCGAAAACAATTAAAATCAAAGTATTTAGATTTATTAACCGTATTATATATACAACTAAAATAGAAGGGGAAGGCAATAAAAGTACTGGTTGTAAAAAGTAGACACATTACTATAAAACGCACAATGTGCAGTACAAACCGGCTTACAATCCACGCCATTGTCCCACATATGTGCGTACACTGTAATGCGTGTTGCACTGGCTATTAATACTCTTGACGTGGTACGCATAAACAACCGATAATGAGCCTTTTATAGAATGTTTTCTTAGCCCTTTCAACAATACTTGTAAATAAATTTCGTGTTTGTCGTCTACGTTCCTAAACTATTGATAACCTTTCTGAGAACACATTTCTATTTGGCAAGTAATTGCTAAATTTGTAGTACAATATTCGAACCGTGTTTATTCGCTAATTCAGAGGAGTAAGTAGTAAGTAAATCTATATTAATAACGCTTGACAACTATCGGTAATTCTATCCTATTTTCATAAGATCATCGACATGAGATTTTAATGGATTTTTTCGTGGTCATCCTCGGTAGGATTCTTGGGGTGGTCCAATGATTCCACTTCCAGGATAGTACGTCGTTGTAAACGCTGATATCAAACTAAATGCAACGTTCACAATTTCGTTCAAACTGTCAACACAGCCTTTGGCCACAACGCAGACTATAGGTCAGGTAGGTGTCAATTAATAACCTTTATCAATTTGCTTATAAATAGCTTGATCAACAAAACTATGAATTATGTTGATTGCCAATGCAACTGTTGTAATCACGTGTCATCCGCATTCTGGCACAATGGCAACACGTGACTTAACTAATAAATGAAATCGATAAGTAATATTCTCATCTTCAGACATCTTATTCCCTTACCCTGTGTGGTTTGTGACATCACACTGAATACGAGAGCCATGATGAAAAATTCCCCATTCCTTTAAACAGTGTTTAGAAATAGGTTGTTACTTATAACAATTGGTCTAAGATGTCTTTGTTCTATCCGTAACCTCTTCCTTCCACCTCTCATGTGGTCAACATACATTTGACCAGACCCCGTTAAAGGCCTGTTATCGCTTTCTTTCGCGATCGTGTCGGGCAGGCATAGATAGGACTATTTATGGTAAAAAATTCCATCATACATATTTTATTTTTCCTACTTGATATTTTTGACTTGATTATCTCATATTTAAGCTACTAGCTGATCTGACAAACGTTGTTTTCTCATAAATGTCATTTCTAGCAATCATTTTTTAGTTCAATAAAAATAATTATCAGCTTAAGTGTCAATAATCGAAAGCTAAACAATAAAAGTATGCTTATTAGGTTACAAATAATCGACACCATTGTCGGTTTGCCATAGCAGTGCCATCTATTGATTACTTACTGAATCCAGTTGAAAAGTATCGACATCTGTTGGAATCTTGAGTTAACAGATAATTGTGACTGTCAATAAATTATAGACAAACAATTTGCAATAAAATATAATTGTGACTATAATTAAAGATCTAAGCTATCCTATCTCTTAAGTTGGACCAGACTGCTCGCGGTATGCCAATTTAATTTAAAATCGGTTAAATAGTTTAGGAGTCCATCGCGGACAAACATCGTGTCAGGAGATATATTAAGATATTAGTAATGTTTCATTTAAATGAATATACTAGTTTTTTACGAGAAAGTGTAATAAACTTACCTACTTGCTCGTTTATAATATTAATAGGATCTAATTTGGGCTTCGATCGGGGCCAAGAGGATAAATAATAATATTGTGCAAACATACCAAAATAACTCAGAAAAACTTTTCATTTTCTTAATCAAGTACGCAAAGTCTGACGTTGTAATTACTTCCTCTGAGTTTTGTAAACATAACCGCAAATGAACACTTTATTAGGAAAATATTTCATTTATAATTCTTGGTAAACATTCCTTATAATACGTACGTCAAGAAAGGTTACTGACCCTTTCAAATGTTACTTGCAACCGCTTCTCAACTTAGACGACTTATTTTTGTATTTATAGCTCAAACTTTTGCGTTTGAGCAAAGCTATGCAAGCTTAAGATCTAATGTAAAGATATAAAAGTTACGTTTATATGTTTATTATAAAAGATACGTTTGTTTCGGCTTGGCCATCAAAAATAAAATCAAGAGTAGAGTTTTTATTCTACATTAGCTTTTACTACGTCATGGAATATAAAAATAAAAACAATTATTCCTCTTCGGCGATTGTTAAATATTATCTGTGAATACTATTGCTATGTTGTTGTATTTGGCAACACAAAATCTGTTTTACTCGGCAACACCACAGGTGTTCCAAGTAGAAGTATTAGATTGTACATATATTATAATACATATTAGAATATAGTATTCATATAATAGTTGCCTTCATTCCTATAATATGTATTAGGTTTTATAAGATACATAACCGCAGAAAAACAGCACCTAGCTTGCGGTTATATAAAAATCGCGTAATCCCAAGCAATCGAGATTATTGTGGCGAGATTGGTATGCTACGGTTGATTTACTAGCGTATGATTAACAAATGCATAATTATAGTGCAATAGTTGGTTAAGTCGTCGATTTACATAGGAATTCGTAGAGATTTCTTTGTAAATACTAAAATGTATAACTTTAGGTCTGAGATCTTCGAGCTTCTTGTATGCACACAAAATCTGTACCAATATAAAAATGTTGGTGTTGTCCTATGTCACCCCAGAGGTGCAGAGGGTCTCCACTAACTCCCGCCACTTCCGCCTATCTTCGGCTGTACTTTTGGCCTTCAGCTCCAGCTAAGTCCAGTCGTAGCTCGCTTTCAACGCTTCGGCGCCACGTTTGGACATTCGCATAGAAAAACATACTCGTATTTAATTCAGATAAGTCATCATATTTAGATTTTGTAGTGACGACAAAAAGATGTGTGATTTCTTCGTTATATACGTTGCACAATGATATTACGCATTTGATTTCGAAACCGACATCAAGAGAGCCCAAATCGGATTATCATTATTAAAATTGTATTATATCAAAGAATCTTTCTGTTTGTTTCGAAGTACTATGATTGCAGTTGCAGTCTTTTCAAAATTGACCTTCCCACTCATGGTAATTTATTTAAATGCCAATAGATCAGAAACAGGAAACATTTTGAAACGAATACTGCACACACATGTCGGAGAGAGTCTATAGATTTGCCTATATAGTAGCAGTGAACTCGCTTCAAAAACGTCTGCGTAGGCGGATTTTTTCTTTTAAATTATATTCTCATTGTTCCCATATAAGTTTCACTCCTTTAATCCTAAGCTAAAATGAAACCTGACGTCATCTACCTCAACGAAGATTTGTGAACAAACGTAAAATGAATTAAAATTTTTAAATCTGCACCAGAGCAGGATATATTTGTGACAGGCTTGGTAAGATTGAGTGAAGCCTGCATGTTTTTAAGTAAGTTTAGATTAACGTAGTTTTTAACTATATTTTGGCAAGCTGTAAATATTAAACAATTCTTTCATAAACTATACTAAAATCCCACCTGAGCTTTACTGACAATATGGTTGCGTAAATAGTACCTAAATCTATAAATGTTTGACGAAGAGCTAGCTTCTGTAAAAGGCAGTTATCCGGTTTTATAAACATGTAATGAATATAGCGGCGCCAGTTAACCGTGGGCTCATACCATAACGAGTGGCGTTTTTCAATCGCCCATAAATAAATAATCGCCTGATAACATATCAAGGTAATTGTAATTGCAAATTGTCCTTTCCCATAATACATTTGCATTAGCAACGACCTAATTGATTGAATGCGTATCGGCGATCTGATGTCGATGAACATAAGTTTTAAGGTTTTCAAAGAAATAGAAACAGCACCCTGGCTTGTTATAGTTGGACATTTGAAGTTATCACAGATTAGTTATTTCTATTGCCGGACCTAACCTTTAGACGCATTTACGCCCTCCACGACATATTAAAAGAAAAATTTAAAAACACCCTAATAGACCAATATATAAGCAATACTCCGTGACAAAATCCACAACCACTCGACGTACGTTTCGCCCCGACACCGGGTCATCCTCAGGAAGTTGCCACTTCGAACAGCGCTCTATGAGTGTCTTATATATTGATCTATTAGTTTTGTACTATGGACTTCTTTATCGAAAAAATAAACACAAACGTCTTGTTTTTTTAATGAGTTTTAGTTCATCGTTATTTTTCAAACCGATTGAAGAAGATACTGTTGACATCAGAAAATAGCTATGGTCCTAAACATTTTACAAAACACTAGATAGGCTTAAGTCATTAAACGCCTACCATTACTTGATGTATTTCAACAGATAGAAGATATTAGTTATTATGGTTAAATGCATTTTAATTTTATTAAAAAAACGATTAAAAATCCGATGAAACACATTTATGAGTCGAAACGTGGTACTCAATCTGTCTCGCTACTAACGTGCCAATTAAGGCAATCTAACTTATTGCAGCCGAAGTATTATAAGAAAACATGAAGAGAATCTAATTTCATATAAATCAATGAACAAATAGGGTATCATGTGTTGAAATAAGATCTAGGAACGAAGATTATTATTAGATCACTGTATCGTATTTATGATGACATAAGTTATTTTACGTCTTGTAAATTCATACGTATTTTTATTGTTTTATAAAATTTAAATATAGTGATTGCACTTTCTTGCACCAAATTTATTTACGAGATATATGATGATCAAATAACTCGTATTTAAAAATCTTAGCAAAGCTGGTGTATATGATTTGAAAATGGAAAATAAATTTCGCCATTTGGACTTCATATGAGACGGAGATTTATCTGCTTCTGGATTTGATTAGGTTAACCTCATACCTAAAGTTCACTAACTTTTGAATGATATAGCGGATTATCCGTTTAATTATAAAAACTTGCTTGAATACCGCAATAGAAAATCGATTTATTAAGAAATTGGCAGAATCCAGGCCGAGTATTAAATCTGAGCGAGCGTGAAATATAATTTAATTTAGAATAGCGGTGCACAACCACAACGGATTGCTGTTACGGAAACCTATTTCTTGGGATATTGATTTACTACCGCTTTCTCAATTGACAATTTTATTGTATAAAACCACTTTCTTCAAGGAACTGCCGTTGGTGATGGAAATTAATGCGTGATTGTTGGGTGAGGCTGAAAATTAAAGTACGCTTTCAAATCAATTTATTCCTTTTTTTTCAAAGGATTTGTTGAAGGTTAAAAAAGGTAAGAAGCGAGGATCGTAGCAAGTGGAGGTCTGTGGTCTCTGCCTAACCCCAATGGGAAAAAGTTGTGCCTTGTATAAAGAAATAAATTATTATTTTAATCAATGAAAACTTAATGACAACTTATTTATAATCAAATAGCAGGTTGTTAGCGTTTCTGTATCATTAGTGTAGTACGCAGGGCTTCAAACACTAGATAATATTAATCATTCGGGAGGTTCCTTCCAGACTTAATTAAAAGAAGCGCACTCGACGCCTC
The DNA here is from genome assembly GCA_963693355.1 of Pontia daplidice. NCBI lineage: Eukaryota > Metazoa > Arthropoda > Insecta > Lepidoptera > Pieridae > Pontia > Pontia daplidice. The sequence continues at coordinate 5,237,418 of CAVNZL010000136.1, read as the reverse complement.
TACGAATGATAAAATCGGTAGAAACAACAAAGTGACCTGCAAACATACATGTATGTTTTGTAATATATGTACTATCAAATTGAGAATATATTAAAATCCTATTTTGAAGTCGATGAAAAGATAATAAATGAAAACATCACTAGAATTTATCCTATAAAAAATATTCAAAATAAATTCTTGCGTAAAATCATGTAGAATATTTTATTTAAGACGAACATATTTAACAAACAAACGTGATAATATATGTACAAATTTATATTCTATATATTAGATGGAATAAATCCCGAATGTCGCCAAGTAAAAGTTACATCGTATTATGAGTTTATTGACCTTTTCTTTGTTTCCCTTTGTTGGCTTTGGTTGGTTATGCTACTCATTTGGTATCGTCTGATTTTCAGATGTATCTCATTTTCCAAATAGATATAGAACGAAATCAATCAATGTTGTAGAGACGGTCTATGCCAGTAATCAAATTACGCTTATCTTTAACTGATGCAGTTGAATTTATTTCTTGTAATTAGTCAAACTTCTTATACAAAAGTTATCTTTAAATCTATGATATTGTAAATTAATAAAAAAGCAGTTTTTCACAGTTTATTTGTTGTTTTTAGTGTATATAATGTTGTATTTACAACAAAGCAAAATAAAACAGTTTTCGGTCTGTACAAAGGGAAATAATATAAAAATACATTATTGGCATTCTTCTTCCGATGACCTTTCTCATGTATTGTGGTGGTCTGCAGGTGCACACTCGGCCAAACTTCATGATTATTTTATGACTTCTGCCATGAACATGAGTTCATGGCAGCATTACGACATGACATTACGAGCTAATAAAATATGATAATTAATCCTTTTTTTTTAATTTCTAACAATATTTATATGTTTTCGTATCTAAAAGTTACGAAGTTGATGCCGCTCGAGTCTGCGGTGTTCATCAGTCTGTATCTCATGAACCGTAGTAATTAGACAGTTGAAACTTTCACAGATGATGTATTTCTGTTGCCGCTGTAACAAAAATACATCATCAAATTAATCTTTAAGGTGTTCGCATACAACAAATGCATTGTGTTTGCTTTTTAGCATTCAGTCTGACGCACATTTTTATTTAATCAATAACTCCTCTTTCCACCAAAATACCATCTATTATTGAACAGAATTCTTAAAATTGCTTTCGCGGAGATTATTATTGCATATGCATGTATTCCAACATGCTACAAAATATACAATTATTGATTCGATTCGGATAATCGAATTATGTATGAGTTCAATCACGTTTCGTTAATCACCGGCTGGGATGAGCTTTGAAGTTAACGCCTCAGTGTCTTAACACCGATTACTGGATGTACCCAGCTTCCCAGGGGTTTTTCAGATTGTCCGCTGCTCTTTAAGACATTAATATTTTTATTTGTTTAATTTATATAAGTCACGCCTGTTTCTCAATGGGGTAGGCAGAGACCACAGACCTCCACTTGCTACGATCTTTGCATACCTCTCTCGCTTCTTCCACACTCATTAAATTTATCATGCATTTTCGTCGGTTATGGGTAATTTTGACCTGCTCCTTATTCCAGAACGTTCTGAATCTGATCCAAGAAGGGGGGGTCTCCTGCCCCACCCTCGCCATCCACACTCGCCTTATATATACGCCTTGTCAGTCTATCATTAATATAATGGGTAATATGTGTTATGGGACGGGCTTATATTCGGGTAACCCTGCGAGGTTTCCTGCGGGTGGTATGCCTTTCTTCTTCTTTTGGGGCCGTCTCCTTTTTGAGGGTGGGGGATATTTAAACCAATTTTAACTTTGGGGGCCGGGTTTCTAAAAAAAGCCTTCGTTTTTGGCCAAAACCCTCCCCGGAAGTTTTCCCCGGGGGGGGGCGCCGGGGGGGGGGCCCCCCCCCCCCCCCCCCCTTTTTTTTTTTTTTTGTGGGGGGGGGGGGGGTTTTTTTTGGGGGAGAAAAAAAAAAAAAAAAAAAATCTCCCTCCCCTCCCTTCCCCCCCCCCCCCCCCCCCCCTTTTTTTTTTTTTCCCCCCCCCCGGGGGGGGGTTTTGGGGGGGGGGGGCCCCCAAATTTTTCCCCCCCCCCCCCCCCCCCCCCCCCCCCCCCCCCTCCTTTTTTTTTTTTTTTTTCCCCCCCCCCCCCCCCCCCCCCCCCCCGGGGGGGGGGGGCGCCCCCCCCCCCCCCCCCCCCCCCCCCGCGGGGGGGGTTTTTTTTGGGGGGTTTTTTTTTTTTTTTTTTTTTTTTTTTTGGGGGGGGGCCCGGGGGGGGGGGGGGGGGGGGGGGCCCCCCCCTTCTCCCCCCCCCCCCCCCCCCCCCCCCCCCCCTCTTTTTTTTTTTTTTTTTTTTTTTTTTGGGGGGGTTTTGGGGGTTTTTTTTTTTTTTTTTTTTTTTTTGGGGGGGGGGTTTTTTTTTTTTTTTTTTTTTTTTGGGGGGGGTTTTTCCCCCCCCCCCCCCCCCCCCCCCCCCCCCGGGGGGGGGGGGGGGTTTTTCCCCCCCTTCTTCTCCCCCTTTTTTTAACGTGTTTTATCTTAAATTATTTAGAAGTTAACCTTAATTGCAATGCGATGTGGGCATTTTCTAATTCCTGAAAAAATTGCGTCGGCATACAAATTAAACAGCAAGGGTGATAAAACACAACCTTGACGCACTCCTCGGATGTTGTGTATGCCTGTTAGCCAAAATATTTATATTTTATATAGGATAGGATAAAACCTCAGTATCTATTTATCTACGTGTCATTGTTATGTTTATGATGCGGTGGACCTAAAACCTTCTAAAATTATCTTTTTATTAACATAACTGTTACTCATTTAAAGAAAAGCACTTTATTAACTTATGTATGGATTTAAGTTATGTATTTTTGCAAAATTTAAATATATTTTTAAATTTTTCCGACGTTTCTCTAAAAGCTTCTATTATTCTTGGAGAAAAGGGACTTCTAGTTCTAGCGTAATACATTACTCGTGTTAAATTGACATGTGTTGACAGCAACATATGCAGACGATACTGCGTGTCTCACTAGTGACGACGATGCAGTAAAAGCATCAGATCTATTGCAAACCCATTTGAGAAAAATAGAAGAATGGATGAAAAAATGGCGTGTGAAACCTAATGTCACTAAATCCATACATACCACATTCACTTTGCGAAGAGGGGATACTCCACCCGTCCTGCTTGGAGACGAGGTGCTGCCGGAAAGTAACTGTGTTAAATACTTGGGACTACACCTTGATCGACGACTTACGTGGGCAATACACATAAAGAATAAAAGAAAAGAAGCTACCATGCAACTTAGAAACTTTGACTGGTTGATTGGACGCAGATCGCAACTATCACTTGAAAATAAACTCCTAGTATATAAGACCATTATCAAACCCATCTGGACATATGGTGTAGAGCTCTGGGGATCTGCAAGCACCTCCAACATTGAGATCTTACAAAGGTTCCAAAATATAGCTCTCAGAATGGTCTCAAATGCTCACTGGTTCATACGAAATGATGAAATTCATGAACACCTGAGAATGAGAACAGTGAAGGAGGAAATTCGCCACCTCAATAAGTGCTACCAGGAGAGACCGCAAGGGCACTCAAACAGGCTTGCCAGAGAGCTCATGAACGACAAAGGCAATATGTCGCGCCTTAAAAGATGGCTTATATTGGACCTGGACCGGAGAAGCTTGCGATCTTGCTATCAATGAAAGGGTGAATGTTCAATGGAACATTACCCTGCACAAGACTGTAACCCCGAAAAAATCTAATAAAAGCTGAAAAGCTGATCGTAGATGCAAAACGGCACAAAAAAAAAAATTGACATAGCAAATATAAATCCCTTGATGGTTTAACCATTCACAAAATGAAATTATTTTCCATTTCCGAATTTGGGTTTATTGCTCCCAGATTTTTAGTCGGCTATATCCACACGGAAATGTTTGTTACAAATTGCCTATGAAGCGTTTGTGGAGCGGAACGTCTCGGCTCCAACACTTTGTTTTATCACTCCCACTGTAAACCTACCTACGGAATATAGCTTAAAAAATTAAATAGAATTTAGACAGTAAAATATTCTCATAATTAATATTTGTATGGCATTTGATAAATATAACAGCCTGACAATATTAAGATGCTACAGTCGCACTACAAAATTACTATCCTTAATTACCGTAGTATGTATTGTCGCGGGATTTTGTAGGACTATTTTAGACAGAAATTCCTTTAAGCATTACATATACGTTAATAACTAGCGGTTTTGGGAGCGCACGCAAGAATATCTCGCAGTTTTTTTGCCACTTCCTTGATTTATTTTTATTGAAAAATTAAATTAATTTACCGAGTGGCGGAGAGTAGCATCCCTTGATATGAACACAAGCAGGCATAGATTTATTTATAAGTTATATATATTTAACTTTGGAATGTTTGAAAATGTACATAAAATTATGATCTCATATCTAATGTGGATGAAAAGTTAATATATTACTAATAAAAGTCACAATGGAATCCACGTCTATTGGAATTGCAGGTGGACATAAATTGATGCGTCTTAAAATCATCAGCACTTATTTACAACATTCACTGTGATAATCAACACTGTTTTAGAAAAAAATATTTCATTATATAAAAGTCGCTGCTATTATATAAAAAAATATCCAAACTTCTGTCTCCGACCAGATACATATGTGTTAATAAGTAGCAATTCCGACTTAGGATTGCTTCAAAAACAAAGGCTATATGAGAAAAACTGTGGTAAAAAGTTAATTGATTTCTATGCTCCAACAAAATAGCCTTCTAATTGACTTCTTCATAAATGTTGCTTTTAATAAAATAATTGCAACAATTGTAGTGAATTATAATGCAATACACATTTTTGCAAACGGTCAGTTTACGGTCGGTTAGCCTCAAGGTATGTTATTGCATTGTGGATATACAACAGATATAAAAGATACTTTTTATAAATACATATTTATATAACACCCAGACCACAGCCAACAATAATGTCTATCACCCCAATGATAATGATCGGTGCCGTCTGTTCGACGTTAAAAATGTGTCGATATATTTGTTTTAATCTGCCACGCATGTATTTATGCATTTTATATGACGGCGTCAGCTAAGTGCCGTTGTCATTCGAGTTCGGTGGAACCGAGTTCAAGATAGACTCGGGTAAACAATAGCTTCCGCACACAAAATCACAAAATAACCAACAACTACCACCGAACAACAACTCACTTTCGTTTTTTTTCTTTTTTTTTATAAAAACGGGGGGCAAACGGGCTTGAGGCATATATTATATCATTGTTATTGTTTCAGACTATATTTGATTGGTATTGTCTATATCCTTGTTTTTCAACCTGTGTGTCGGTTCAAGCTTCGTGTAAGCTTCGGGGGTTGCCAGAGGTCGAAAAAAAATGGGTACTTTAGTAAAAAAAACAAAATTGAAGACAATTAATATTGTTAATGGTAATACTCTAACATACAGTATCTACATACATGATAAAAAACCGAAGGTCAAGGGGGGTCGCGAAATATTTTTTTGGACCAGGGGGGGTCGTGAAATATTTTTTTATACCAGGGGGGGTCGCATCATGAAAAAGGTTGAAAAACACTGGTCTATATAATTTATCACGGAACTGTAGGAACAAGTTTAAACCCCACAGTGGTTTTTGGTGCCTGAGAAATATTATAAAGGAAAAAACAATAAGCTATATAACATTCCTTACCGATGTGTAACTAAAACAATGAACAATTAAGTTTTTAAATCTAAAACTTATTCATACTTGACGCCCTTACACGTCTCAATGACGGCATACTGTGAGTCACAGACGCCAGCCGCAAGCGCATTCCTTTTTGGTCTACCGATCCTATACCAGCAATTTGTTACAGCCATATTTACTTATAATCATTGTGAGTTTATTCTTGATCGCATTGACACCTAATTTAATTATATATATACATGTATGATCACCAGCTTCTCGGCGCAACAAAGGCGAAGTCTCGAAAGCTCTATGTATTACTTGTACAGTGATCAGTATCTATATATTTTTTAATTATTTTATCTATATAGATAGAACAATTAACGCATAATTGCTAAATGTAGTTAGTATATTGCAATCGTATGAGAAAAGTAGTTTGAACATCGATGGCACGTTTGTAATGTTTTACGTCATACATTTTATCCGTCCCTGACCAAGACCGCTGCGACCTAAATAGAATAAAATACACATCATGTATTGCTTTGTATAAAGGTCGTGAGTTCAATTAATTAATAATGCAGTGGCCTAAGATTGATTTGAACAACCTTCGGTGCCTGACACGTAATGGAATATCAAATAATATACATTGCCCGATGATGTACATTTTTTATTTAAATTAAATTAAATTCGCCGGTTAAAGAAACGTATAAAAAAACACCGAACATTTTATATAAATGTAAAAGCATAGATTTAGAATATTTTATGCAAGATTTTGTATAACTCATCTCACAGTTGTAGATCCGAAGTAGTATTTTATAAAGCTTATAAAACGAAAGCTATGTATTTAAACCGTGTCTACCTTTGCTGTAATCTACAGTAACGTAATGCCGCCAATTGTATTCTCTTTCTCAATCCATTTTACATCTTAGAAAAGGGAAGCTATTTTTAATACCTTTATTCTGTGCTTGATTTTGAGAGTAACACTACGCTGTAGTAATGACGATACTAATTATAGAATGCTCTCTTGAAATGCTGGTGGCATTTTTAAATTGCGTAGAGGCGTGGCATTATGCGTACAACGGTTAATCTAAATTTAAATCTGACAAGCGGATTTAGCAAACAAAGGGGCTCGCCTCTCGGTTTATTGTAAATATAAAGTTTCTTTAAAACAAACCCGAATATATAAACATGATTTTCGAATACATTTAAGGGCCTTGGGCCAAGTGTCTATATCAATTTTATACATTTTGATAGTCTTCTGAAATGTTGCAATATTCGCTATTGCCACTATTATTTGCAATAATCCATACCATAGATATTATTAAAGGTGTCATAAGTGTCCTGATTTATCTGAATGGTGCGTATTTTTATAATACATAAACTTATTTGCTATGGTATGGTATTAAAAATCTTACTATTTTGTATTGTCTTTGATAACTCATATGAACGTAGAGTATAAAGTACTGTTTCTTAGGGAATCGAATCCTTCACTTCCAGCTTCAATGTATAAAACCAGGATGGTTTTAAAATGATTCTATAATAGTTTTGCTGTCAAATATATAAACTTGAATATATGTGAACATTGTACATAAGTGAAACAATTGCATTTAATATGTTCAATTAAAACCAGTATACAATGTTGTTACAGCACTCTCATCAATATTTAGGTCAAGAACAAACAATATCATGCACCTGTATGTACACAAGTTTATAGTATTTTCAAGTAATCGTTTTATATATTATCTTCAACGTAGGTTAATTAGTGTGTCTGTAACCAATCGGGGCTTTATGAATAATGAAAAGCTTTATAACTCTATTTCGTACGTCGTTAACGTATATGACGTAGAGCTTAACGAGGATGCCGTTAAGATAATTAAATACTAATACTCTTAGATTATGTTAAATTTCAATAGCTTAATCACAGAGAAAATATGAATAATTAAAATATTATAACACTGCTGTGTTATAAACTCTCGTATACCAAAATTGAAATTACACTTTACCTCTCTACCCTTTGATTTGATAAGAACCAAAATCCCTCCACGACAGCTTATCTGGATACGAGACCACAACACACAATACTATAGTTGGCCTAACACATCTTTTCATGGCAGTATAAGTTACAACGCGACTAAGTGTGGAATAATATCCATCTAAATATAAAATAACATAATATAACATCTAAAATTGCTATTAACTGATTTATTTTCTTGCATGCGCCTGCGAGTCGTATCTATCGGTGTTGGTATCCTCACAAAAGCTGAGCGATATCCCTATGAGCAGCATTTATATATTTCTTTCTACCTTTCAAAAGAATGTTTTGAACTGATCTAGTTATATAATCAATGCCATAAATGTACTTTATATAAGTCGTTTTGAAAGACGATCCCTAATTAAAACGAAAAAGAACTTTTATATTGTATCAATAATATATAGTGTTAGATATATAATCCACGCTGAGCGATATCCCTATGAGCAGCATTTATATATTTCTTTCTACCTTTCAAAAGAATGTTTTGAACTGGATCTAGTTATATAACGTCGAAATTTTAAACTGCCATAAATGTACCTTTATATAAGTCGTTTTGAGCAAGCACCGGAGTCCCTAATGTAACAACGAAAAAGAACTTTTATTTATAATAATATATAGTGTAGATATATAATACGTAGGATATCCCTATGAGAGTTTTATATTTCTTTCTACCTTTCAAAAGAATGTTTTGAACTGGATCTAGTTATATAACGTCGAAATTTTAAACTGCCATAAATGTACCTTTATATAAGTCGTTTTGAGCAAGCACCGGAGTCCATGTAACAAGAAAAAGAACTTTTATATTGTATCAATAATATATAGTGTTAGATATATAATCCACGCTGAGCGATATCCCTATGAGCAGCATTTATATATTTCTTTCTACCTTTCAAAAGAATGTTTTGAACTGGATCTAGTTATATAACGTCGAAATTTTAAACTGCCATAAATGTACCTTTATATAAGTCGTTTTGAGCAAGCACCGGAGTCCCTAATGTAACAACGAAAAAGAACTTTTATATTGTATCAATAATATATAGTGTTAGGTATATAATCCACTCCAATACACTATCAATGATCCGTGTATAACAGAAAATTGTTCGACGAGTTGATGTACCATAAGCGATGCAACCCAATTTTCAGATTGATCGAGTTTGAATTACGATAAATGTGAGACCAGATAACAATATTCTATACAACCGGTTTATGTCAATGACTTTGCTTGCAATATCGTATGTGTAATTCAAGACTTGTTCTACCAACATTTGTCCATGTTATGTATTTAAAAAAGTATAAAAAAAGTACCTTACGAAAACTAATTTTGTATGGATAGTAAATCCTCAATTTTTGTATTTAAATTCGTTATAACTAGATAACAAAAGGATAATTTGTATTTAGTGAGGGTAGTTTTGAAATTGGAGTTATGATAACATAGTTTAATTAAATGACGATTTTACACGAAGATGTGACTTAACAAGAAAATAGACATTATTTTCCTAGCCGTTAACTATTCAGATTATCTTTGCTGATTCATTTAATTCCCGTTTCTGCCACCGTTCAACGAGAAAGTACGATGATTGAGCATAAATATAATGCGGTAAATTATATTGTGAAGTCTCTAATGGCAAGTTATTTGTAAATCTTAGAAGTCTGCTCAGTTAGAGTGATATTAGTATATTTGCGAAAATGTTAGAGAAAAAAACATGCTGGTTAGCTATAATTGATAGAATCAGGCTCTACGGAAGTCCATAGTACAAAAGCATAATATGCCAATCTACAATTCTCCGCGAAAAAAAACCGCAACCACTCGACGTACGTGTCGCCCGGATGCTGCAGCATCCTCAGGATGTAGCCTAATGAACGCTGCTGACTGAGTAGTGTATAAAAGGGGGAGGTTGTATGGATTGGTCCATGGGGGTTTTGTATGCTGGTGGCTGGTGGAATTTTTCGTTATTTATATTTGCAATTGTAGTTTTATGAGAGTGAGGGTTATTTATAAAATAAATATGTATAATCACCTATTTCAATGGTGTTCCATTACAAATATTATACATGATTACAAATTTTGGGGATAGCCTAAAGACTCCGTGATGCATAGCTCCATAGTCATGCTTTGACTAGTTTCTGAAAGTGATTTGTATGAAATGTATTACAATTTAGTCCGAATCAATTTCCATGCCGTTACGATTATATTATAGATAGACAAAAAAATATTGGAAAAAGCCTATTATTGTAACAAAAGCCAATAAGGCTTTATGTTCTGTAAAAACTAATTGAAGTCTCAAGGATACAGCACAAAGGATATTTTCTACAATCACCTTTTATTATATCCGTGGAAAATAAAAAATAGAACTGAAAAGTAATCACTGAAATGTCTAATTTTAGATGCATAAAAGCAATAAAATGTGCCTTTATTTACCATACTAAACATATATAAAACGATTATCTATTTGAAACATTTTGCCAAATGATACTTCTGCTGGGAGTCGACTCAAATCACTGCAACTTCATCTTAAACTGCAATGGAATTCTATTTAGAAAAATTGACTTAATATTCATGGAAAGTACGAGATTATTGACGCAATCAATTCATTGTATTTATATTTAATTAACAATTAATACTTTAGTCCGAATTCGAAAGACATTCTATTGAACTCATATTAATTGTATTTTAATGTTTAGGTGGTGGCCCGCCGTTCCGACCTGAAATTGATTGTGACGTCAGCTACTATGGACTCCAGCAAGTTTGCAACATTCTTCGGCAACGTCCCTACGTTCACGATACCGGGACGAACGTTCCCAGTAGAGACATTTTTTGCTAAAAATGTCTGCGAGGACTACGTAGATGGAGCTGTTAAGCAGGTACGAGTATCAATAGAGTATGGACGAGTGCAAATACTATCAGAACAGATTCGACTCACGTTTCTAAAAAAATATTTTTTGTATTTTCTGTTAAGAATGTACACGATGTTATTGTGGTTTTTAGGAGTCAGTTTTAGGGTAAAGCCTTATTTTAAAACTGGGTTTGTAATTAAACCATGGTTACCATTTTTTGGATGGAGATTAACTTCGTGTTTTTTTGATACAGAAATAAGGACAATGAATAGACGTTGCTACAAAATGGTTGTATATGAAAAGTGACTACACAATTTTGTTATTGTTGTGAAATTTCATGAAATCTGAAATACAGTACAGAACAGTTTATGTACAGAAATAAAACGATTCAAAACAGAACGGCAATATGCAGCCTTTAACTTATGAGCGATCTCTTTCAAACAACCATTTCCTTGTTGTGAATTTCCCGCTATATAGTAAAGAGAACAAACAATGAATTCTTGAAAGTTTATTTAAATATGATGATAAAAGATAACGCGTACTGTCATAGACATGGTGTCGTCATACGAGATGATAATTAATTGCGTCGTGTCTTAAGCGCCTTCAATCGTTTATATATAGGATATTCTTCCGGTTTCGCAAACCGTAAGCGGAAAGAGAGCTGTTTTCTTTTGTTTCATCGCTCTGAAAATTAATTTATTGCAGCTCATAGATTTTTTACAATATATAATTCCTATCTTCAGCTTGACTAACGACTTTCGAACGTTCCCTTCGATCTCCCTAGTCCACCACACTTGGGATAAGTTCTTGCGAAGAAATTAACAGTCGACTAAGGAAGTTCTACATTCTTCGAAGCTATTAATACGCCCTATCTTCAGATAGTTAAACACCTTACAAACAAGACTATAGTTATGCTAAACCAGTTTACCTCGACACTGTATTAATAGATGCAATTTACAATTATTACTGCGAACAATTATAGATCCTTTTACGTAAGCATAGGTGCTGTATTGGCATAAGTCTGAATATACGTTCGACGTCAACGAACTCTAGCATTTGTGCTGTTTTTGTCTATTGTTTAATTAACCGAGAATCGTATTGGCCTTTTCTTTGCTAAATATTGTTATTGCATCGTAGTTTCATACTTTGTTTCTTGATAGAGCCAGAGATCTCTCCGAAAGGTTGTATTTTTTTATATATTAAAAACCCAGGACACGATTTGATGATAGGAAAATATAGGATAGATACGGAAAAGCTATTAATTTCCCAAAATAGCATTGCCCGTGTTTTATTCGTTTAATGCGAATATTTTATAAGCTATAGTTCAAAATGTCGTGGTAAATCCCATGTGAATGCCATGGCAGTCATTCAAGACTAAGATTCTGTATTGTGTGATTAGAAATTATTCTACCGTATAAAAATAATTAATGAACACAAAATAAAAGTAACTATTATTGGAAGTATTAGACAGTACATGGATTGAAACTATGTAGTGTTCTATTTCTCAGTTTTGTGACGCTATACAGGGCCAAACGTGGGTGTGTCTAATGGATTGACGAGGCATCTCTGTTAATTGATTGGTACACTGGTAATTTACTAAATGTACCCATTTTATAATAAGATTATCATCACGTGTAATTGAAATTGTTTTCAAATGCACTAACTGCACTGCAAAGGTGTAACTTCCCAATATAATATACATATTTCAATATATAAAATTCTCGTGTCACAGTGTTCTAACTTGAACTCCGAAACGGCTTTACCGATTGTCATGAAACTTTGTGAGCGTATTGAGTAGGTCTGAGAATCGGCAAACATCTATTTTTCACCCTCTAAATGTTAAGGGTAGTCCACCCTTAAATTTTATTTTTTAGACAAAATTTTTAGTTTCTAGTTAAAAATACATACAATCCTAAATTTTCACCCTTCTACGATCGACCCTTATTTCTTATATTATTGAAAATTGAATCAATGTATAGCGAAACAACGTTTGCCGGGTCAGCTAGTGTTATATAAAAATTATAATACTTTTCTTAAAAAGCGATAATAAATTCAAAGATATTTTAGCGACACAAAAATGACCTTATTTTACTAGATCTATACATTAAACCTTGTTAAAGTAAATACTATGATCCAAAACCAGACACCGTTCATGCAAGGTGCCCTTAGTTCTTAATTGTTGACGTCAATAATAACATTATCTAATAACGCAATGCTCTTGACCTTTAGAATACTAGACATTAATAAAATTTTATTGTTTAGATCTTTGTCATTATTTGGAGTTAAATCTTAAGCAATAATAATATTAGCACACATTTCCCTGTTCGCCAGTCCAGTACCCGTGACAATTATATATGTCAGTCAAAATACATCCATTATAAACTATATCTAGATAACCACCACTTTTAAATGCCTTAAGGTCCTCTCCATCTATTCAAAGCATTGTTTCGCACATATTTGTCATAATTCCAGGCCCTTCAAATCCATCTTCAGCCCGATGAGGGAGACATCCTCATCTTCATGCCTGGTCAGGAGGACATCGAAGTAACTTGTGAGGTATTACTTTATTGTACTTTTAATCTAGTACGGAGGGCGGACCGTCACCTTAATACATATTAAAGATAGTTTTATAAATCTGTAAAAAATTATGAATGTCAGGTACTGAGATCTGAAAATGTTTGTATTTACTTATGAATATTAATTGATAAACAAAACTATGTAATGAGTGAAACCTTCAAACATGTTTTGAAATATGCACACGTTTCTTTTATACTCCGCCTTCTTTGATATATGTCTATATTGTACTTGATAAATGCACTATCCAAAACAAGAATATGTTTTCAATTCGCTCCAGTGCTTCCTAAGAGTTCAACAAACACATCAGGTTTATAAAATTTTTGGAGATTAAACATTTTAATATTCCAGGTATTGACAGAAAGATTAGCTGACCTAGACGCAGCCCCACCACTTACAGTGCTTCCAATTTACTCACAATTACCAGCGGACTTGCAAGCGAAGATATTCCAGCGCGCACCGCCGGGTCAAAGAAAATGTATAGTAGCTACAAATATTGCTGGTAAAATGTTTATATTAGTTGATTTAATCATACGACTTCGAAAGAAGACAAACGCGAGTCTCGAGTTTCAATACTAAATATAATTAAAAAATTAAAATTTGTTTTATGGCATCCACTTTTAAAACATTACCAACAATTAAATTTTCGTCTTATTCTGTGTGTGTGTAAACATAAATACATAATCTGTGAAAATGTCAACTGTCTAAATTGTGATAGTTATGAGATACATAGACAAACAGGTAGACGGTACAGGCAATGGTTCCTGATTTTGCCATTAGTGCGTTAGATAATTATAATATGAAATTTTAAACACAATACAAAAAAATATAACGTTCATAACTACGCACTTTTTCAATAAAGCAAAGCGCTGTACGCCTCACAATACGGCAATCTTCTTAACGAGCTGCAATAGGTTTGTTTGGAAAATTTCGACCTCCTTTCAAACAAACAGGATATCTTGCGTCATACGAACAGTGGGTGGGGAATATTTTTCTAAGGGACTGTCCACAGAGTAGTAGTTTCGTTAATCGACACAAAAAATATATAAGAAATATTTTTATTCCAATTTCACTATGAAATATAAGACTTAGTTTTTATACTGAATCTATAGTATTTATTGGAAGACTTAGTATTTTATATATTGTTTAATGTATAAAGACTAAGCTTAAAACAAATGAATTAAATAATTTTCAATGAATCTTAACTCGGAGCTCTATTTGAATTTATGATAATTTATTTTCAGAAACTTCTTTGACCGTAGATGGTATAATGTATGTGATAGATTGTGGCTACTGCAAACTAAAGGTGTACAATCCTAGGATCGGTATGGACGCTCTACAGGTAAATGCCACTCATATTAAATTAAACAAATCAAACTATTGTATCAGTAAAATTTTTTTATTTTAGTATAGTAGTTATATAGTTGTGACTTTGAAAACAAACTCTTTGGCTAATATATTAAATAAAAGCTATTTCATGTTTTTTATCCTGTAAATGGCAGTAAATAATTATTTAATAAATCATAAGATAGCGATAAATCAACGAAAAACTAAACTATATTGTTGATAGTAGTATGTACAAATTATAGGTACTTATTAAAACGTATCCAACCGTTAAACCAACCAGCTCATGTTTTGGTCCTTCGAGGCGGATGTGATTAATTTTAATCACGTATGGTTGTACTAAAACACTATATTATGTAAGGTATGCTTATAACATCGGCTGTAAACACAGTTTTACATATTTGAAATAAAAATGTGCTTGCATTCGCGCTCAGCGTAAATTTGTATTTGATTGATCTGAGCCGACTGTAAACAAATTAATTTTTGCAGATATATCCCGTGAGCCAAGCGAACGCCAGACAGCGCGCTGGCCGTGCTGGAAGAACTGGCCCCGGCAAGGCGTTTTGCCTCTACACGCAGAGGCAGTTCCAGCACGAGCTGTTAGCTGCCACTGTTCCAGAGATACAAAGAACGAACCTGGCCAACACTGTGCTGCTGCTCAAGTCTTTGGGGGTGGAAGACCTTCTGGCCTTCCATTTTATGGACCCGCCACCACAGGTATACTTCATGCCGGGGATAGATTTTTTTTTAATACAAATAATTAAATGTTAATATTTTTATCCTCTACCTTTCCGTGTATGCGGAATTACTAAGTTTCAGTTTCTTGCGTTAATTTGCATAGCTGTTAAGTTCAATTCCAGATGCCGAAAAGTTTTATATTCCAAACATTTCGCTAAAAACATTAAAATCTTTAATATGTAGAAAGCTGGTGTAGAAGCTCCAAAAGGCATAATTTTATGTTATGATTTCCAATTGGACAATTCTGTCGATTCTATGGACCAAATTAAGCCAGTAATGAAGATTAGAAACTCAATTTACACTTGGTCAAAGACTTAAGAGAGATTTGACAATCGATTAAATTTTTACGTCGCTTGTTTCGGTTTTCGGGTTTTGCCAGTTCCTGTTACTAGAATATCCACAGTTTTTAAATTACGATTACAAAATTATTGGGTTAATTTTTGCTTTGCTATGCTTAGATGATAATCTCATAAAATAACTCCAGGACACCATCCTAAACTCAATGTACCAACTGTGGATCCTGGGCGCTCTAGACGGCACGGGCGCTCTAACGCCCCTGGGCCGGCAGATGGCGGAGTTTCCGCTGGACCCGCCTCAATGTCATATGCTCATCGTTTCCGCTCAAATGGGTTGCAGCGCCGAAGTGCTCATCATCGGTATGTCGACATGCATGCATTGATGGATCTCCTACGTCTCTTCTGCCTTACAATCGAGTCTCCGTTCCAGTGTCAATGCTGTCGGTGCCGTCGGTGTTCTACCGCCCCCAAGGCCGGGAAGAGGAGGCCGACTCCGTGAAGGAGAAGTTCCAGGTGCCGGAGTCCGACCACCTCACGCTGTTGCACCTCTACAAGCAGTGGAAGAGCAACAACTACTCGAGCTCGTGGTGCACGCAGCACTTCGTGCACGCGAAGGCCATGCGCAAGGTGCGCGAGGTGCGGCAGCAGCTGAAGGACATCCTGCAGCAGCAGCGCCTGCCTCTGCTGTCCTGCGGCACGGACTGGGACACGGTGCGCAAGTGCATCTGCTCGGGTACGCCATCTCTCTCTCCCCTCTCTCTCTCTCTCTCTCTCTCTTACAGATATATATTGGATTTTGTCAATCGCTTGTTGGTTTAGTCTATTGAGTTGTGGTTTTTGGTATTGCCGAAAAAAATCACTCTACGATCTCGATCATAGTGAAATCGATGGTAAATAAATAATTGTACAAATTTTTAAAAAATGTCTATAAAATAGCAAAATTTTTAATTAAAGTTAAATCGTTAATTTGGCTTTATAAGCTTTTTTTGTAGTTGTTGTTTTCTTCAGCGTACTTCCAGCAAGCAGCTCGGCTCAAGGGCATAGGCGAGTACGTGAACTGCCGGACAGGCATGCCTTGCCACCTGCATCCCACTTCGGCCTTGTTCGGCCTGGGCAACTCCCCGGACTACGTGGTGTACCACGAGCTGATGATGACCAGCAAGGAGTACATGCACTGCGTCACGGCCGTGGACGGCAGGTGGCTGGCTGAGCTCGGCCCGATGTTCTTCTCCGTCAAGGAGACTGGCAAGTGGGTATCGCTTTACGAAGTTCTGGCTTCTAAAACCTCTGGATCTCTTAATAAGGAGTTACTTGTCATGATCTTTATTGCGTTCAACAGGACCAACCGCGACAAACGCAAGGAAGCAGCAGTCCACTTGCAGCGAATGGAAGAAGAGATGAAAGAGGCGGAACACAAGATGGCAGAAGAGAAGAAGAAAAGAGATCAAGACGTTCCTGTTAAACAGGAAGTCGCTACCCCTGGTTTAGCCACGCCCAAAAGGACGCCTCACAGGCTTGGACTGTAGATAATAAAAAATTTAATATTATTATTTTTTTATTAAGACATCCACAACTAATGTATTTCGACACATTTCGGTTTGGTAGTTAATTATAGCTTGTGTTTGGGTGCCAGCGCAACTGATAAACATACAACTTTTAAAAATACATATGGAAAACAGATCGCAGGAGTTTCGACACGAAAAGTTAACCATGATTGACATTCAAATTGTCAAACGAACCCATGTAACAAATAAATGTCTTAATTTCTTTGGGTGCGGTGGTCCATGCTAGACATACAATCAGGGTTTTGGGTTCGACCCTAGGTACGGTCAACATTTAGTCATAAAACATATCTGCTGGCTGCACTTCACTTTTCAAGTATAAAATCCATCTTGATTTGTCGAATGTCATAAATGTTAGAATTTTTATTAAGTGACCATAAGTACATAAAAATGGATTAAAAGGAAAATGAAAAAAAATTTGAAACAAAAATTTTATTTATAATAACGACTTAAAATAATTACAAAGAACTAAATTGGAAGCAACCTGGCAGCTGATTGTCTGCTCTTAGAAAATGTTACTAAATGTGAAAAAAATCTTCGAAACAATATTTTATTCATTCAAATATTTAACTACTTTTTTGACATACGAATATGAATACAATCATAAGTTCATAAGTAAACCTCTTTTAATAGGAAAAATTAAATTATAAGGACTAAAACTTAGATCTTACTCTACAACACGAAGGATACAGTGTCCTTCAATTTTAAAATTGAATTGATGAAAATATTAAAAATATATGTAGGCATCGCCTAATTTGTAAATTTTGTTTCCATTCAAATATAAACCATCAAATCCTGTCAAGAGTGAAAGAGACAGCAATATCAAAGTTATTGAGAGTGAAAAGGCAAAAAAATCGACTCCAAATATAAAACCTACAACTTCTCAACAATTACTTTTATTATTTATATTGATGGTTTTGTGTATGAAGGCATGACTTATATATGAGGCGATATATTACATAATTCTAGGCATCGTATATTTATCTATCAAATTTTAAATAGCCTCTAACTTTCACTTTGTTAAAGAGAATTTGAATTTCTAAATTTAAAAAGAGATCAGCGCCATTTTGTGTGATTATCTGTAGGTAAAGTTTTATTTTTCTATTATTTACCTATATACCATAAGATATAGCTTTGTATATAAAATTTTTTTCGATTTCAAAGATTAAATAGATAGAATATAAACCAGGGTTTAAAACTAAGACCAATTTAAGTGGAAAGAGTTTTCTTTATGCACTAGATGGAGCTCTAGAATAATCTCAAATTTAAACGCGGATAAGTTGGGTTATAAAACGACCTATTTGCCAAGTCTAAGCAACTGAACTCAGACAGGCTTATTCATTTATTTTTCACAAATTTAACGGAGTCGGAAACAACTGTAAACCAATTATAAACATTTTCAAATATGTGTTTTTAACAAATAACCGTTATTAGCAGCTAACAGCGATGCGATGTTTTTCGATGTATCTCTGTCTCGCTTCGGCAATCATCTGTGCTTTTCTCTCCTGGAAGCTCATCTGTCTCTCCTTGGCCGTTTTCGGGAAGACCCCTGTGGGGCTTGGGGTGACGTATTTGGGGCTTGGGGCCGACGTCGAGGGCTGCGGCTCCGGCCCTGTCTCTGGGGTGTAGGGCGTGAGGCCTTCGAGGAAGTTTGTTATAGTGACGTCCACGCTGCGGGTTTTTGCTGTAATTAAGCAAACTATGCATCAAGTATTTTATTTTTTCAATAATGAACAAAGAGGCTCGCTGTAAAGTACACAATTAGTCATCTGAGTTCTGAGTAAATGATACAATAATTTACAGATTCGCTCTTAAATAAATAATTATTAATCTATAAAGATTGCACCTAGATAACGCAGTCTTCACAAGACAGGTCTACCGGGTCCCAGGTTCGATTCCCTGTGTGGTCAAGAAATGAGCAATAATTGTTGGTTGTCGATTTGATGTATGTATTTACTAATAGCACATATGTAAAGACACTTTATATAGTATTTCCAAAGACAGAATTTATTTTAAAAAAGTCTTTAAAAATGGAATATTAAAAAATAACATATTTAATGTTATTTGTTTGAAATGCACCTTACCTAAGTCCCTCATGATGTCCTGCAAAGGTACATGAGGCAGCACCTCCTTGACCTGCCTCGCCAGCCGACTGCGCTCGCTGCCCGAGGGCTGCGGCCTCGCCGGCCTCGCGCGAGGCGACGCCACGCGCCGTAAGTCCTCGCTCATCAGCTCTGTGGCCTCCACCTGTACGGTTCAGTAACAGGGAGTTCAGTCTCTCAGCGGCAGCCAGATAATTCGCACAAAACATATACACACCTGAAGTGATTCAGCAATCGCTAGTCTAATCCGCTCTCCAAACACCTGGTCACTCTCTCCATCCCGTTCCAGCGGAGATAAGGCTTTGACTGTGAAGACGGAGTAAGGGGAACAGAGGAACCAGAGGAGATCCCTCCAGGGGAACCGCCGACCTGCCTCTGAGTGCCGGTGGACTGTCACCGTGGTGAATGGACGCTCCACACCTGACAAAGACAAATCTATATTTTCTTCTAATAGGCAAAAGACTTCTTTATGGACTCACAACTAAATAAATATTTTATTTGTCATTTTATATTTAATACATAGGGTCATATTAATTGCACAGCTACAGTTCTGCTTATAAAGAGATAAAAGATTAAATCAGTTAAAAAGTACAATTACATTGTTAGTTTTTATGAAGTAATTGTTCAAGTTAAAACAAATATAGCAATACTAGGCCTTAATCAATTCAATTTTATTTCATAAGGATAAAAAAAAATATATGAATAAACAAATGTTCATGGGCTCAGGCTAATATTAAATTTCTCCTCAGTACACACAACACAAGTAGAAACCTGTTACTCTTAAAAAGAAAACCCAATAGATTTACAAATGCACATATTTTTTCTTGAATTAATTTGAATTTCATAAGATGTGCTTCATTGGATTGAGAGGAGTTGTCATTCCAGTGGCTTCCAAGGAACACACAAAAGCTTGGGGTTGTGCTTCCCCCGTATCCCAATGGACAAAAGATTTTTCTTTCATAGATTTTTATTTCATATGAAAATGGAAGGAAATGGGTTTGTGTGACACCCAACCTATATGTGTGTCTATAACTTTATTACTTACTGATAGCTATAGGTTGGACAACATTCGGCAAGGGGAATGACCAATCTGTGAATTTAAGAAGTCCCTTGCCATTTGTAGGCCCACCTTCTGGCTGCAATAACACTGGTTTATCTGGACTTTCAGCAAAATGTTGCCTAAAATTAAAATGGATATCTCAATGCAATTAATACAAAATACAATTGACAATCATCTAAATATTTGTATAACATTGAATTGTAAATCTACAGAATGGGTTTTCTTTCATATTTCGAAAAATAGAAAATACACAACTTACTTCCTAACAAACTGGGCTATGTTTTTTATTCCAAGGGTTGAGGCAAAAAAAGGTGGCACTTTCCATTTTCTTAACTGAAACAAAAAGTTAATGTATCTATATCTACTTATATAAAAACTGCTTAGAAGTTATATTAACAATGAAAATCACTGCAAAAATTGTTGTATAAAATGAATTACTGTAATAAGTTTGCTATGTAAGTAGTAATATTTTCCCATGCTTACAGTTATACTTCCAAGAGCTCGGCTTGCCGCTAGGGAATCCAAACAGGACACATAGTTAGCTACAAACACACTGCACTTTGGATCTTTTTTACCTTTTTCCTTTATGTAAACTCCTGTAAGTTTTGAATTACAACATTGAACAATAGATATTAAATGCCATATGACTGTAGTTTATAATTAATAGAAGACAAGAAACTTCTAAACATAAACCAGTCTAATATGCCAATTATGCTGACATAAATATAAACAATTTATTTACATTAATTAGGGCATTAGATACTGGTGATCTTCCAGAAAATTTTAATTAACTGGTACATATTTTCTCCATATGGTTTATGGGTTGTTGCTTGAGAAAAGAAATTAAAATAAGTTTATTGTTATGTTTTAAAGATAATATATAAATAAGAATATATCAGCTTACCAAAAGTTAAACATGCCAGTGTTGCTACTAGATGCCTGGCAGCAAATTTGTCTGGCAGTATAAATGAAGCAATCCATAATATACAAGCTAATACTATCCTTAATGCCATTAATATCAATCCAAACGGCAGATATAACAGGAATTGAATGGGATTATCACCACAAAACCTGAAATGTTTTGAAAATATCATAAATACCAATTTTCCTTAAAAATATCTTGAAATGAGCATATTTTTTTACCTTTCATCGTTGATAAGTTTTTCTGCTGTTAGAGCCATTTTCGTTAAATCTTTTACTATTATTATATTCACCAATAATTACAATAAAACCTATTTAATATTATCAATAAGAATAATCATTAAAACTGAAGCGTTTTCTTAGTTTATTGTGATTTTAATTAGCATTTCGTCTTTTTACGATTGCCGTAGATGTAATTATTTTGACAATTGACTAATTTTATGTCTATGTAGTCTATGTATGACACATCGTTACTCCATAGATCCAGAGCGACAACCATTTAAAGAGAGTAATACTTGAATCGAAATTCTAAACTTAGAATAATTTTAACACACATTTCAAGCTTTAAGCACACTAAGTTCTTAATCTAAATATTCAAATCTTAATCTTTTGAATCAAAATATTAGGGTGCCCTCAAGCTATCATTCTTTAAAAAAAATTGATGTTAAAGTAAAACCCATTATGATTAGTTTAAACATTAAATTAATTTTAATACTAATAATTACAATAATCGCGCTATAAACGTTAATCTCTACTTCACGCTAGATATATACGTCATACCCAAGTAAAGTGTAAACTATTTTACAATGTATTTCAATTTCCTTAAAAAATTAAAAAAAAAGAATATAAATGATGTATAGAGCCACAACGAATAAATATACAAAATGCACTTGTTTCTGTTACAGCAAATCTTAAGTGGCGTAATAAGTGTTATTGTTACTTTGAAGTGACAAAAAACAGCATTTCATATGGGTACATTTATATACCCACATGAAAGTATTGGTATATTTTATTTAAATCGTAATAGGAAATACGTAACAATCGATTTCTATAATCAACAATTGGGCAGTGCAGCATAACAACCATTGTTATTTTTCAAGAAGAGTAAAACTTTCCGTCTAACTTAGGCAGATCGGGTTGCCCAAAATTTTTGTGCATTTTGAAAGCAAAGAATATAATATAAATAGATATTAGTTATTTTAGATTTAACATTATTAAGAAATACTTATTTAAAGAGCACATAAGCGTTCGAAATACGAAAAAAAAGCGTAAAGTATAAAACATTTTGAGTCGCATGTGACGTCATGCGATGCGTAGCCATTCAGTGTTCTTGTTCATATTTGAATTTATTTCGTTCATTTAGCAAAATCTTAATATTTTTAGAAAATACAGAGTTGCATATGTTTTTTATGTTATTACTTTTAAATAGGTTCACATAGTCTATTGTATATTAATAGTAATGTACCTACTTTTAGTCTCGACGCAGACAACAAATGACTTAGTATAGGATTTATATAATGTGGAGAGGATAGAGCTAATCTTATATTAACTTTAAACATACGTTTTAAGGCTTCAAACCTCTTTACAAATATTCTAACCCCCCCAACCCCCCCCCCCCAAAAAAAAAAAAAGGTATTGATTGTTTCTCGAAGTTTAGTGTGTCAAGGTCTGTCCTGTGACGTCGCTCGCGTCACTGCAATAATTTCGTTTGCGTTCGCGCCGCCTTTTAAGCGCCCCGCCTTTGAAGAGCGGCCGCTCTTTTGTTTTGTGTATGAATCGTGCGAAATTGGACGCTTTTTATTAGTATTAGACTTACGTTTGTTTTATTTTATCAGCAAATTGGACGGTTATTTATTTAGTGATACGACACGTAATAAATTAAATGCCCACTTTTTGTCTTTGTGTATTTTGTGCGAAAATAACACGTAATAAATTAAGTGCCCCCCTTCTGTCTTTGTGTTTTTTTCCAAAAAAACCCCTTTTATTTGTGTTAGATTTAAGTTTGTTGTTTTTTTTATTTACATGCCTCATTACCGATATACAGCATCAGAGTACACGGACATGATTTTAATTTACGGAATTTATAAGGCGATGGGGAAATTTTGTCCGTTTGGGGGGGGGGGGCGATAAAAAATTAAAAAATTTTTTTTTTTTTTTTTTTCACCCCTTGTTTGTTGTAGACCTCCGTCTTCCCAAATGATTATAAGTGTTAATTTTTCGATTTATATTGTATTTAGTTTGTTAGAAATTTTTATTTTTTTTATTTTGGTTAGGATTCATTTCATAGTTTCAAAAATATACTAGGGGATTTTTCTGTTTTTTTTTTTTTTTTTTTTCGCTTTTTTCCCCCCCCAATTTAAAAAAAAAATTTTTATTAAAATAAAAAAATTTTTTAAGGTTCCAAAATTTTTTAAGTATTTATGAATACTATTTTAAGTCTGTGTTTTCTAGTGAATACTGAATAGTGAATGATGTGACAGCGTGAATTGTCTACCGTCTGGAAACGCGTTTAACTGTCTGTGGTGACCCGTAATTGGTGGTGAGCCGTGACTCGTGAGTGCTGTAGTTACTTGAGTCTTGAGAATTTAGAAAAGGTGTTGAAAATAAAAACAAAACTCAGGACTACAATCTCTTATCTTACTTCTAGATAGGTAACTAAAAAAATTAAGGTATTGAATTTTTTTTATTACAATAAAACTTAGGAATCATATTTAATAGTAGTATATAATATTGTTTATATTAAGAAACAAAGAAAAAGAAAACAATTTTAACACAATTGCGTTGTTGACCTTTACATTTATTATTATAATTTATTATTATTTTGGTAGATTGTGCCGATGGATACCATTGTTTCGACACCACCTGAGACAACTTCAGATTCCGAAGAGGATATAAAAGTAACCAGAAATCCTACGAATATTAGAAACAATGAAGGTTTTTCATCACGGTCGACCTCCACTACAGACATTCACCAACTCGAGGAAAAAATGAGACGAAAGTTGCAGTTTTTTTTTATGAATCCGATTGAAAAGTGGCGAGCGAAACGTAAATTTCCTTACAAATTCGTCGTGCAGGTTATTAAAATAGTATTGGTAACACTCCAACTTTGCTTGTTTGCCCATAATAGATACAATCATGTAAATTATACCTGGGATAATCGAATTAGTTTTTCTCATTTGTTCTTACTTGGATGGGACTCCACTCGCGAAATTAATGCCTATCCTCCTGGTGCAGGGCCATTAGCGGTATACAAACTGGATGAGTTTTATAATACCCTTGACTTTGCATACAGTGGTTTTGCAAATATATCCAATGCTATAGGCCCATATTCATACGACAATGAAGACAATAATATGACTGATCCTGTGTTTTGCCAATACAATTACAAAAAAGGCATAATCAATGGATATAATGAAAGTTATGAATTTAATTCAGAAATTGTTAAGAGTTGCATAAATTTTACCAATAGTGAGGGGCAGCTTTTTACTTCCAAGCAATATTTGAATGATACAGGATTACATATAAACTTTGCAGCATTAGTAAGAGCAGAGCTTATGTTTTCCTTGAAGACTATAAATTTCAGGGCAGCTGGGCCAATTACCCCACCGGATTGCTATCGCTTCGACATTTCTATCATATTTGACAATGAAGATCATGATGGGCAAATGTCCTTAGCCTTGGAGGCTGAACCTTACAAACTTGTGTGCAAAGGTGATCAAGCTTACATTACTGATAACCAAATTGACCAAATTTTGAGAAGCATTTTAAATATTCTTGTAATTGTTATCTGTAGTGCATCACTTATGCTATGCAGTAGAGCTATTTATCGAGCACAACTTTTAAAAGAATTGACTAACCAATTTTTTCTTAGAACATACGATCGCCCCTTAAGTTTGGATGGCAGATTGGAATTCTTAAATATGTGGTACATAATGATTATTGTCAATGATATCCTAATTATTATGGGATCAGCTATCAAAGAACAGATAGAACGTAATCAGTTTACAAATGATCAATGGAATGTGTGCTCCTTGTTTTTGGGTTTGGGAAACCTGCTAGTTTGGTTTGGTGTTCTTCGTTACTTAGGATTCTTCAAAACTTACAATGTAGTTATTTTAACACTAAAGAAGGCAGCTCCAAAAATCTTTAGATTTTCATTTTGTGCTCTTCTTTTATATGCAGGCTTCATGTTCTGCGGTTGGCTTATCCTTGGCCCATACCATATGAAATTTAGATCACTGGCTACCACATCTGAATGTCTTTTCTCTTTGATCAATGGTGATGATATGTTTGCAACTTTCTCAATCATGTCCAAAAAATCACCAATGTTATGGTGGTTCAGTAGGGTTTATTTGTATTCATTCATAAGTCTGTACATTTATGTTGTACTCAGTTTATTTATTTCGGTTATCATGGATGCATATGATACAATAAAACAATATTATAAAGAAGGCTTTCCAAAGAGTGATTTGCAGCAGTTTATTGGCGAAGCAAGAGTTGATGAAGTCTCATCAGGTTTATATAGAACGCAAAGTTCAACTTCTTTAAATGCATTCATGAACTCATTGTTCTGTTGTAATGTGTATCGAAGTGCGTATTCAAAAATAGGTGGTAATTCCACATTCAATATGTTATAGGCTCAAATATTTAAATTTAGTTTAAATTTATTTGTAGCTGTATTGTAAATATGTACTTTATTGTATATTTGAGATTTTTTTGTTACCAAAGTTGTACAACCACTATGTATGGTGGCTTAGTTTTATATATCATTATGATAATTACTTTAATCAATGCAATTGCAAATGTTTATATGATAAATAAACTAAATATAATCAAATACCAAATGTTTATGAAAGAATATTGTAATTCAATTATCTGTCCATTGAAGTAATAATAAAGCATGTTCATATACTCAGTGTTTTTAATAATCAGTGTATCCTACCTTTATGCAAGCAAAAATTGAAGTTAGATATATGTAAAACACATAATAGATCAAATAAAATATTTACTGTATATCTCCTATCATAGAAGATAAATACATAGAAATGATAAGACTACCTCCATAGCATTATTTGATTTCTGTGTTACTTGCATCATTAGTCATTACCAAATATACTTATGAACAATAAAGCAACTGTAGTTATCGCTAAAACGGTCGTCCGTAGAATCACTCAAATATCTGAATTGGCTATAGGTTAAAGACCATAGAGAGATAGTAGATGAAAATACAAAGTAGCCTTACTCGCAATTTGTTTCCCCGGATGTCGTACCCAGGATATCATTTACAGGGCTGACTGCCTCACAACAGTAAATTGAATTACATGAAGCAGAAAGTATGAGAGATAAATATCAAGAAGTAATAAAATCGTAGGGAAACTTGGTTTGTGTAAACAAACTCATTACAGACAACTAATAGCTATTATTATAATATATTACTTCTCAATACGGTTATATGTGGGGTAACAACAATTACTACATTATCTATATATGGTACTCTTGATAACTTTTAAATAGGTACTATCTGGTGTCTCTAGTCCGTTTGGAATTCAATCATTTCGTAAATATAGGATGGTTTTGAATGTTACTCTTCTCGTCTTGTCTTGGTTACGCAAATACAAATTTGCGAGGTGTGTTGTGTTATAACGTATTAGGCCCAAATTACGTCCTCAAATGCGCTATGCTAGACTCTGTGTTTATATTGTTTTAATGTAGCCGAATATTACCAAATATCAGACGTTGTTAAATGACCTATTAAGTTCATATAGTTTTATAATTAGAAATAAAAAGTATATTAAAAGATCTTGACCTAACATCCCAATTACCATTGGTCTAGTGAATTTCCAGATATTAGACAATCAGGCGAGGCAACAACATATTTGATATTTTCTGGAATGTAGACTCTTCTCATTTAGTTTTTTACCATTTTCTATATACTATGAATTTTGACCTTAGTCTTATTGTAAGTATAGATTAGTTCTTTACGAAAAAATCGATTATTTGTTAAAGTTATATTGATAGTATTACATTCAAGTTTCTCGGACATCATTTGGCTAGAGATGTTAGTTGAAAAAACACCCTTTTCCCTAAACACCAATTCTTTTTCACATATTTTTTATCATTTATGATAAAACGATTTAGTTTCTTTGTAGTGTGAAATACACTCAATTACAGCATTCAGACTCACACAAAGTGATTATAGCGTCATCAAATAAATATTGCAAGTATTTGCCATGCCATCATTTGTATGTATTTGAGTCGAGATAGTTTTCCCTTATTAACTAAATAAAATAGGTGTAATGCACCTATTTTATTTATGGAATGCAACTGTTGTTTTAATTGACAGATCTGTGAGCTAAAATAATTCCTTCATTTTGCTTTCTCAAGTCTGAAATTTTCATTTATTTAAATTCCAGCTCCTCATGTCCTTTCTCGAGTCCGAAATTTTCATTTATTTAGTTTCCATTTCAATCATGTCAATACAAAATATAAAAGTTAAGCATGTTAGACTATACTTGTTTCTATACAATTTGTGCACATTTGCATCGGCCTATTAGTTTGTGAGACTTGATTTAAATTTCTTTATTTTAGATCTCGCCCAATTAACACATAGAAAAAAAATCATTATATATTAATAAAACACATATAGTTATGTAACAATTTTATTAAATGCATCATTCAATTCTGCACGCGAGCTTAACAAATTCGTTATTTACCGAATATGATCTTAACAAGTGTACATTCATAATACATCTATACAAAATACTACTCGTTTTAACTTACATTACAACTAAATTAAAAACAGCCAAAACTTCATACAAATAATAAACAATAAATATGGCATTTCAATATTCTATATAAAATTAAGTATAAGATATGGCAATGTAAGTCCATTCTATTTAAATATACCTTTAATAGAACTGAATTGTTATGATACTAAGATACAAAATATTTACAAGTATTCTAATATACATGCTTTAACAAAAATAAATTAATTTATAATTTTGTAATTTGTGTGACAGAAGTTGCAAATATTGATTGCTGAGAGTAGTAATATGTAATTACTATGTCATGTTTTTTTAATACTCTTAAATTATAAGCAACTTCCTTCAGACGCGTTTCAAATATAAATTTAATAAATATATACATTGGATAAAAATAGCTGCCCTAAAATACTTTAGTCGTAATCATATGTTCGATGAAGGATTCATTACTAAATTCCTTATTTGCAAAATAAATTCAGCCATTTCAAAGTATTTCCACTAGTCGAGACATTAAATTAAATAGATTTTAAACTAAGTTTCACAGAGCTTACTACTAACAAGTCAATGTAACCGAAACAAAGGGATCTTTGGTAGATAGTGGGAAATAAAGCACTCCTGTGTTACCAGAGATATCTAGACTACAAAATAGTATAAAATACTTCAGTCTCTAAAACAGCTTATTTCTTTTCCTCTGTGTGTATCGTTTGGGGCTCTGCCCCTAACATTATCTGAATTTCATCGACACTCTTGCCCTTTGTTTCTGGTATAATGAAGAATATAAAGATAAATCCGACAACCATGATGCCAGCAAACAACCAAAACACTTGACCGGATCCAATAGAGTTATTTAAAGAGTTGAAAGTGCTAGTTACTGTGAAACTGAGCAACCAATTCAAGGTACCAGCTGTCGAACTGACAAAGGCTTTGATATCTATCGGACACAACTCCCCGGCCATCATCCAAGGAATGGGACCGAAACCGATCGAAAACGCGATGATGAATAGTGACAGAGACAGCAATGGCAACCAGGACATAGCAGTCACTATTGAAGAGTCAGCCCCATGTGTGTCCTGCAGGAAGAAATAAACCCCCAACGCGGTGGAACATAAGAACATCACTAGAGCAGAGAACAAAAGCAGAATACGCCTTCCCAATTTATCGACAACGACACTAGAGGCGAAAGTGGCAACGACTTGTATGACACCAATGATGATAGTGGCAATGGCCGGTTCAATAGCTGCGCCTGCGCTTTTGAAGATCTTCGACGTGTTGAAAATCACAGCATTAATACCGGACAGCTGTTGGAACAACATCAACGCGTAGCAGATCATAACAGCTTTCAAAGCGGTCTTCTTAGTGATGGCGGACACAAATGAGGTCGGGTTGTTTTTAGCATCTTCCGCTTTGCTCTGTAGACTCGTTAATTCGCTGTCGACATCATAATTCCTGCCTCGCAGTCTTATCAGAGACTCCCTCGCTTCATCCTGTCTCCCTTTGATCACGAGGAAGTTCGGACTCTCGGGCATAAAGAAGAAGGTAATGGCGAACACGATTGGAATCAAAGTGCAGAGGATATTGAACACAAAGACGCTGGTGTAGCTGCCGACAGCGTATGCGAACAATATACCGACGGTGACCATCAACTGGAAGAAGCTTCCCAAAGTCCCTCGTATTGAGTCCTGTGCTATTTCACTTGTATATGCTGGGGCTGTCACACAAAATGCACCACCAGCAATACCGGTGATAAATCGACCAGTCATAAGCATACCAACATTTGAAGCAAATGTAATCAAAAGCCATCCAATTGTGAATGGCAATGTGAGGAGTAACATGGTCTTCTTTCTGCCGAGTATATCCATTATGAGACCGATTGGGAAACAAACTGCTGCCGCACCCAGGTTTATTAATGATGAGACCCAATCGCCCTGGGCTTCTGATACTGAGAAGTCATAGTCAGTGCTGTTATCTTGAGTAATCTTCAACATGACTGGGGATGACCATCCCAGCATTGAACCTGCGGCCAAGGCCCCAAGGGTGGCTGGAAAATGAAACATTATATTTAAAATTATCTTTTCTTCTTTATTCTATATTCTATTTACAATCATGCCCCCTTTAAAATTTATATGGCCAATAGCTTTAAGGTTATAATTCTTAATAGCATTGACCTTTTTAAAACTACAGATAAGCAATAACTAAGAGCCTCAGAGCTATTGAAAAAGTATGTAATTAAACTTGTTCTGAATTATTCATAATTCATTTTTAAATTGAACAAGGCCACAAAGATGTCAAGTGACTAATTATAATTAGAAAATGGCTATTGTTTTACTTAGATTATTATTTCAAATACATATTTTTATTTAAAATTTTAGGTTTTATTTTCCATTTTGCAAAAAATTAATCATCAATTAATTATTATGCATATTATTTATCATACACCATATGTATAATTGATAACATTGTGGCAGTTATATACACTAAGTGTCCTGTAAATCAACATCAAAATAATTGTTGGTACCACTCTAAGAGTAAGTAAGAGTTAACTGGGGTAAATATAAAATACTCTTTTGAGACACTCAAGTTTATTCATATGAAATATTCATTAGATATAAATATACAAAAAGTCCCCTTAACATAATATGAGATTCATGTCATAAAAATACCTGATAGTGCAGCAATGTATTGTGGCAGTTTTCGGCCAGTGTCACTACGGGGCTCCACCAACACCACTTGAGAAACTCCAACTTCAGCCATTCTACCGTTGTTGCCCTCTGCCTGCTGAAATTTTAAGTTTTATTGTTATGAGTAAAATTAATACAGGATTTAATAATTAACATAAAAAGTGACATACATAATAAAAAAAAGGTGTAATATTCACATCTCTATCCATATTCAATTAATATTTTCAGTTAATGAAAAAATCATTTCAGAGTCATATAGATAAGTTAGCAAGGCAATTTGTGCTTATATGCCCTTGCTTTTAATGTCATACTTTTATATGTTTGTTTATATTGTCTGTTTGTATGCCCTATTCTAATAAAATACATTTACATGGAAATATTATTAAATTTTTGAATTAATATTGACATAATATATGAAAGTTAATTAAAAAGATTAAACTTGCTATTATGTAGGTCACTTTTTCATAAATTTTAGAAGCTACAATATTATTTTCAATACAGCATGGACTTATTCTTTATTATTAGTTTATTACTTAATAGTAATAATTGTTTATTAGGTAATAAACTATTATTTATGGACTAGGTATATACAATCTTTGTAGAAGTTGTTATATTTCAGCTTTGTAGCAATTTAACGAGTACAAGGAATACCTCATCATATCGAGGTCCTGGTAAAGCAGCCAACAACGGTTCAGTTTCCGAAACATCCCTTTCATTACGATCACTTGAATTCGACCACATTTTATACGTTTTAATAAATTTACTGCGCCGCAAGAACCAGTTGCCACGAATCACGAGTTAACGTTAATGCGGGTGAAAGGCGTTTGAGTCTTTATTCAGCATTGTTTCGAGGATTATAGTGACTGGCGGTACAATTAGCTTATTTTTCAAATCAAAACAATTTATTTTAAAATTTAAATCTATGGTGACAGCCGCCAGTGTCAAACGTTTTATTGTGACATCTGAAATTGATGTGGACTTCATTGACAATATACCACAACTGTCAACATTGTAGTTTCTTACAATTTTAACAGAAAACAAACAGTGTGAAAAAGTGAGAAAACAAAAATAAGAAAGAAGAAGAAACAAAAATATAAGGCAAGTCTACGACTATACTATACGACTGTAGCCTGCCTATGCTATGTACGAATTAAACTTTATGTACGAATTATATTTTTCTTACAAAATTTATCCATGTAAATATATTATTTACAATATATTTATTAAACGCCTAAGCAAAAAAAGTAAGCACAACATTCTTTTAAGTTTAATTAGTTCTAGGCGCCAAAGGATTGCTATTGTACATAAGGATAATACTTTACTATATCTAATAAGTACTAATAAACCTACAGGTAACTTAGATATCCAAATTCATTCATTTTGAGGTTTTGATTATTGGACAATAAAAAATAGGTTTTTTATCTCAGTCAAAAGGGGCAACATTTTCTAAAATTTTCCATTAAACGTCACAAAATAGATACCTACAATAATATAATATGTTGACGATATATTGCGTTGCATCAATAATTGAACGGGCCTTGAATGATAATTATCGTATTTTGCATCTGTGCACTTGACCGTACTTGAACATACCGCGATTTTTCCTGGCCTTGACATTGACCAACCACTGTATCGTGCTACGTCATGAGAGGTTTTGAATAGGTCTGAGTAGTACAAAATATAAAGAACTGACTTCACTCATTTTGCCAACTTCAATGATTCAGACTTTCTGGATAAAAATATAAATAAATTATGTAAAATTATAACAAGTAATGTTTTTTAAATTGCCTTAATGTTTACCGCGAGAAGTATGTATAAAAACTATGATTTAATTTCACGACGATGCAAGAGTTTTGTTGTTGATAGTTGGTATGATACCAATTACCACTATCGAGCTGTGTTTTCTAAACACAGTGATACTTTCGCAGAAGAGTCATTACAATTTACAAACGTTAAACGTTACTACTAAGTTATAACATACAGTCGGCTCACATATAAGGTTATGGTGGATGCATTTTCACCTGATTTAAAACTGCTTCCACCATTGGAATGCTTCATTATCTCTAAGTAAAATTCATCATATAACAACGATCGTAGTTCAAGCGGACCATAAATAAAAATGTAAAACGGTATATAAGTTGCCGTACTGTGCGCCGCGTAAACTGTAACAGTCCTTCAGATTAGATCCGTTATTCATCACAAACAACTCTAAAAAAATCCTAAAATAAATTTATTTACCTATAATATATATCAGCTCTGTACAAATATAAGCTCAGAATTTATACGAATCGTAACTCTGCATCGAATATCTAGTTCACATTTTAGTTATTTTTTATTCAACTGCTTATAAGGAAGGAATGGTATTGTACGTTTCTATTATGGGAAATATACCTCTACGTGTTACCTTGATAGCTTTTGCAGGAAGTAAATATATTGTTAGAACAGATTTCAGATCTTTTGTTTTCATAACTCGAAGTAACAAATTGTATGAGCCAAATAAAACTAGTTATTTCCCAATTTTATAAAGATAAGCGTTCGAGAAAATTTGCTCCATCTCAAGCAAGTACGAACGGGGTTACCATGCAAATCTAATTAGTGCAAAATTTTCATGGCATTTCATAAAATGGCGAACTCAATGTACACGTAAACTACGAGTACGACAAATGGTCTAAAAATCATAAATACAATATGACAAGATAACAATGGCTGTCATATTATATCATTACATTATTATCTTTGGCAGTTAGCAGTATAAATGAGAAATAAATTGATGAATTTAAAGGCTTTTTGTTATTTTCCTAAAACAAATTAAACGTTTCCTTCGGATACAATTTATTGTGTCTACCAGATGACGAATATGAAACTATCATAATCTGTATGATTAGATATTAAATTACTATTGATTTAGATTAAATGTAAATTAATGTAAATTATTTAATCTAATATTACGATATAGGACGCGGAAACGGACGCTTAAATTCATATTAATGTCAGATACATTCGAAATTACGATCGTAAGTTACGATTAAGATAAATCAAATTGTGTATACCCAATATAGGTATATAGTACTTCACAATTAGATTCAACACCGCAAAAGATATCAATTACCCTTATTTATTTAAATGATAAAAGAATGCAAAGATGAGCTCTATATAAGTAAACCAATGCTTTTTACATACTACATACAAACTATCTTACATCATCTTAGACTAACTATATTTAGTTCGAAAAGTTTCTATATCACATCAGACCGGAAAAAAAGAAAATTCCGTTTCCAGCAAAGGTACCGTAGTTTTAAAGTTTAAACCGCTCAATTTGGTCTGTGAAATCGTCTTGAACGTGCTATTATGTTTTTTTTATGTATTATTTTACATTGTTATAAACTTTTTAAATAAATTCACCAAGTAAATAATATGTTGACACTTTATATTATCTTATCTTAGACTGTGAAAGCAACAATGAATTTTATCAACAAAGATATGACCGAGATAATATTAATTTGTATCAAACCGAAATAAAAATAAGATAAATTGTAGATATTTTCGTATACATAATTGTAATTAACCAAGCCCTAGATTGAGACCCTGTTGATATATGGTTTATAAGAAGTATTATTTTTACAATACATTTGCAACTGTATTCAAACAAGCTTATAACGTATTAATATTTTAGGGGCTATGTATTTACCGTAATTACCCGAACTGGCATCGCATGCGTTGTGGTGGATGCCATGCTGGTGGAGATATTTGTGAATAGGTTAGCCGTAAGTAGACCCGTGGCTAGCGTTGGAGATATAGGGAAAAGAGCGAACCCCACGTTACTTGAACCAAACATTTTCAATCCACGATGCGACGTCAAAGAGAATGAAATCTTTATCAATTTTAAACGAAAATTTATAATTATTCCCTTAATTTAGACGTACATTTCCCAATAAGAACACGGCCAACTTGTTTCTTGAGACTAGGTACACTGTTTAAGTGCAACTGTCAAAAATGAGAGAAATCTCAAATGATATTTTATCAATGATAAAGTTAATTTTTTCGAGCCGTCGTTTATTTAAATGGAGATTTATATAAAAACTCTACATGTCAACATTTCTATGCGTCATCAAGCCGCAGCTATGAGGCAAGTTTACTATCATTTTTTATAGAATTTCCTTAATAGATAGTGTATCTACCATTGACACAATGAACACTGTTAGTAGAGGCATCCTGAGGATGCTCCGGTGTCGGGGCGAAACGTGCGTCGAGTGTTTGTGGGATTTTTCAAGGAGTATTGCTAATAAATTCGTGTATTAGAATTGTATGGACTTCCGTAAAGCAACGCCTGATTCGATTAATTAAATTATATAACTATTTATCAGTTACGATATTTATATGAAAGATTCCACAAACGATAAGCAACGATATAAATATTTGTTCTTATAATCTTAAAGTCGAAACATTTTTCATTTACCACTTCAAGTGTCATTTATATAATCCTGATATCTTTACGTATTAAATTCCAGCCCACTTATTCATAAAAGCAATGACTTTACCGCTTTAACACCAGTTATATTATTTGATTATTTATATTATCATAATTTTTTTTAGTTATAATTTTTTTTGAGTTATTAATTGACGTGTTTTGCTAATACAACACGATTTGACTTGACCACAATTTTGATACACAATTTCACTGTTTTTTTTATGATTTTTAAGCAGTTAAAATTTTTTTGTGGGATATAAGCATTAGATATATAATATTCCTACCAGAGGCAATAAGATTCAGTTATTGGAGAACAATGTTAGATAATTAAAACTATGCTATGAATTAAGGGTGAATGTGAGTATCGGAAGTTAATTAATATATTATTATTATTATTTGTTATTCTCTGTAAGAGTTGTCAGTAATAAACGGTTATCTCTAACGGTAATCTATAGTAATATTATAAAGCAGAAAGTATCGAGGCTGTCAAATGTGGTTTATAAATAAGACCGGAGCTTAAGACTAAAATGGTGTAAAAGCAGCGCATGGACAGCTATAAGAAAGAGCACAGATACTTCTAGAGTTATTCGAAACAACCATTGAAAATAATACACTTTTAATATAATAATTTAAATATTAATTCCTTCAAATTGTGCGGTGAAAATCGACTGAAAGAGCACGTGAAAGGAAGGAGCATGTGAAATCTCGAACTATGTAAAATATTTCTCGTTGATTATTGACGTCACATAATTGTTGCGTTTATTATTTTTCTTAATGCAGCCGTCATGCAATTTCCTTTTATCGCCATGCCATAGAGGGAAATAACCATAAAAAAAGGTTTTCACTATTTGGAAATACCTCGATGATTTTTTCATTATGATCTCTTTTTTATGTATGTTGGTAATTACCTAGTCCTATGTATATATCGTTAATTAAAAAAAACTTAACTATTTGTCTCGATACTACTTAACATTATAGGTGCAAACGGATGCTTTTTACTATGGTCACGGACAGGTAAGAGACCTTTCAAATTTATTCTGTTAGAACGTATTTTATCAAACACGAATTTTTTATAGTATCCTTACCTTGACCTAATTTACACATAAGTATAACATTTTTAAATTAAAAACCTGAGCATACTGTTTTTATGATCCAGTAATATTGTTAGACGTATCTAGACAGCGTAGTTCCGGTCAGCCTTGAGAAAAGATGTTTCCTCTTCAACTGTCTTTTTACTATAGATTTATGATATTTATTAAAAAAAACGTTTCGTATCATACATGTATATGTACTAAGATTATAACAACAATTGCAATAAGTTACATTTTTATGATTAGGCCTTGGATAAGTCACTGGTTTTGAATTATTTACGGCTGTATGAAATCGTACGGCTAAACATTATAGTGTGGAATATATCTTCTCTAAATGATAAACTATTTTTTTTAAACAGAAATAGGCTACAATCTGCTGACAATGTATGTGTGGGATAAACATATCAGATATGTATAAAGGACGGTAATGCTTTGTCGGAACCGTATATTAGTTAAGTACACAATAAATGATAATTTTCGTACATGATAAGAGTGATTATGCGTTTTATTTTTTATACGAAAAATGCATAGTTTCGACGAACAGCAACAACACACTGAAATAATTTCCTAAAATTACACAGTCAAGTTTATTAAATATTTGGAAATATTACGATCGATTGATATATTTTATTAAAACTTAAAATTTGATGCCGTGAAGAGAACACCAGCATATCATGTTCAGGAAATGGATCCGGAAAGGATTTGGAAGCGGTTAGGAGAAGCGTAGCCCCAAACAAACCTTCTAACTTCTGAACAGGCGAAAAAAAATGAACGTGATGAAAGGAACCTACATGTTAGGTCCCTCTTCAGGGATATAGTAACAAAAACGATTAAAAATATGAGGATTATATTGTTCATCATCAGTTCACCAGTTACCGATCATGAGTTACCGCCTGTTTAGGTAAAGCTATTATAAACACGGTCATTAGTGAGGATAATAGTTCATGTTTTATGAGGCTGAGTTATCGCAATTTCTATATCTTTTGTGTCATAAATGACCACTAATGAAAGTATATGACAACAATAAATAATATTACCCATATAATGATAAAAGTTTTATTATATGATATGTTGATAGAAATACCATACCAAGCCACCATTTCACTGTACGACGATTGTGACTAAATTTGTTCAATCGTTCGGATGTTTCTTAGAAATTTTAAGATTTTAGATTTTACCTATTTTATTTTATTCGAAATTTCATTTGAGCCATTAGAATGGATTGTATATTTGGTAAATTTATGATATTTCTCTTACTATCATTTGTTTTTGGTATTGACCTGTCACCAGAAGTATTGAGGGTCTGGTGAAGGTATTGGGGTAAAGATTTAAGCTAGAGTTTGGTTGATAGAAGATGGGAACCCTAGAGTTTTCTCTTTATTTTAATCCCAGTACAGCGAGATATTTTCCTGTGAATAATGTAATGTACTTATTTTTATTAACTGGCAAAAAACTTATTTTATTACATATTTCAATTAAACAGGATCGAGGCGTTTTTGGTAAAATTATTTTTACAATTTTAAAATATACTGAGTAAAAGCATATGTATAACGATATCGAATGATCTTTAATAATTGATTTTTTTACAAAATTCCAATGTAACGCACATTTTCATAATTTTATAGTACAATCTTAATTTACATTTAAGCTAAATTTTATGAAGGGATGGAATATTTCTTACAAAAATGTCTCGCATTTCAGGTTTATGTATTTTCGTTATATATTTCCTTCATAGTAACATTTATTAAGAACCTACGCAAGGGAATCCTTATAACATCATAGCGTGTTGACATTAAATCCTTACAACCTTTGTAGTTATTTCTTTATTTTAAATAAGAATTAGAGAACCAGATATAAATTAATAAATATCGTATATTTATATAATTAATTAATCATATATTTTAAAAAGAATACTCACGTATAATATAAATGTTGAATAGAAGCGAAATCACAAACTCGCGTAAAAACAATCAAACTAATCCGTAGGGAAAATTCTGAATATTTTTTACGCGTCCCATAGAACGGCCAGCGGCGGCCTATTTTTCTGAACGATACATTTGTACTGAATGTAGCTTGTCAACCAAGCCACATCAGATACTGAACAAATCTCCACGTATATAAATGACGCATGCGCATAAAACAACGCTGCTTCACTCGACTTTTCTGACTTCATTTACATAATTCTTCTTCATTTAAGAAACATACAAACAGACAAGTTGTATTACGAGAACAACTGTAATTTATTTATTAATTTGATTACAAAAATCATTAAACAATGAATGTTTAAAAATGGATATTTCAACATACTACTTGGAACATATTAAAAAGTATATTATAAGCAATTATTAATTATAGGTGTATCTAATGGCATGGGGTTTAGACGATAAACATGGGTATACATTAAAATAATATTTGTATACGGTAGGAAACTCCACGCACGGAAATGCTTGTAGCGGAAGGCTTCGTTTTCCGGGAAAACATATTCGTCACACATATTTTGTATCTAGAGCTACACAAAGTACAATGAAGACCAAAATTTGAATTATTCTTATGACAGAATAGTCGGCGATCCTGTCTTTTCCTTGATTATACATTATACATCATGTATAAGGTCTACAAACTTCTAATCGTTGAGTGATGTTTTAAGTGACATTAATCAGGACATTTCTTTAGGCAAGTGCATCTGTGTGTCTTCTGACGCCATACGATTTAAAGTATAATAGTAATTTAAACAGACGTATTTAATGATATATTAACTGAGTACGAACTGTGCAACGCCAATGCCTTCACCGTTAATTTTTATCAACTGTTCTCTATATGGAATAATTCCAAGTTACATTGTTGTTATTTCGTCGCACATTTTAATAGAGAAAATAATTGCTTACTATAATGATTTTCTATAATGCTTACCTAAGGTCAACGGGGTCAGTAAATTTCCTAGGCACACGCTTTATCTAGCGTTGATGATTTGTAAATTTTACATTTGTTAAATACGATAAGTCATGTGCATATCAATAAATTTCAGATCGTAGGCATATCTTATGCTGATAGCTGAATAAGTGTGGACATGAGTTTATAATTCGAAATATGGTATGAATATTTTTCTTAAATTAAATGAATTGTTATCGTTGATGCTACTATAAGTAAAGTGCTCAGATATTTGAATGCTATTGTAATGTTATACTGTTTATATAAAACACAATCGTACAATGTCATTTCGAATCGATAATAGATTATAAGATAATTAGAAGGGTTTAACATTCAATTGTGACCCTAATAATATAATAATTAATTTATAATTATTATATATATAATATAATATAATATAATATAATATAATATAATATAATATAATATAATATAATATAATATAATATAATATAATATAATATAATATAATATAATATAATATAATGCTCATTTAAAAGTAAATAAATTAATATAAATATTTTTCTTATCTTTGTAACTAGATTCTTATATAATAAAGGTTTTTTAGTCAGCAGTCTGGCTGTGATCACATTTGCTGATCGCGTCGGCATAGATAATATTAATATATGAAATGATAACGTTATTTTAAATCATCCAAGCTGTACGTTCATAATTGAGCGGTAAATGAATTTGACTCGATCCGATCGATCGAAATACATTTTGTAATGTTATTTTTTACTAATTAGGTCGACATTGGTACACTTTCGCCCGACCTACGGTAATTCCCAACAAATGTAATGATTTAAGAATGCGGCCACTGAATTAGGCAACAAAATTTAAGTTACTTGAGTAACGTAAAGCGTGTATCGTTAGCATTTTTACAACGGGCTTGACGCCAGTAGAAAAAGGAAGCCTAAAGCCATAAATTAAAATAAAAATTATAATAGTCGTCTATTATAATTTTTATTAAATACCAGAAATCGAACCAGAGACTTCGGCAGGCCGGCACGGTAAGCATTGTGCCAACTGGGTTTTCTTGTTTTGGGATCTTAAGTGTGGCCGCCGCATATCGACATTCACAATGGTAAAGCGCTCGCAAGTGCGTTGCCAGTCTATCAGATTAGGCGATACCATCCTTTCCTGAAAGTGACTTAGGACATATTAATAAAATACCTCTATTGGCAGCTGGTTCCACAATCAACCAATGAGGTGAAATAATTCTCTTAATTTATCCTAAACGTCGACGGATGTCTTTTGTCAACATAGCAGGCGTTAAATCACGAGCAAAATGTGTTTAACAACACAATAAAGTTTATTCCACCTTGTTTTGTTTGATAGTGATGATCTTCGTGTCAACAGAGATTGTGAATATAATTTTTAACTAATAATAAACCTAGTCATATCATGAGTTGGAATGCTATTCAATAAAAATATTTTAGGTCAAGACTTAGCGCGATCTTATTATAAATTTATTAGGCGAATTTTCCTGTTTGTTTAATTTTTTTTTAAGGTATGCAAATGTCGATATCACTGGAGACCGAAGAGCTGGTAGCTACCTCAGACTAGGAGGCATGCCTTATTTATTACCTATTTATTCATTTATTATTTTACTTATAACTTTCTTATTAATAAATAAAGATAGTTATTTTGTTTAAATTTAGGTAAATAAATCCATATAAAATTTGTCATGGTCCACATCACAATACATAAATGTATTAAAGAAGTACAAGCAGTCAAAAACTTCTATAGTATATTTTTTAGTTTTAGCAATATTATATATTGAGACATACGTCATTAAAGCATGTGTTCATATAACTCTATGAAGAGTCGAAGAAACAGCGCTTAATTATTCTTCTAGTATAACTCCCTTAAGTGAAAAACCTCACATTCCGACACTTTATCACAAGGACATCGTACGTACTTTCAAATTGAAATTTATGACTGTTGAAAACTAATTTACTAACTTTAACTATATACCTAAATCGTTACGTTAACCTAACAAATTAAATATAAACTTGAACGGCTTTAAATGTTGAGTTTTTCCTTAATATTTGTAAGCTCGGAATCCCCGACACACAGGCATACGTAAAAGTAGTGTCGATGTATGTGAGCGTAATTTTCTCCTTAAATCTTAGATAACAAAACATTTATAGCTATTGTATCGTATCCGCTTTTTGCTGCCACGTTTTAATGAAATCTCGCTAACCAAAACCGTTGCCTTAACGAAGTCATTTTTAGGGGAACCAATCCCTTAAAGGCAACACGCTTGTAAACCTCCTGGCATTGCAGGTCTCCTTGGGCGGCGGTTTGCACTAGCCTAGCCGAATTGAATGAAATCAAAATTGGATTGAAATCAAACAAAAAATAAACTATAACAATTGTAGTACAATTTAATTACAGCATTCAAGGTGTTATTTGAAAAAGTGTCACGTAGTTCTTGTTAATAGTATTTCAGGAGTCGTGTCACGTTCTAAAGTACGTCAGGATATGTTACTACGCTATATAAAGCACGTAGATGAACACGTAATAGTAAACCGGATTCCTAATGTTTTTCTTTGAAAATTGTATCAATAATACATTTGTAAATAAAAATCTATATTTATATAAAGTAGTAGAGTTTGTTTGGGTTTCAGTGGGGTAAAGTATCTTGGACTGTGAACTTCTTTGCAAGTACAAAGAATTGCTAGCTATACTTTGCTTGCTTGTATGTAAATATCACAATAATGAAGTGCAATGTTTATGTTATAACTAGCTGATCCGGAAAACGTCTTGCCATACATATGATTTCTAGCAATCATTTGTTTAGTTCCATAAAAAATAGGGGTTGATCTTAGAGGGGTAATAATTTAGGGTTGTATGTATTTTTGTATGCATAGAAAAATAAGAAATGTAGTCCAAAGAAAACAAAAAATAAATTTAGGCGTGGTCTACGCTTAAATTTTAATACTTTTAACGTTTAGGATGAAAAATAGATAACATCATAAATTTTCCAATTCCGAGAGGAAATTCCAAACTGTAATAAAAAGTTTTTATACAAACACCTGTTGTTATTGCCTGTTGATAAATTGTATAAAATTGCAAAATACTTTAGTATACAGTACATTTCTTTAAGTGTAAACTGTTTATACTTCCGTATTTTCCGAGGCTGCAGAACGATTAATAAATGTAATATTTTCTATTACGACACATTATTGTATGGAATATAAAAAAACCGTAAACTATACTGTAGACATATGTGACGTTGCCTAATCGTATACAATTGCCAAAAGCAACTTGTAAGGTTCATGCTAAGGTCGGCCGCTCCACTCAATAAGGCGTTAGGGCAAGTTATTTAGTTTTTGAATTCTTTGTTATCAAAGACAAAAGGGCCACAAGTATTTAGAACAACAGCTGGATTATATTCCAGCAATACAATAAATATAAATAATAATAAACACATCAAAGTATAGAGCATAGTTCCGTCCCAATTTCGCGTTTAAATAACAGGCTACAAACGCGTTTAACAAAGATTAAGTTAAATGCAACATTCTTTTCAACCTTGACTATACTCTCGACTTTATAACCTCGGAACAATTTATTGTAATTGAGAAACGGATTTAACCATTACGCATTAATATAAAAAGTCGTATTATGTAACGTTGCGTTAATTTTTTTGAAAAAAAAAAATAAACCTTTTGTTTTGGAATTTTTTGATTATTTTAAATATTTTTTAATCGCTAAAGTATGATAGTATCAAAATATATATTTCACTTACGATCGGTAAGCCCCACGGCTAATAAGTTGTGTTATCAGAGCCGACACAATTGTTAATCATATACATATATCAAAAATAAAATTAAATAAAAATAAAAATAAAAATTATTTTATTACCTACATCTCATACGATGAATGAAGTTACGATGAAGATATCTAATATAATATGTTTTTTTAATTAAATATATATAATATAACTATAATATATATATATATATATATATATATATAGAGTTATATATTTAAACATCCAGACCAAAGCCAACTGTTCCCGGGATCGCTCCCGGGACCGCGTTTGCCAGTCCGATGTGGCCACCACACCACCACAGAAGATAATGATAAAAAACGAATTTCTGAGGCTTATTCCTAGTGGCATGTTTCTATTGTTTCCATCTTGGCAGAACTAGCAACACATATATTTAAACTGCACAAAATTTTGTTTTAAAATCAACAGGATATTGACATACAATTTGTATAGAAGTCTCGTGATGGTACAGTAAAATATACCCATACCGAAGAGCTCTATTCTCTCTCATTACAAGCAAAATTATGAAGTTCATCAATATTTTACAATACATTGGTGCTTAAAGAATGTTTAGGATTGACAACCAATTAAATAAAACACTACGCACCATTGGATTGATTGGATTGAAATATATTCCGTTCACAAATACAATTCTACCTAAGTGAGAAAGCGCTAATCTTCATTAGGGGTCACATGACTTATCAAGAGAGCAATAAAGGTTAGCTTGATAAGATAAGAAACGCAAAACAACATTATGATAATTGATAACGACTTGCAATACAACTTTCGAAGCGTGTGTAAAAATGCATGCGTGTGTGCAACTTCATGTAGGTGTGTAAAAATTTCATGTCAATTAATGTACCTACTATTAGTTCATCCTCAGCAAGGTGAGGATGTCTTGAACTAATAGTAGGTATGGAGGATGTCTTGCCTTATTAATGATTAGTTGGTCCCTGCAGCTTCACCCCTGTTTAGAGAACCATGCCCGGTATTACATATCAATTAACATTATATTTATTATTTATAATGTAAATAGAGGAGGTAAAAGTAATTATTCAATTTATGACTATCAAATGTGCGTTTGAAGTAAATTATCAATTTTTATTGTTGTTATGGTTCACTATTTTGGATACAATGGCTTCCATATAAGATATTTACAGTGGTGGGCTTTTTTGTACGACTATGTAAGAAAAACATTTCCATCAAACATTACCTATGCAGCACAAGCTAGAATAGACAATCTACCGTGATTGTTTTCTAAGTTAATATTTTTAACAATTCACACAATATCTTTATAAATTTTAGCGTATATCTTATATATATAATTCTTCTGTGAGTGTGTATGTCACTGAACTTCTCTCAAACGACTGGACCGATTTTGATGATTTTGATTTTGAATTTTTTTGTGTTTATTCAAGGGGATCTGGGAATGGTTTAGATTCACAATTTTGTCCGCTGGACAATGTTTTTTAATTAATTTTTAATTTATTAGTAGTTGTTGATTTTGGAATGTTTTACATTGGATCCGACAGACGGCGCTACCATCGCTGTGTCAAATTTTAAATAATATTCGAATAATTACTTGAAAATTGAAATCACATGTATGGCAAAACAAATGGCCGGATCAGCTAGTATAATTTATATTATTGTAAAGTGTCATTAAAATCCATTCAATATTATTTATGTCAAGTAACAAACATTCTCTCCATCAATACTGACAATTTTAC
The DNA here is from genome assembly GCA_963693355.1 of Pontia daplidice. Taxonomy (NCBI): domain Eukaryota; kingdom Metazoa; phylum Arthropoda; class Insecta; order Lepidoptera; family Pieridae; genus Pontia; species Pontia daplidice. The sequence continues at coordinate 5,192,832 of CAVNZL010000136.1, read as the reverse complement.
ACGTTTAAAATATTAATACGATATAATAATAAAATAATATTAATCATAATTGAAAAGCTATCTCAATATTTATATACATTGTATATAAATAGAGATAAATACTAGAGTAATATCATAATAGTTTGAATTAAAAGATACATTTATTACTGTAGTTTGAAATGTAAATATCATAATAATCTTAATGTACTCGATTAGAGGGACATTTTGTATTTATAACTATTAAAGCTTTGTTTAGATCGTTTTTATGACCAGAAACGGACCCAAATCCAGTTACAGTTACATCACAATAGTTAAGCTGGCCGTGCACTCGTACATAACACAAATTTTAATCTTTCGACTGTTTCCAAAATTGGTGTTTATTTAATGAATTGCTAACTTATTAAATAAATTTTCGTGGTACGTAAGCGCAACAGTAAGATCGCTAGAAAGCCGATAAAATAGAAACCTCTGCTGGAAACTCCGAGTAATACATATCTGCGAGCTACGGAGTCTCCAAGTAGGTAATAAAGATATAAAAAACCTTAGTAAACATAACTTATTTATGTTATGTAAATATAAGAGCAAAGGAAAATGATTCACGAAAACACGTGGAAACTTATAATTGTTTTCCTGTAGGATATCTAAAGCGGAAATCTCAAATTATTTATGATTGTATGTCATACATAGTTTGAGATACATTGTTTATTTTCCACAAAAAATTTGATTATGAAGAAAATGCATACATGACTTCAACATTAAGGCAATGCATTGGATGTACTGAGAGAGATTGATTTTTTTTGATAATATAATGACTAACTAGTACTTTGGAAACGCTTGATCCGCACTAGTTTTTTTGTTAAGTAAAAAAAATAAAATACTTTATTATAACTTAACCACATACCACCACCACAATATAACTAAGCCTATGGATTTTATTGTGAAAATAAATTATTATCACTATCCAAATTGTGTCGAATATGCCTACTAACCGCTAGTAAAGATAAGCTATACTAAAAACAATCGTTTTCGTCTTAACAACTCGTATAGAAATTTACTCAAGGACAAATTTCGATAACAATTCTATATATTCAAGTGTCAATAATTTTGTAAAGCACAAACTACAAAGATTGTTGTCACTACCGAGCGAACAATGTTTACTGTTTGGTTCTGTTAAACAATTTATAAGATTGCATCCATTAGGGAATTGTTTTTCACTTGTATTTATTTACAGTGTCGTGGACACGGCTCTAATCTTTGCAAATGGGAGAGAGCAAAGGAATTTCGCAGATGAATTTTACATAATTTATTAATATTATAAATACGAAGATCGCTTGCTACTAAAGGACAGTACCATTTTGAAGAAACAACCAGGGATAACATATGTTTGTCTGACCTACATAATTCATATATCCTCTAGAGTCTATACTGTAGAGAATAAATTTGAATGAAAAATATGGAGATATCTGAGACCCAAAAGAGACTAGGTGAAGTTATACTTAATGAATATTTATGTATTAATTTTATGACCACAGTTAAGCACACAATTTTGTCATTCTTTCGTTCTTAACTCTAAATCTGTCTTCTTTCCAAAATTGTTTCTGGAATGTCAATGATCAGCTGGTATTGTCAAGCTAACGAAGATGTCAAAACAATTCGAGTTACTGAAACATTTATAAAACTTCATTTAGTCAGTTTTTTGACGCTGATTGGCTTTTGGACGGTGGTTTCTTGCGATTTTGAAATTGGACGTAAGATTTAAACGTACCCACTGTCATTAAATGAATTATAGTTCTTTAAAATAAGCACCCGTAATAATTACGATGGGTTTTGGTGTATGTAAGATTTGAAAATATTTCATAGGTCAAGGGTTCAATAGGTCAAAGAAATTAGTATATCAGGTTATTTGGGTGAAATTTCTGAAAACCAAAGTAATGTAAAACATTACGTGCTGAAATGAACATTATGAATAGCCTTGAAACTAAATAAAGAACAATTAATTATACGGTAAAGTCGCAAAAGTACGTATACCATACGTAGTTAATAAAAATATATTTCTTTTGTTTATTCAGACTACTAATACTTACTATGTTTTTAAACATGTTCAAATCGAACAAAACGATACAATTGTAAACGTTTAAAAAGTTTTACGAAATAATAATACAAATAATAAAAAGAGGTGTGGGTTTCTGCATGATACTGCTGCATTATGATTGGAGGTGGGTTTGTCTGCGTACCCGAATACGTATGCACATGTGTGAGAAAGGAGGGAGCATGCTCATTTAGGCATGCTTATGCATGCACTCAAATATTTGTAATGCAATCTTCATTACAAATTTGGGTGCTTTTGCGCAATATGCAAATAAAATGGTCTAATAGAATTGTATACAAACTTCCGCAAAGTTACGCCGTTCAATAAACAACAGAAATAATTTTGAATATGACTAGGAATATATTTAAAATAAAAACCGATTACTTTGCACTATCGATACCAATATTATTACAAAGATTAATTGTTATTAATAAACTTAAAAGGCAGTATGACAATGATTGATAATTGCTAACTTGCACTGAATTACCCAACATGATTTCCATTAATTTCATGACATTTACACCCTTATCTCGCTCTTTGAAAGCTACATGTGAACAAAAACTATGCCGGCAAGCACTCAAAATCTTATGAGACCTGATTAGGTGAGAGGAGGACTTGACAAGTTCATTTGAGTCGTTTTTTGCTAATCTGAGGCAAATTATCTTTGATGAGATTAAAACTAGCAAGATCATCATTGTCCATACCGCATACGGTTAATGGGTAACTGTTCAATTTAAATAATTTAAATATTACTGATTTAGTATGAAATTGTTAATTTTTTTGTAGTCAGATTTTAGATCGAGATGTTTTAGTTTAACGCACTAATCTTCAGTACTGGTGCGAATTAAATATTATTTTTCTGTTGCTACTCCTTTTATGAGAAATATCGTCGTACATCTCCTTATATAAACAGATTTCCTATGATTCTATATAATGAAAATGTAATGAAAACAGCACAATTTCTATTTTATGTTACTATAAGTTTTTTTAGTTTTTTATTTAGATTAACAAATATCAAATAGAACAAACAGACTGCGATAAACACTGTGTATTAAGTCATTATTAAAAAAATATACTTGACTAAATAACCTGATTTAATAAATAAATAATAATTATACATCCAATAACGAAAACGCTTTTAAATAAACAGTTAATCGTATGTAAATGTTAACTATGACAAAAAAATAATTGCACTAAAGTAGGTGCAACGAAACTGGATCTATCCGTGACCAAATAAAAAACCTAACCCAGGCCAGACTGAGTGGCGTATTTAACTGTTGAATATTTATATCGCCTTGTACGGCACTTCGAATGTTATACAGTATATAGATACTAAATTTAAGAGTATTATTTGACTATAGTATGATTAGAAAGTCTCTATAACTATTAAAAACAGGAAAGAGCAAACGGGAAAGAGACTCATCCAATGTTGTGAGGTACGGCCGACCAAGCACTCACAATGGAGAGCTTGTGTGTTGCCGGCCTTTCAGACGACGATATGCTCTATGAAGGTAAAAGGTAAGGTGACGTAGGTAATAACGCGAATTATCGGTTATTTGCCTAAAAATTAATGTGTTTTATATATGTTAATTAATTCTTTATGGTCCAAAATCTTCCTACACGTAATGCAATCAACAATACAACAATTTAATTTGTCAGCAAATGCTAGAGAGTTTTTCAGATTTTTCCATCCATTTCTCGGCAAGAGACATTTCATACATTCCAACTTAAGCGTGCGGACATTAATTAAAACCTGTCTTCAACCGGTCGGAGTACTGATGCATTGTAAGCGATGTTTTCTCGATAAACTAGAAATTACCTAGGTCTTATATTGTATTCTTTGCTTCCAGATTTCGCCTTTGTAATTACTCTTTTAGGGTTCCGCTACGAAAATGGTAAAAAAGGATCATTTCGACATGTCCAACAACGCACGTTATCAGTCCTACCGTCGATTCGTAATTGTTAGAAAAGAACTGGCTCGGATATTAAAGTATTTATTACTACAAAGATACACACTAAAATAAACCATTACTAATTAAAAAACAATATGTCCAGAACCCTCACTGAAACGTATTATGTAAGCATCGTTCATGAAGTCTTACGGGGCCACGACGTGCCTACCACTTAGAGGTATTAATTCCCCTAATAAAGATCCGTTAGATCACTTAACGCGTTATGTCTTAAAGTAATAATGATAAATAATATACATTGGTGGTTATTTAGTTAGTGCCATAGCAAAATTACATGTGTTTGGAATATAGTATTTATAAGTTGTTATAACTTTTAATCCATGCTGTTCCGTAAGTGTTGGTTATGTTTCCTTGTAATAAATAAATAATGAATCATTTAAATATCAATTACTCAGCGTAATCCGAATTGAATGGAGTAAGTCACGATAGTTAATTAATTGGATAAATAGGAATGAATTGTAGGAAAAATATTATCAAGTTACAATTATGAAATTGAGGAAGATGGTGTCATTGTAACAAGTGAGGTAATGTCTTAAGGAAATAATTGATTGTTATGCTTGAAATTACAACAGTTGCAACATTGACATTATGCTCATTTTGACGTCAGCTCATCGTTATCAAGAAACGTTTGTTTAGTAACGGTTCCTCCTAACAAGCATGTTGTAAAAAAGATTCAAACATTGTAAACCCATAATTTGGTCAGAATTTTATAGTTTTATTAGCTGACCGGGCAAACGTTGTTTTGCCATACATGTGATTTCAATTTTCAATAAATAAAAAAATAGGGTTGATCGTAGAGGGGTAAAAATTTAGGGTTGTATGTATTTTTTTATGTTGTATCAAATAAATTTTGTATTCATGTATTGTATAAAAAAATAGAAACTAAAAATGTTGTCTAAAAAAATAAAAATAAAAAAATTGGAGTGGACTACTCCTAACAATACGCTCATAAAGTTTCGTGAGGAGTATGGCATCACTCAAAATATATTATGACCAGTCGTCGACAAGTGTACGACATAGCGCGAGTTACATCTATAGAATTAAGATGAATTAATTAAATAATTACAATTACAATACATTGATAATTTCTTTTGTACAGGACACAGCTGCATTCACTTAATATTGTTCTTGAACCTCGCCTTATAAACTGTCAATTGTAGAAAAGACAATGCTAATAAATCTTAGATAGAGTAATTACAATAAATTACTGCGACATCCGAGACGCTTAAGCTGTTGAGAAAAAACACATTTAGTACTATTAGTCGAAAATCTATCACTTTCAATGTGAATTTAGAAAAAACCGGACTTAGAAATGTGTCTGCCGATATTCTAGTCAACGGGTGGTTCAATCTCTAAAACTATTTTTTTTTAACTCGCAGACAGATAAACAATGTTTTTTAAAGCAATCGTACAGAATCCTTATATAAAACAGCTTATTCGAGTGTGCTAAAATTTTTACAAGACGCTAATAAGTGTTATTAGTACCTATGGCTGGAAAAATATTCTTATTTACAAAAGCCTCACATTTCAATGAAAATACTTTACCGCTCGAACATTAATTTTGTAATGATGTGTTATTTATTGGATTCTTAAAACGTCGATCTGTTTTCGCATGTCTGTACTGCTTCATTTAAGAATAAGTGGAAGCAATTATTTCTATCCTAAACATATCCTTTGTAAATATTTGGTGTTGTCTTACCAGTGTTTGTATCGCATTATGAACTTTTTATTTCTTTTTTGTGAAACAATTTTAGTTGTTGATATGTAATTATTTACTATATTTTATCTATTTCTTATAATTATATATTTCTGTTTGTTTTCATAGTAATTAATAAAAATCTAAGCTTACGACTGTCCCAACATATACCATAATCGTCACTATATAATTTAAAATATAAAAACTTAATTATAAATTGTGATAATCAAACGGGTTGTTAAGTGTTTTCTTTTGAACGAGTTTCGATTGTAAAACATCCGTTTAGTAACAAAATACTTTAAAGTATAATAAATATTAATTAAAACGTCGTAATTGCCTAAGAAAATGCGGACAACTATGTAGTTTAGATTGTATTTAAACAGTTTTAGCTTCCTTATATAGAACATTGTTATTAACCGAGTATTAAACTCACATTTTATATATAAAATATTCGATTTCTGGATAAAATATATTAAATATTAGTAAATAGCCTAGTAGTGCACTATCGTTATGCTTCGTAAAGCACACTTTAGTAATAGTAAGGCTAAATTTCAATGTCTGTTTCAAAACCTACCTTTGGAGGCATCCAAACATTTTTTTCAGAGAGGACAAAACCTTCATTAGTAAAACATTTGTCCTCTTGCCAAGCCATTTTTCTTTTATGCATTTCAATTTCTCACGAATTATCACGACAACCTTGAAATTATGGTAATCAATTACACCGTAAATTGTTTTTCACGTGAACTTTTATTCTGCGCACTTTCCCGCGAATTTTGACAGTTGACACAACAGGACAAGTTACAATGGCGGCGACTGGCCGCGCTGAAAGAGTTCAGACGAATAACTACAGAAAGAAGTGCGACCGGAACTCTTATTACGGTCTGGTTTTTTTTCCGAAGATTCTGTCCGTATTCAGCATTGCTTGTTAAAAGTGAACGTTTGCGTTAGTCAGCTAAATAAATCTAATCGAAAAAATTATTCGTTGTCTGTGTACTTAAAATACAATTTAAATGTAGTAACTATTATTTTTTTAGCCTTAATATGTTTTTTTTAATTCAATACAGATGATTTCATTATATTTTATGTTATTTTGTGCGATTACTCACAACAATAACATTCAGCAAGTAAAACATAGGTTATAATAAAAATTTCCGGAATCGACCACTTAAAATATATTTCAAAAGTAATTAAAACATTTGAAAATGGATGGAGTTTTTTTTTTATATTTTGGCGCCATTTTAAAAAATGCGTCTCTACATTAAGTCGAGAAATTTTTGTACATAATATAAATAGTATATATAATATTGAATTTTTTGAATCCAATGATTGTTTTCTTAAAACTGGACAGGTTGCTACTGTTTCCTTAGAGACTCGTTTTACCATGAACAGTGACTATCAGACGAAATTATTGACGAAAACAAAAAAAATAATGTAAAATTTTGCGCCGATAAAATATTGCAACAGTGATGAAAATTTATGAACCATTCTGAATACAATCCGACTTCAGAACTTGAGATTTTTAGTGCACCCCATCTTAAATAAAATAGCTAATTACATATTTCTAATGAAAATCAATTTTCTCTAGTTCCTAAATTGAATTATCGTAAAAATGTTACTGGAACATGGTTCGTACAAGGAGTTTTCTAGAAAATCAAATGTAATTATAGTTTTTGCATATCAGCCCACATAATTTATTTATATCGAACGACATTTGAACGGCACCGGGTTAAAAAGTGTTTTATTTATCACATTTCATGTTATTATATATAACATATATTATATATAATATTTCCCGTGCAATGTAATTTTGTACTTAATTTCCGTTCAGCAATAATTTTTTAAGGGTTCTGTACGGAAAATGTTAAACGCAGTTAGCTATTACTGTGACTTGGGTTGAAGTTTTCAATTTTAAATGAATGTTTGTGGGCACAAATTACATTTTTGCTCGACTTTTTCGAACGTCACGGTTTTTTGACAGATATTAGGTTATATAATGATGCATTGTGCATTTAAATCAATGTCAAAATCTTAGTGGAGACTCTAAAGAATTACACGAACTACACGTATTAATTAAACTAATCGAATTTAAATTTATACACTTCACGGTATTAAATATTCAATGTCGTATCGTAGACGAAAAACCAATCGTATCGTATCGTTTTGTGATTACAATTTACGTTGCTGCTCGATTATAGGCTGTCGCAACATTCACCGGTGTGTACTTTCAAATAAACATGTGCATTTTTTTTTTTTTTTTTTATATATATATACCTTAAATATAGTTTCAACACGTGGAGAGACTTAAAAAATACGTTTTAGAAAATAATAATATCGATTAATTCACTATAATTCATTTAAATTTGTCCGAAAAGACAAGACGATGTTGTGTTGCGTTAATAACATTAAGTTGATAGAAATGTCTTTAATTTTTATCATGGAAGGAAAAATTGGCAATATATTTCATAAATGTATAAAAGAATATGCAAATGCGAGAGGTACGTAGTTTTTACGGTAAATTAAATATGGCCACCTTTTTAGCAAAACAAATTTCTCGGTTCAACGCCATTATCAGTCACACGTATGTTAAACACAATCTATATTGTTCTTACGGAAATATTTTTAATTTGTAATTCAAGCAAAAAGGTTTTAATACATTTTACACATATGAATTTGTTTTTTAATATCCCCGTATAGCTGCTGTCTTTGACTGTACTGGCATTAGCGAGAAAAGTTGTAATGACGAAAGGTGATTAATGGGATAGTTTATACAAAGTAAGGAAATTCTATAACTTCCTACTAGTGTGTTTTACGATTAAAACTGGTGACCACGGCTGCTGTAAAGCATCCGATATGGTGGCATTAATCATAGAAATAATAAATTAAATTTCATTGTTTATTAAATTTTTTAATCTATTAACTTTAATTAATAAATGAATTATTATTCAGTAATATAAAAACCCCTTAATATATTGCTGTAATTTGAGATTTCATTCGATTCAAAGTGTTAATCAAAGCTTTAACCACGGGGCTCTAGAAGCAAAGTAGACGATATCAGATACTTTATATTTTAAATAATACTGTACTAATAAATACTTTAATTTTTTACTAACGTTCAAGAAAAAAAACGATATTTTACCGTTCATTATATATTACCGTACTTAAAATTTTTTTACAGTTTTAATAAGTTTACTTTAGAACCGATTCTAATCTAATCATGGTCTTCCTTAAATCGGAAATTTAATTTTTTTTTAAAAAATTTTATTTCCAAATAGCACGTTAAGTTCCGTCGCTCATCAATAATAGTAGAGTTATTTAACGGACTGCTCTATGTTAGTTGAATTGTTTGTAATCACTATTTATTTTGAAAGTATCACAAAATACAGTTTTTGAATATAGACAATATTGGGGTCAACGAACGCCTACGAGCAATCAATTTTTTTTCTCTCACATGAGGTCATAGACCTTGTGGTCCTTGGGCAAAAGTGGAATAGTTAATTAGCCTAAAATTATTCATTAGAGCGTAAACGTGTTCAATAAATGAACTATTTCCTAAGAATACCGATTAACGAGTAAAACATTAATAGAGTATTTAACTATATTTTGGACCATTAATTTGTCTAAATTAAAAAAATGTCGCAAAGACGATGGTCTGCTTACTAATAGTTTTTATATAAGACGCACTTTTAAAGAGCTGTGTTTCTAGCCAGACCTTAACTCGCCTCAAAGCCAAAGCTGAGCTGTTAAGGCCCTTGAGGCTAACATCGAGATTCTATTAAAAAAAGGAGCTGTGAATGTTTCCACCCTAAGACACTCATTTGTATACGCGCAAATTTTCTTTGTATGTGCCCAATTCGCTGATAAAGGATTACGAGGTGTAATACTTATAAATGCTGAATTTATGAGTATTACAGGTGTCAGGCCTAAATAAGAATTCGATAAAGATATTTAAAATTAGCTGGTATTACGTTGGTTCGCGTGATTTTGAATTTCATCACAAATCACATACATATGTACCGACATGGTTGGCGCACTGGTCACCAAATTTAGTCATTTTTAAATTAAATGAATAACATTCATCTGGGCATAACTACTGTTGTCTTGTTGTTTTATATATGTGTTTGTAAGAGGTACACAATGCGCCACCCATACACAAGCTATAATTTACTACCTTAGAAACCGTGTGTGAAATGTGACGATATGATTATTATTAGTATAAAACAGAGGGAAACCGGGCAGGAGGCTCACCTGATGTTAAGTGATACCGCCGCCCATGGACACTAGCAATGCCAGAGGCCTCACCAGTGCGTCGCCGGCCTTTAAAGTGCTTATACGCTCTTGAAGCTATACGCTTCTTGAAGATCCTTTTTTTCTTTATTTCGTCTCTCTTGTCTTTTCTTATGGAACAAATTCATGTGATCCAAAAGCATATTTGAATATACCTCTACAATTTTTTATAGCTTACGTCTTATCCTCGTATAACATAACATTATATTTTCTCGTGAAATTCCCCATAATCGCGATAGTAACATTAATTAAATTTTTATATTGAGGTTACTATTACAAACATTGTCGAAACGCTCTACTTTGTTAAGAATCACGAGTTTATGGGTTTTATTTGGAATAGTTATCTTGATCTTTCTTAATATAATAAAAAATATATTTAGGTAGGTATGTAAAATCATATTTTTCACTCGTTCTAAAAGTTCATCATTAGAAAAAAATTATACGGGAAAATTTGTACTTAGGCAATTATAGAACTTTTATATTTTAACTCAAACTAATGTAGTTCTTAATTGATGCAAAAGAGGTCGCCTGTCTTTTGTTTTTAGTGGGGCTCATAGCTTTTTGCTTTAGGGACAAATGAATCGCAATGCCTTTTCTAATGTATTTCGATATTTTTAATACGCTATCCTGGATACTTTTATACAGGTGACGGTATAACAATACTGATTTGAAGCTAGTAATTTTACGTCAGAACTAAATTGCTATTTTCTTTTATTATAATAGCTATGTTATAATGCTTTAGGAATGCAAATTTTATTACTGATGCTTACACAGCTGAATCGATTTAGTCTGGCTCAAAGATATTACATAAATTCTTTATAATTATTTAATTATCCCTACCCTTCTAAACCTAAATAATAAGTACATTTTTTAATGCCAAATCCTACCAGAGACCAGAAAGCGTTCACAGATTAAAATACAATTTTGTTTATTTGACTATATTAAACAAGTCACATGTTCCTATAATATTAAAAATTACAATTTCCGTGTGTCAGACAAGATTCAATTGTTTACTTTATCTCTACAAATTTTCGTTATGTTTGTGAGATTCATATAGAATTATTTACGTAAATTACCGATAACGTCTGACGTCCTACGTCTAATGGGTGTGTGAGTTATCAGTAGCAGGATGTAACCATTTGGGTTCATCTCCAAGAGATCTTGTTTGTGCCAAATATAGCTTTGTTCTCGGGCCTACATGCTTGTTAGACGTCTAATATTGATATACAAACTAACTAACTAGTACAATATATATTATCTTCAGTAAAAGTTAACGTGTTTATTTTATGGCGAAACAATTCGATCTTCTTGGAGTATTTGTATTCCTTTTGAGGTTTTTAAAAAGGCTTCTTGTTGTAAATCAATTTTAGATACTAAAATAGTGTAAGAAAATATAATCCAGTGGTATTTAGCAAGGAAACCAAAAAGACACACAAAAGGAGAACGCTTAGAATTTTATTGTTACTCAGTAAAAAAATAGGATATTGTTGAGAATTCCACACTCCCTTATATTCTAAGATATTAAATAAAATTGATATTGTAAAAACAATGAAATTCTTCACATCGGGGTGATTAAATTTTGTATTGCTATGTTAAAACCAATTTTATGGAATGACGACGAAAGAAGTTTAGCCTAACTATACTTATAACATGAATATCTTGTACTTTTGCGTTAATTTAATTAGCCATAAACTGGTTCAAAGTATGTAAAGCCATTGAAATGCAATTATATGAAATATTTAAGAAAATTGTAATTTTGCTTCGTACGAATCTGTTAATTAGTTTTTACTTTACATATTTCTTCAAAACATTTTATAAACTGCATCATCACAATCATTAATATAATATTTGATAATATTTCCATAAAATAAATTAATAAGGGAAATATTACGAAAATTAATATTTATATTGGATACATCATATATGAGATTTTCTTCAAATGTTATTTTACTTGAATATATGTCAGGCGAGATCGTTTAAGTGGCAATAAATGATTTGTCAATATAATGATAAGTGCTAATGGAAACTCCATGCCCTAACGCAAAACACAGCTGAGTAAATTTATATTTTAATTCACGTATATTTAATGTTTTCTTACTTATTACAGAAATGCTATAGCCGCAACGTAAAAACACTACGAGATTGGATGGCGTATTAAAGAAATCTATTTATTTATTTAATTTTAAATATTGATGCTATTTTCATAAAAGTTACACAATCTTTACGTAAACATTCATCAAATCGACGCCGTGTCCTTCAAACTTTGACCTTTACATTTTTTGGTTATGTACAATGATCTTATAGAAATAAATACATAATAAATAAATACCTTCTTTTCCAGCAAGCCAATAGTCTCCGCAGTTTCAATTTTTGATTTCTCCGACATATTTACAATATTTTCGGCTTTACCTTCTTAGACACATGCACACTGACAATGGCCCGGGTGACTTAAACGCATGCGCGATGAAGACCCTCGATTTACGAGTACAATGGACCCCAGATACATTAGGGTTCCGTGTGATTAGATCACTTACAGAGAGAGATGAGACTAGCACATTTAATACAGCGATAGTGATTGGTTTGAAATGTAATTATTTTAAAAATCTTATTATTTGTGATGCTATTTATTGCTTAGCAACGAGCAAAATCTAGTTGCCTTTGCTCCAAGCCAAATTCCCTTACTTTATTACTTAATTTCATATTCATGTATAACCTATACTTATCATATGCTAAACTCATTAATATTTGACTAATATGCGTTTCCGAATAGGCCTCAATTATTGCTTGTCATCCTCTATTTACGTTCCTGGTCAGGTGATACTGCACTTTTCTATATTTTCGGGTATTCCGCCCGTAACAAAAATTTATAAAATATGTAATAATAATTTTTGAATATTTCTTTGTGCTACCTGTATCTTTTCCATAGCCTATTATTAATTTCCTTCGCTGTGAGGTCTGGGTGATATTTGTCCGACATTCCACATCTCTATATTGGTGTCTCTGTTAATTCTAAGGAGAATCTTATTAAGTTATGCATCATATCACTCTGTTTTTTTCGAAAAAGCATTTCTTGCAAGATGGATAGTAATCAATATTAAATCATCTGCAAACGTGATTTGTTACGATCCATGGTTACGGTGAGGTGAGTCTCCTGTCCGTTTTCCTCCTTTTATAAAAAAATGAATACTTGTTCGAATAGTGCCGAGAAGAGTTTGGGTGTGATAATGGATCACCCTGACTCCTTTTTCTATGTATTTGGGCATTCTAACTAGCTCTACGCGAAATATTGCAGTCTGTACATAGATAAATTTAAGCCAATATTTTCTCGTATTAACTTATACGATATTGACTCCTTATACTAATAAAGCTTCCCACGTATTAAAGTGGTTTAAGGAGTTAAACGCTTTGATAGAATCAACAAAAGCGAAAACGTAAGTAACTTTATATTCGCTTCGTGTTTTTAAAAAATTGATGAGGACATGATAACATTTTGTGCATTTTTTTTTCTGGAGTAGAAATAACAACAAAAGTCACGTGTCAAATTAACTTAAAATCATAGATAACGTAGACACATATTTGCAAAATGGTCAATTGCGGAATCATTTTCCTTCCTTCGATACAGTTTTTAATTGTGAATTTACTTTGGTTTTGCGTTGAAATTATTTAGTGATTTCTGTTGGGACAGGAAAATAATTTGGGAGTTTGAATTCAGCATTTGATGTCAGATTTCAGATTTTAGTTCAGTTCAGATTTTGTTTCGTATTTTCAGCGCATTAGAATCGGAAGCAAATATTTCCGGTTATCAAACTTAGGCTCTCCACTAAATGCACAAACTAAACGCAATAAGATTACAAGATTTGGTTAAAAGGTACCCATAATACTTTTTAACGAAATCACCAAACTGTTTTAACGCTCAAAAATGATCGCCACCGATGTGGTTTAGTGCCGGTGGGGATCTTCTTAGTCTTAAGTATTTTAAGAATCTAAAGATGACTTTGCATTAATTATTTTTCTCATTCAGAATTGGTGTAATTTTTAATCGTACTGAACACATATTTCGATATTGTTACGTGCTTAGCTTAAATTATACAAACAATTACTTATCACTTAAAATAGTTAGATATGGAGTTCATGGAGGGGTTAACATCGAAATATGTTATTCAATTTCGAGACTTTCTGGATTCGTCCATATTTTAAAAACATTGACGAACCAGTTGGTGCAATGGTCACCATGCTGCCGAATAGAAGGTACCGGGTTTAATTCCTGGTTGGTTATAGTCTCGGCGTTGTACATGTATTTATCAGTTGCGTTAGCACTCATAATACAAGCTATAAATAGCTTACAGGAGACGCCATTGCGCTAGTCTGCAACAATCGCTAGTCGCAACTACAATATGCTTGGCAAATCTTCACTTTTCACAAAGCCCGAGTCAAAGCCATTCAGGCAATCATCAACCACTCATCAACGAGATTCCATTTCTTAAAAATATAATATTTAAAAATATACTAACTGAGAAGTGGCGCCAGCATTATTTTGGCGACTGTATTGTATTTTAACATGACCTAAAAATTGTTCAGTGAAACCTTAGCTCTAACCCTCGACTGTCAAATATTCCCACGTTCTTTAAGGCCGGTAAAAGCTTATAGAAATGTCTTTGCGAATTATCACCGATTGGGTCGGTTAAGGACCAAATATAAAACCATATAGCTACTTATATTTATAATAAACAGTTCATGTGGTTTTAATTGCACTAAATAAAATACTCGTTTGAATTGTAAAGAGTGAAAAGGTACAATTTTACTATGTTTATTTCTTACTCCGTTTTCAAAATTGTTATTTAAGCTCCTCTCTTCGAAGTTGTATTGGTGTAGAGAAAAACTCAAATAGCGCAACCAAAGTAATTGAGTAGTAGCATAGTAGGTAAAATTAATGTTAATGGAAAATTCCGGGTTATTCGGTGAATCAAGTAATCAATACCAAAGTACGTATAGAATCTGCGATGACTTTGATAGCTACTTAACGCTAAAAATCTAATTTAACCAATGATATTTACCCAATTCCATATATAATATATACCCATTATTAGTCGCAATTTTATTTTATTGCAAATTATTTGTCTATAATTGAGTCTCAATTATCTGTTAGCTCCAAAAGATTGTAGAATAGAGCAAGTAATCAATAGATGGCACTGCTATGGTAAACCGACAAATGTGTCATTTAAAGATTAGTTTAGTTACCTCTAAATAAAGCATACTTTTATTGTTTAAAACGCTTTCGATTATAAACATATCCCCCGCACACATAATTTGATAAATATTTGTATAGAAATAAAAAAAAAAATTGCTAGAAATCACATTTATTTCAAAACAACGTTATGCCGAATCCGTAGTATACTATGTTTCAATGCTATTAGGGTTACTAAATAAATAAAAGACAATACTAAATTCAATATATTTTAATTTTGATTAACACCTTGGGGCAGAACTTACATTAAACATTTAATTCGACATGGCATTTAATAAATAATATCAGTCCACATCACAACTGTTTACACATTACAATAATGTATAGTACTTATAGTTACAAGAATAATTTTAATAATATATAATTTTATCAATATTTTTTCTATATTCACATCAATGCATGTATTTCAATACGTATCTCAAGTAGCAATTTCCACTTGAGCACTGTCAGTTTGACAGCTTTAAAACTATATCCAAGGTAGGTAAGACTTAAATTATAACTCAGCCGTGAAATTATTTTTCAAAGACGCCTATTTCATTGCCCACGTGCCACAATACAAAACCTTTTAAAAAATCAACAAAGTGTCAAAAATAATAAGTGCTGTTTATTTTTCAATTTAAATTCGTGGCAAGAAACTTAAAGCAATGTTAAAGCTTGAAGACCTAAACTGATTCATAAAGTAATCGATAAAAAATGTATAAGAAACTTTTTATATAGCTATACTAATATTACATCTATATATTAAATAAAACACCTCTAAAACCGAACCAAACAGTTAATAATCAATAAACTAAAATTAATCTATAAAATATATATTTTTTATATAAAATAAAATGACTATATGGTTACAGTAACTATTTAGAGGGCCTTAAGTCACATTTCCAGCTTTATAAAAAAAAATGGTTGACCTTGAATCTAGATTAAGTAAGACTTGCTGTGAATACGGGCTTCAGATTTTATTTTATATAAAATACTAGACAATATGTAATGCATGGTTACCATATTTAATAGAAAAATAACAGATTTGAGTCCTAGAATGAGTTACTAGATAATTTCACAACAATTTAAAATATTCCATATAATTAATACATAATGGTCTATTAGGGTTTTTTAAAATAGTCCGTTCATATCCACAAGAATATTTCAATCAAAATCCTTTTAAACATGAATTTATAATTTGAAGCTCTCAAATATGTCTGTCATTTATAATGTCGCATTATATACCTTCAGAACAGTTGAGGAGCCAAGACAGGTTATTTTATGTGACATTTAATAAAAATCAGGTGTTACCGCCACTTTGGAAATAACAATTTTAGAAATGTGACCTGCTACTGCTAATAAAATTTTCATTTCTTAAAACTTTATAACACAAAAGTCGATTTATTTTAACTACTATGACGTTTCGGATGCTTTTCAACAACCGTGGTTACGGTTATTTCTTACTACCCTCAAATATCAAATTATTAATTCATTCAGTCAAAAGATTTAATAGTACGTTATTTTTATACAATATGAAACACACAGCTTTCAGCAGCGTAATGGGAATTTAGTTTAGCGATATATAAATATATATACATAAAATTCAGTAATATATCTAATGCTTATGCTACCTTAGCTCGAATTACTTGTCCCTTTCATTCATTTAGAAGTGACAAAGACAAAGTTATTTCGAAGATCATTAATTATTAGGCCGGTATACTACTCGTTGCGTTAAATATATAATTGACTTAATTATTTATTTACATATTTACAATAGTTATGGACGACTAAATACAGGTACGATATAGATTCAAGAATAATCTCTATGGGTACTTGGACTCTAGATATCAAATGTTTTGGCGTAAACAAGTAACAAACATGCATCGCTTTCTTTTATACAATTGGTGGGATTTTAAAATATTTGTGGAGAATTGAGACGATTTTTTTTCCTTTATTAAGAATTCATCATGTTAATTGACAAAATTTAAATTTATAAGAAGTCCAAGTACGTTACCTATTGATATGCAGTAAAAAAAAACCTCTCACTCTTTCAATTTATAAACTAAATTTGAAAGAAAAAGATAGTCAATTACATATTAGCGTTCAAACATACAGTTTAACTCGTCACGATGTTAACATTTAACGACTATAATTCAAATGTAATAATAATAATAATGTTCCTATATTCATCAAATTGGATTCAGCGGTTCAGGTAAATGATGACATAGGTCAAACAAAGTCCCAATTCTGACAGTTGTCAATGACAAGTTTGACAATTGACATAGCTCAAGAAGCACAATTTTAACAAACTGTTTCTTATATCTCCCCCGAAGCAAACTCTATGAAAAATGGAAGACATTATTGCCATCATTTTGACAGAACATCTCATAAATTTCTCGTCATCACTGGAAGCCGTATCTCAACCCAAGCCTCCCCAGTACGTCGACCTTCCAAAAACTATATCATAACCTGACTGTCACATCATCATCCAGGGTCTCCTCCAGCTGGCAGCAGGAGACCAGCTCCTCGAAGGACATGCCATCCATGCTCATCGAAACGGAGGAGATGCTTCTGAAGAGGGCTTCAGGGTCCAAATCTTCCGGCAGTTTGGTGAGAAATTGCGCGGCTGATATGAAATCCATATCCTTGAGCTCCTCTTGGTAGAGGTGGAGGATACCTGAAAGGGACTATTCCGGTTTAGAAGGACCAGTCTCAGTGAGGAAGGTGAAACAAAATATTAGTAAAATAGGTACCTAGCGCCGTGTTGAAGAGGAAGGTGTCCCCGTCGCGGAGGAAGACGTCCCAGACGCGGCAAGTGGCGTCCAGCGGCATGGCCTTGGCGAAGGCCGTGAACAGCCACTCCAGCAGGTAGAGCTCGGGGGCGACGGCGTCCGCTACGCTGGGCACGTTGTGCTGCAGCAGAGCGGTGTAGGCCTTCCACAGGCGCTGCGAGTTCACATGACATTCGTAAGACCAGACCAGGGCCGGTGAGGGAATTTTCATCGAGGTTTCTAAAGGTGTTCTTTCTTTAGGTTTTATCATATCCGAAAAGGGATATAGATTTTTAGTGAACACCTTTTTTTTAAATTTTAGTTTTTTGGTAAGCTTCGTGAAAAACAATAATTACTAATATTCAATTATTTACTGTTTAATTTTTTTTCTTAATTCAGTTACAGTTTCAAATAATAACACACAACAAAATATAATCAAATATATAATTTATTATGCCGAAGTCATAATACCGTGTGACAGACAATATGAAAAAAAAATGTCATGACCGTTAGTGTTAGTTAGTGTAAGAGCACTTCACGAACATATAAATATACCTGCATCGTGGCCCCATCCCTGGTGAAGGCTGCTCTGAGCACAGGGCCATCTAATAAATTCGCAAAACATATGAAGGCTTGCGGCGCCTCCATATTCAAAATTAGCACCGCCGCTATGAACGACATACCCTGAAATTTAACACAAAACTATTAATATTAGCTTTCAAACGCCAAAAAGTAAAAATTAACCAAGTGTTTCAAAATCAAGATTTTCTCAAGTTTTCATATGTAATTGGTTAACTTGGTAAAACTCATTTAAAGAAAAACACTTTATTTACGGATTTATATTATGTATTTTTGCAAAATTTAAATATACTTTACATTATTGTAAATTTTTGCGACGTTTCGCGTACTTTACAGCGTGCGTGGTCATGGTAGACGCATGATGAAATGAGTAATAGTTATATCAATAAAAGACAATATTATTGGTAAAACTCTCCTAAAAGACGATGGTCTCACCTGTATGTAACCAATGTCTGGCCGATAGCAGACATACGCAGCCAAAAGCTCGTGCAAAACATCAAAATAGGGCCCACCCGGTTGGAATATGCACAATTGTGGAAACGTCCTCGCTATATCCAATTGTATCAACTCCATCGAACACTCATCACTGTACTCTACTAAATTCGGATTCGATTTGTTCTTCCTTTCGTCTTCAGAAATCTCTCTCTTCAAATTCTGCTCACTCAAGTTCCTGGACATTCCAAGGCGAGGCGTCTCGGATTTCGCCTCAAACTCCCTACTGGACAACCGTTCTACCGCTTCCTCCTTCATATCTATTTCTTTCCTATCTAATCTCTCCTTTTTCTCCTCCATCTGAGTCTTTTCTTCGCCCCTCTGCAATTTATCTTTGCCTGACGGTCTATCAACATTCCCCCCCTTCCAACGCATGTTTTGTTGATTTTTAACCGCTTCCTTCTCAATTGTGCCTCGTGCAACTTCTGCTTAGCTTGGAACACCAGGTCTTGGTACATTTCGTGCGTGATCTTCAGTTTATTCTCGATTGCCAGCTGCCACACTTTGCCCCTTATTGAAGGGGGGAGGCCACACCACCACAATTCCAAGGTTCGCTTGGCGTTTTTCCTGAAATATTATTAAATATTATTAGACCGTGTTTTTTTATAAATTATAATTTTTACAGTACAAATGTTAGCTAGTCATTTAATCGAATTTTAATACCTTGAAATATCTAACTAGAACTACAACAAGTTTTAATCTTTTCACATGTCAAATTATTAAAAGTGATTATTACAAGGATTAATTCATATAAATATTTTAGGGTATGACATTTGATCAAGTTTTGTTGTTTCTATCAGGACTAGAAAATTGACCATCGCTCGCTACCGTGCCGTGACGTATTGCGACACTATTGTTCTCTATAGCCACAATACAATAGGAGAATTTCGCTATTACATATTCAGTAAGTAAATTGTCACACGAAAGAACAAGGAAATAACGTTATGTGACCTAATGATAGCCGTACAATACACGACCCTATATATCAAAAACCTATTACTGTATTATTATATATATAAATACAGACAACGTATAACAAAAATATTGTGAAGGCGAAAGAAATGTCATGTCTCCCATTATTATTATTTTAGTTGTCCATAGAATATTAATAGATAATAGATTCAATAGTTGACGTTATGTAATGTAGATGTAGAATGTATTAAAAATCTGTAAGAATTTGTTATATTCTTTACATTGTAAATTGCGTGGTCATCCCAGACAAATAACTTTTTTGCTATAAATTTAATTCCAAAGGCGCGTTCTCAGACTATGACATAACTAGATTGTACGTGACGATTTAGTATGGCCACTGTCATCTAAGAACACTCATCAAAAGATATTCATCTTAACTATACTTCGAGGAAGTAGAGATCAGAGTTATATCTTTATTACGCGGAAACGAAAATATTTATGTACAACATTATGGACAATTTTTAATATCTCGATACAAATATACTTATATATGAAAATGCTGCGTTACCTTGTAATTCTGTACATTATGAGAGCTATGTTTTAGTCTATGGTTAAGAAGCGAATCCTAACGCCGAGTGTTAGAAAAATATATCTTGAATTTTTCAAATCTGTTCAAGTGTTTATTTTCTAACATTTTTATGGTTCTATAAATTAATGATTAACATTTTTTATACGGCAAAATAAAATATACACTCTTCGAAAATTCGATTAAATGATATTTTAGCACGATGGTAAATTTCCTTGAAACAAAACCTAAATTTCGTCCAGTTTGGCCCACGTATACACCGTCGCATTCCGGACAAAGGAGTTTATAAATACCGGATTGAAATTTTGTACAAATTGTATCTTTATTATTACACACTTTCTTTTTTAACGAATTGTTACTAGCGTTCACTTATCGACAGCTTCGAAGAGGCAACTTCCTGAGGCTGCTCCAGAATCGGGGCGAAACGTGCGTCGAGTTGTTGTGGATTTTATAGCGGATTATTGCTTAAATATTGGTCCATTAGGGTTTTGTACTGTGGACTTCCGCAAGGTAACGCCTGATTCTATTAATTCTTTAAAACACTCACATGTTATTCCAATCAGGCAATATATTCTGCGTCCATTCCTTGGCATGTCTTGCCAGTCTCTCCTCCATCCGCAAAGATTCCTGTATCCTTGCGTGGCGAGCTGCAGCTTCCCGTTCAACCTTCCTCCTGGCCGCCTCCACCATTCGCGCGTGCTCTGCTTTATGGCGTAAAGCCTCTTCGGTGCACTTGGCTGGGAGGTTTGAGGGTCTGAAAATTAGAGTTTTGAATTCATTGAATGCCGAATAAATATCAGTTGCCACCACATGATAATGTTAGTAGCTAGAACTCGAACTAACCAGGATCGGCTATCGTTCCGAAATGTTTATATTATGATCGCGGCAACGCTATCGTAATATCGATTTATATAATTGTTGTTGGAATAACGCTATAAATTTCTTTAAAAAAACATTATTATAGGTACAGCCAGTGGAAAAGGTTTGCTTTAATTTCCCACTTTTCATAAAAAGTGTAAATTGACCATCAATTGACCATTGTATCAATTTCAGCATTGTGTTATTACTAAACAAATGTAATATAATAATTTCACCATACTTCGTACATCCAGAATGTGTGCAAATACATTAAATCATTCACATTAATGACTACCTGAGGAAATCAATAGTCAAGTTTTCGTAATTGTGTTAGCAGAAACGTTTAACAGTAATTAGACACCTAATTATAGCCCATGTTTAATGAATTTACTGTTATCCACATACTTGATTTTTGTCGTACATATAAAGGAGAATTTAAATTTCTTTTCTGTCCTAATTCTTATTATTTTTTGTGAAATCTAATGTGATATTCATACCCTAAGTAAATAAACTTAATATTTATATCTTGTAAAATGGCCTTATCACATTTTCAAAAAATACGATGGTTTTTTTCCATTATGTGTTCATTACTGACATGTCATGGTAAGACAATGTTAGCGAAATTTAACATATACTAAAAGCAGATTGCTCGCATATGCTTACAAATTATTTGACAACAAATTATTCTATAAGTTAAGGACACTTTAGGTAGTCGTAGAGTCGCTCTAGAACATTTCCAAACATGTTAAATGATAGGTCAACAACCCACATGCTGGTTGATAATGATCCTCATCGAGTTCCCAGTATCCCATCAATGCCCTATTCAATGAAAGATTGAATTGATCATACCTAATTTATCTTTAATGTGAATAGCGTGAGACTTGAAGTGGGGCAAGGATAGTACCTTTGTATTAAGGACCGTTTGCAATTAATCGTAATGGTTTTGTTAATTTATCTTTTAGAGTATTCATTACGTTCGCAAGTACTGTGGCCTTTCAAGATAATTCACTTAAAATGATGACGTATAAGTATCTAGTAAGTAGTAAGAAAAACTAGTTTGTACTCTAAAACTATTTCCTGACAATAATTAAAGCGTTTCAAACTTCAATGGTTTCATGTGTAGCACATTAGCTGGTCAAATCTAAAATACAGTCAGTACAATAAGTATATATATTTTTCGAAAGAAAATGGGAATTTTATTTACTACTGCCTGATCCGGCAAACATTGTTTCAATTTTCAATTAATAAATAAAAAAATAAGGGTTGATCGTCGAAGGGTGAAAAATTAGGATTGTATGTATTTTTGTATGTTGTATCATATTATAAAAAAAAAGAAATTAAAAATTTTGTGTAAAATTTAGGCGTGAACTACCCCTTAACATTTAATTAAGGGTATAAAAAAAAGATGTTGGCCGATTCTCAGACCTACTCAATATGCTCACAAAGTTTCATGAAAATCGGTCAAGCCGCTTCGGAGGAGTTCAAGTTCGAACCCCGTGACACGAGATTTTAATATATCAGATTATAAAATTGTCATAATACGCTAATAAATCCAATCGTAGCATCAAAAGCTCTGACTCTGTACTAGTTTGTTGCGTTTAAAGCATTCTGCTAAATCACGAAGTTAATGACAGGTGGTCAGTCACGACCGGGCGATGTTAACCCATCATTACAAAGATATTTCCGCATCTGTGCTTCCACTTAAAGGCAATTATAAGCAAAGCAAGCTATATATATTATGTATAACGATGAAAATTGCTATTTTACGACGTTGTATCAGTTTTGAGAAATAGTGATCTAGGAAAATATTAATACCATAATATAAACTTCGAAAGAGAAGCAAAAATGGAGCAGAATTGTAACGGAGTGGTATAGATGGATTGGAAAACGAAAGAAAGAAGAAGGACGATTATTTCTTACGTGTTATTTAATTATATCAAACTTCTGGAGCAAAACTCGGAAAAGGTGCATACGTTGTATTAGTGACCTTTCACAGGTCATGAACCTATATCCGTGAAAGGGGTTCCTACTAAAATTAACCTTAAGGGATACTAAAGTTTAGTACTTTAAAATATAGTACTAACTATTAAGTTTACTATAGAGGATAAAATAATTTCTAAATACTTCTAGGCAATTTAAACTCCTTAAATAAAGAAAATTTTAAGACATTAGGTTTTGGTTATATTTAGGTTCTGTATAAACAGTATAGTCACATAACAATTACTACAAGTAGGTTCTATAGTAATTTAATTAATAATTAATAGAATCAGGCGTTACTTTTCGGAAGTCCATATTACAAAATCCCAATAGACCAATATACAAGCAGTACTCCGCGAAAAACCCACAACCACTCGACGCAGGTTTCGCTCCAACACCGGAGTCATCAATGTTCAGGACAGTGTTGTAATTGTTATGTACCTGCTGGTACAATGGTACAGGTATAAACTGATTATTAACTGGTTATCTGGTATTTAGGTTCTTGGCCGACCATCCATTGCTTTCTGAAGTATCTTGGAGCGTTCTGCCAGTAATATCCGTTATATGTATGTTATATATTTCATTCAAGATCGATAAATTAATATATAAAAATAACATCTTATAAACAATTCGATTTCTTGTCATTGTTTTTTGAAATAGCCACGGTTGCAAGAAACTATTCTTGATCAAAGCGACGCAGTATAATCAGTATGGCATAAACAGCGATCTTATTTATCTTGCCACAAAGATAAACCTTTGTTCGAAGCCAGATAGCTCTCGAGAAAGGTTCTGAATAGAAATGTTTTACTACGTTTTCAAATATTAAAATTTTTCAGAACGGTTACCTCACATCACCTCAGGAGGTGGTATCAACCTTCTAATACGACTTAGAGACCTTCAATAGCGTATCTCAAAGGCCGGCAACTCACTTGTGAGGCCCCTGGCATTATGAGTGTTCATGGGCTGTGGTATAACTTACGATCAGAGAATAGAGAACAGTAGCTCTACCATAAGCTTAATCTGTGCCAATAGTTGTGACGTGCCTTCTTTATTTTCATAATATTATTTTTAATCAGATCTTCCTACTTTATCTAGTCAAATGGCGACGATATTCAGAAGGTTTTTTTTTAAAATTAATTTAATTTATTATTTAAGTGTATATAAAATATAAGTATCTTATGCGGTGGTCGATGTTAGACTGCCATTAATAATTATATTCTAACAGCTAAAACCCTTATGAGATAACAAATTTAAGCATTCTTCGTAGTAATCATATCTTGGCTTATGGAGAGTTCTGAATATATGTGAGACAAAAACTAAGCATTCTCTGTAGCGATTGCATTTACGATTACAGTGCGTTGTGGATATATGGATGACAATGTTACTAGCTATAATAAACTTATTGTACAGCTACTGGAAAATTGTAAGCGCAGTGACGAAAATAAAAGTCAAGTGTTACGTTAGCCTTGACATTGTCATTAATAATTAATAGAATCAGGCGTTACTTTGCCGAAGTCCATAGCACAAAACACCAATAGACCAATATACAGGCATGAGTACCATACGATACGAGATGAGTCTCATCGAACGCTGTTCGTAGAGGCAATATCCTAATGACGCTTGATGCTCGGAGCGAAACGTGCGTCGAGTAGTTGTGGGTTTTTCGCGGATTATTTCTGGGGTTTTGTGCTTCACATTGTCTCAAAAATTTTGCATCGTATTTCTTGTGTATTATCGGATGAGCGCACAAAATATTTTCGATTTATAACAAGTGAATAACGCTATTTGAAAGTGATTACACATTATGTTTACAAAATTGTTATTTATATTTTAACGACAACCGATTATAAGGAAGTTGATTACGTATTTAATTTATATATCAGACACGCAACCGTATATTTAAACACCTACACATGGAAAAGGATAACTTTCTCTTTATGCACAAATATATTTTCCTTAATATTTATAAATATAAAGTACATTAATAAAAATACTAGCAATAAATTTTTCAAATACATTTTGAACTTAAAAACTTTAAACATATTTTCCATATGTATGTATATCTTAAAATCACCAGTCTTAAGCTTATCATTAATCATAGCAATAAAACAATGTTTGCGAACATTGTTTTATTTTTTTACTTAATTTAAAATTTGATTTGAAGAATCATTTCAAGTGAGCAGTTTAGTATTATTATTATACCTATCTAGGCATGCGTTCAATCTTCTTTCTAAATACGCAATAATGACAAAAATGCATCAAATAATAATATTTATTATATATATAATAATAAATATAAAACTACCTAGGTTATTCACCCCGAGATATTAATCGCCGACAATATTTAAATGTGTCGACACCTTTGAACTCGGCCAACGACCTTCTTTGGAAGAATTATTTCAATGGGCTTCATTCAGAGGGGAAATATTTATTTTATATTACAAAGGGTTTGTCCTATTTCTAGCGATTTGGTTCACCAATCATATATAATCGCAACAATGTTACAGTATTCTTAAATATCGAATTTTAATGTTGGTTAGGATTTTATACAAAATCTTATACGCCAAGATTAAAGTCAACTCACTCACCTGTCATGCTGGATTAAAGCAATAGAGCTGGCAACCAGATCGTCAAACTGCTTCTCACTGGCCGAGCTGCCCTGCCTTTTGTGATGATGAGGAGTATTGCTGACTGACGATGAAGGAGTCAGGGTCTTCTGCACATCGACACTCTTTGAGATGCTGTTCGATTTTCCGAACAGCTTCCAGCTCCCGCTTGGAGTTTCTTGACTTTTCGTTGGATTGCTCTTCCAAGGAAACACGCCTCTGAAAGGAAACGTCATGATTATTTTGTGTATGTTAAATATTAACATTCTGAACTTATGAGCACTTATAAACAGATTTTATCTTGTCCACGATGCCAAGAACTAAGACTATAATTTTAAAATATTTTATGACATTAATAATAAAGAAACTCATTCAGTCAAACAAAAACATTTTTACACATTGGTAACATTTAATTTATGAAAGTGAAAATATTACAAACAAATATGACAATACAAAACAATTAATTTAAAATTTTATTAACAACCACTGCCAATTCACATATCAAAGGACTATTTCAACTGGTGATAAACTCCTCCGCCACACTTAAATCGCTAAATTATTAGAAATATGACTACGCCCTGATCGACTACACTCATCTCTTTATAAGGGCAGAATATTAATCTGAAATAATCTGCGTTTGCCTACCGACTCTCAAATCTGGTTTAAGTCACCGTTGTACACCAATCGACCTCTATCATCAATTAATAGTTTCTCTTACAATGCAAGCATATAGAAGGTATCTATCATACGTCAACACTGAAAACTGATCATTCAGTTGACAACTGACAACTGACTTGTATATAGAAAAACAAAAACGGGCGTAATCTAAGATTTTTAACCAATAACTAGCTGATCCGGGAAGTGTTGTTTTGCCATAAATGTGATTTCTAGCAACCATTTTTTTAGTTCAATAAAAAAAAATTATCAGCTCTAAGTGTGCGTCCCCAATGTGTTTATAATCGAAAGCGTTTTAAACAATAAAAGTATGCTTTATTTAGGTTAGTAAATTAATCTTTATATAACACGTTTGACGGTTTAGCATAGCAGTGCCATCTATTGATTATTTACTCAAATTGTGACTGTCAATTAATTATAGGCAAATAATTTGCAATAAAATAAAATTGCGACTATAATTAAAGATCTAAGCTATCCTATCTCTTAAGTTGGACCAGACTGCTCACGGTGTGCCAATTTAATTTAAAATCGGCTAAGTAGTTTAGGGGTCCATCGCGGACAAACAACGTGACAGGAGATTTATATATATTAAGATTTTGCAACGTCACTTAATTATATAAATAAGAATAACACATAATTAATACAATTATAGTGTATAAGACACAGCTTTCACATTGGAGGCCACTTTCTGTCTTACGTACTTTTACTTTTACCTATTTGCAGGCATTTACAATTATTGTACGAAATGCGAAGGTTGAACACCTCCACTTGTACGCTATAAGGAAGAAAATAATACTTCTCCATCACTCTCATCTTTACCCATTTTTCTATGGATAAAATAAATATAGTATTGGAAACTTCAATAATGATCGCTCTACGTTTATTAATTTCTATCTCAATATAGTTTTTGTATTGTCCTGCAAGTTATTGAGGACAAATCAATTTCTACATTTTAATAAGTCCAACCGATTTCACATTATATTAAAAAAATTTACGTCTGAAAATAACCAAACGAAATCAAGGGTCAATCAATTCACATACCAGAACTGAAAGCGCATATAAAAAAACAAGTTCCAATTATCTTTCGTATTTAAAATACGTTAAAGAGTTTCAGCTGTTTACATCACACTGCTAATTCAGGCGGGGCCTAAATAATAAGGAGAGATTATATAAAAAAAATATTTATAAAGTCCCTAATCAATTGTCAAAACCTTGGGGTTACCAGACCGTATGTGAAACGAGTCCCGATTCTATAAGGAATATGACTTTTAACTTAGTTAACGTCAGAGACGTTAAGTTACTATACAACTATGAAATAACATTAATCACTTTAAACTTGGTTCTATAAAGCACGTGTACATCCGGCAACCGGTTAGATAAAACACCAGTTTCGGATGGTAATTAAAATGTTTACGTCTCGATAGAGCGCAGCTGTTATAGACTCGAAATATCAAAGCAATAAGAAAGCTATTGCTTGTTTTTAGAGTGCGTCAATCGTTTTTATTTTGTTCTTTATAGAAATTGGCTTTTGGAATCTATTATATATTTAATTAGTGTTGCTGGTCTAAGCCAGACTATATTTCCATTGTAAAAGATTGTACATTCCGCTATTAAAACTATTAACAGTTAATTCCAATTTATGATAGTATGCTTCACCATTTTTTACGATGGGAAATCCATTGACACACCCCCACGCCGGGACAACATATACCTGGAATGAGGAGTCAGGGGTCAGGCCCACAAAGGGACCCACTAAAACCCATAATAACGAGGCCTTGTGAAGCATACTTCACCCTGCCACATCAAAGTTTATACAACAGAAACTATAAGATGTAGTGTAACAGTGAGGTCGTTACTCGTACCAAGCGCTGGCCGGCACCGCTGCGCGCGCGCATGACTTTTTATTACATAGATTAGCTTTTGAATTAATGCTTACGCAAGGTTTATGAGAAGTTTGCTCCCTTTGTGTATTGTTCTTATTTATGAGAAAACGACGTCAGAAACTCAATACTTGGTGCAAATTGACTGGTAACGTCAAACCGAGAAAATTCTCATATAAAGTTTGTAAAAATATATACAATATTTATTACACTATGTAAATAATAATAATAATAAAAACTTTATTGCAGACAAGAGATCCATATAGGTTAATAAGTTAGTAACAATTCAGACTAAAGTGCTATGTTAGTTCTGATAAGTAAGACAAAAAAAAGAAAGAACTAAAAAAAACTAAGGTGGGGCGTGAACGGCCACCTTTTTAACAATTCGGTGTCGTGTTTTGATATGAACACATTCAGGATACCATTTGAGCTATGCCGTATACGACTCATCAGCGATGTCTTTCTCGAACGATTGAAACCATCCGTTCGCATTAATACTGATATATATCATAAATAGCATTTATTCTGAAACTTCTCATTCAAATTCCGCTTCGTAATTGGACGAGATAATAATGTCTTTTATGAATGAAAACAGCTCGTTACGTCTCAAAATAGATACGGCAGATGGTTAAGACCGTAAAACTAGTTTCATATTAACCTACATTTTGTAGGAATGTATTGTTTCTAACTAACAAAACAATTTAATGCGTTTTTAATATACCTGCATGTGTGCAAGTGTGTTGTCGTCCTTTAAAATTGCTCGTATGAATTAATTTGAAATACATTTAGTGAAATCTTTAGAAATATAACAATTGCAAACAAGTAATTGTTTGTTCGCATGATTGAAAAAAATCCTTCGTTTTCTTATTCAAATTAAACACGCATACAAAATATTTCATTCTAACTTGAAAAAAGTTTACTTGAATTATAATACCCAAGTCTTGGAAAATAAATAATCATACTTTCAGTTTAACCACTATTTATTAAGACATCGTTGCAAATAGTTTAATAATTAGGCCATTAACTCTCAAACAAACAAACTAGACAAACTAAGTAAAAAGTACATTTATTCAAAACAACAAATCATACATTAAATCAACATGAATTCGATCAAAGTCAAAGTCAAATTCATTTATTCAAGTAGGATCGTTACATGATCACATTCGCACGTCACTTAAAACTAAATTATAGGCTTGTTCACTAACGCGCCCGAGTCTGAGAAGAACAAGCAAGAAACTCAGTCGGGTTTATCTTTTTTTTTTGATCATGCTTACAACTTATAATTTTTAGAACAGGAGCAATTTAGTCCCAAGCACTTCTGTCATTCAGATAATCCGCGGTCCTGTAATAGGATCTTTGAACAATAAACAGAAAATTCTCACGCATAAAACCCTATTAAGATCACATTATATGATCATTATCACTAACCGGAAAATAGACAGAATGACTGACCACGAATCAGCAATTATAAAGACGTATACTTTATGAAAGGTCATACGAGTAAGAATATCTTCCACGACAATGCGTATGACTTATAGATAAATAATTGTTCTATAGAAAATTTAGACGATATGATTTCTATTTAACGAGATTAAGCGTAATTCGATTCTCTAGACCCTTGTTTTTCAACCTGTGGGTCTGCGACCCCCTGGGGGGTCGCGAAGCTTCTGTAGGGGGGGTCGCCAGAGGTCGAAAAAAAAGGGTACTTTAGTAAAAAAAAACAAAATTAAAGACAATTAATATTGTTTATAGTTATACTGTAACATACACCTACATACATGATAAAAAACCGAAGGTCAAGGGAGGTCGCGAAATATTTTTTTTATACAAGGGGGGTCGCATCATGAAAAAGGTTGAAAAACACTGCTCTAGACTTTTACTTTGTTGTCTTTCCTGTCACCGGGATGTATCTCATGAAACTCTTATCTCTCTATAAAGAATTTTAGACGGCTCCAACACAATAAAACATGAACGAATCCGGCTCACAATTTTTCATATTTATGAAATAGGTATCACATCCTGCAATTTGCTTGTAATATTCATAAATTATTTTATAATAAGACTTACGTGCTCTGACGCATTACAATAACACAACTGTTAACATGATATGTGCAAATAATGTGTACTTTGGTATTATTCATTTTAGGTATTGTTACAGATATTAATCATATTTAACTTATCTTCATTTCAATTCCATAGACAAAATCTAATAATCGGCCTCTATAGTCTACCGCCTTACAGCTTAACCCCTCCAGTTGATTGTTATCAGTTAGTTGATCATAAACGCAGTCTTTAAAATAACGAGCGGCAAGCAGCAGCTTTCCATTCGATCTTCAAAAACTGACCAGTGAAGTTTCCTTTCTTTGCCGTGGATAAGAGTGAGATTTTGTTGTAAAATATCTACTATATGTATACCAAATAATTAAGCGAAGTGATTATAATAATAAGTTTTAGAAATACGACGCTTTATTTAACAGTATATAATTAACATATAACATACACCGTGATACATATATAAGCAAGATGCTTTACCTTCTAATGAGATAGTCATCAGCGATGACGTCAAATCGTTGCCCTCGTGAGGTTCAGTGTGAGGTCACTATCTTGGCTAATGATATAGTTTCTCTTCACTTGTACAGTGTCAAACAAACAATTGTAAATGTATGCTAATAGCACTATAAAATATCAGATTGTTCACGAAATATTGTTTCGTCGTGCATTCCTGCTTCGTTTACTATACGATTATCGACGAAAGATACAAATCAATTGTACGAAAAACAATAAGTATTATGTTGAAACAATGTTTCAGATGCAACCTTAGACAATAACAGACCGAGGGTTGATAGGTGTCTAATTTGAAATCTTATATATAAAATTCTCGTGTCACGGGGTGCGTAATTAAACTCCTCCGAAACGGCTCGACTGATTTTTAGAAAATTTTATATGCTTATTAGGTCTAAGAATCGGCTAACATCTATTTTTCCTCCCCCTTAAGGTTAGGGCGGTTTACGTTTAAATTTTTTTTTTTGACAAAATTTCTTAATTTTTTCTATGATACATACAAGAATAAGCCAAAAATTTTATCCCTCTACGACCAATCCCTATTTTTTTAACTAAAAAAATGATTGCTAGAAATCACATGTATGGCAAAACAACGTTTGCCGGGTCAGCTAGTTACATATTTAAACTACAACAATTTTTACACAAACGATAAACCTGAACGTGTCATAAAATTGAAATGTTGAATTAACAGTCAACAATGCCAGCACATTCCTTGCCCATAAAAACGTACTTTGTATTCAAACCAGGGTTCACGTAATCCTCATACCGTAGTTACGATCCAAGTGACGAATCAAAAAAAGCTAACAAAAGCGTACGAATTATTGCAATCTAAAAATAATCCTTGTATTTCGAATTTAATTTTTTTTAAACAGTGGAGCCATTGTTATTATACATTTGAAAAAAAAATAATACAAATACAACCGCAAATATATATTTGCGATGCAACTGATTTATATTTATTTTAATATAAAACTGTTACTGTATTGCTACAATACATTCAAATTCCTATACAAAAGTATCAACATCTGTTAGAATAATATGGGGTTAACAGATAATTGCAACTGTTTAATTATAGACAAATAACTTGTAATAAAATAAAATTGCGACTATAATTAAAGATCTAAGCTATCCTATCTCTTAAATGGGACCAGACTGTACAACCAGACAGACCAGAAATTTAATTTAATCGATTAAGTAGTCTAGATGTCCATCGCGAACAACCATCGTCACAGGTGATTCCAAGTTATATATTAAAATATATTCATATTCAATAATATAATAAATGCATATCCTTAAAGTTTTATACGAGCTACTAAACTGGTATAGCTTGGATTTAACCCTTGATCCTAACAGACTTTTTATTTTTTTCGTAATTTAGATTACGTTACCATAATGCCCCAACTTAATTACCTAATGGACCAAAAACCCGCCCAAACAATTATCGTAAAGTGTGTCCGATGACCTTCGATTGTTCTTTATTTAATTTCCATACAAATCATGATATGAACAACTTTTGAAAACAAATTCATTGAACATACAACGTAAGGTTATTGTATTTTAAAATAGATTATTGACGTGGTACATTGGCGGTTACCAATCAAACAAAGCGTAGCAACGATTCGTCTTTTGTTGTCCTCAGCCCGTATAACTGCGCAATAACCCACATCACGTATAAAATGGACTTTGTATAGAGCTTATACGAAAAAATCTTTTCCAATCTATATAGGATCTAAATTACGATTATTAAACAAAGAAAAACATTTCAATTGATTGAAAGGTTAAAGTACGTGATTATAATGAGTATAACGAACCATTACGATATAGCACATACAATGACAGCTAGAATGTGAACAGTTTTATATGTATTATATTTATATAATATACTAGCTGACCCACCAATGTTGTTTTGCCATACATGCCATTTCAATTTACAATAAATAAATAAAAAATGGGGGTTGATCGTAGAGTTGTATGTATTTTTGTATGCTGCATCATAGCAAAATAGAAACTAAAAAAATTTGTCTAAAAAATAAAGATTTAGGAGTGGACTACGCCTAACATTTAGGGGGATGAATGATAGATGTTAGCCGATTCTCAGACCTACTCAATACGCTCACAAAGTTTGTGATAATTGGTCAAGCCGTTTCGCAGGTGTATGGGAACAAAAACTGTGACACGAGAATCTATCCTAATATATAAAATTGGAGTGTCTGTTTTTACGTAATAAAAAACGTATAATACAAAATAAAATAGTGCATCAAAGCTACGCTAAGGCGGTACGAAGTTCGCCGGGTCAGCTAGTCTTATATATAAGAAGATATGTTTAAAACCGTGAGCATTAATGCGAACTTAAGACGCATTTCTTTTTATACACTATATCTACATTTTTTGTCTACACTGTCACTTGAATAAAAACTATTTTCTTTCTTTCTTTCAATCGCTGCCAACCTTAGCATAATCAACGTAGGCAAGCAATAAAAAGCTGCATAGGAAAAGCCACCAAACGCTTATTGTGTTCACGATATTACATTAACAAAGAAAATATTAAATTACCGATAGTTCTTAGTACCAAGTTCGCGATACAATATCATATGTCGACAATTTGAAAGCCGATTTTTGCGAACGTCAGATTACATTCACACATGAATTGTCGTTAAGCTCTACTAATTCTTTACATTCGTATGTTACCCATATCAAATATAACAAAAAAACTGTGTTCATATTCAACAAACAGAATTTTATATGAATGTAAAGAAAAACACTTTATTAACGGATTAAAGTTATGTATTTATATAAAATTTAAATATATTTTACATTATTTTAAAGTGTTCCGACGTTTCGCTTGCTTTACAGCGTGCGTGGTCACGGTGGACCACTGTAAAGTACGCGAAACGTCGAGAAAATTTAAACGAATGTAAAATATATTTAGCGAAAGTTGTATATGATCATATACATGACACACACAAGTACGAATAAAATTTCTCTTCTATTTTTCACAGGTATTATATAAGGCATTGTTTTTCAACCTGTGGGTCGCGAAGCTTCTGTGAGGGGGGCGCCAGAGGTCGAAAAAAATGGGTACTTTAGTAAAACTAAACAAAAAAAAAAAATTAATATTGCTAATATTAATCTATACACGATAAAAAACCGAAGGGTCAAAGTGGGTCGCGAAATATTTTTTTAATTATAGGGGGGGTCGCATCATGGAAAAGTTTGAAAGACACTGATATAAAGCGAATTAATTATAATTATTTAAGAATAATTATCCTTAATTTCCGTTACCCAATGGAGTAATTGGAAAAAATATAGAAAATATTGTTGAAATAACTGTCAATCTACATGTCATTCACATTAGCTAAAACTGAGTATATTTCTTAATTTCATCCGTGACGTGGCTTTGTACATCTATCTATCCCTTTCAATTCAAAATCTGTTGCCGGGAAAATATCTAGGTAAATCTTCCAAATTCGTCAATTACACAATCGTCGATGAGTGGCAGGATCTTGGCAATTTGAGCGCAATTCTTGACATTCACTTGTGCAAACGCTTGCCTAACCTCCTGCCCCGGTACTACGCCGCGACATCGCGGCACCGTGAGAAATCGTCTCTATGGTATCATACCTTCATACATTTTCCTTAACACTTTTCACTTCTGACATAGAGTCTGTAGTAGTTTAGTTTATATCTCCACTATAACATGAGATGTATGCGGTATTAACAATTAGGTCCAATCAATGTGCGTAAATTGTCAATATATTGGTTAAACTTTTCAATTATGTAAAACGTTTGAGGTAATATTCTTATTACATATTGGTTCATTGAAATAATATGTTGGAGACTTACAATGCAGAGTATTTAAAAAAATCTGTGATTTTGTTTTAGAGAGAGTTCGGTTGCCTACTATTCTTCTATATCTTGTTCCAAGGAAAGACATAATATACTTAAATTAAACACAGTGTTTGTACAAGCCTAAAAATAGAACCATCCGGCCATCAAATTTATTTGCAAATATCGATGTAGTATAGGAAATTGGGTTAAGTGTTTCTAATAGGGATTTATGAGCCATATTAAAATTTAAGAAACCGGTTTTTACAACCAGATTTAAGATGATAAAGTGCTCATGCGATTACTATTTATGTACAAGTGACGGTCTAATTTGTTGCTTCAACCATTACGTTTTGACCCTATCACACTTCAATTTCAAAATAGGAATTGTGAATTTTCAAAATCGTTATATTATATATATCGCAGAAAGAAATACGTGAAAAAGTTTACCTTATACAATACAAGTGTTAGGCAGCGTTCCTACAAGTTTTCCATTTTCAACAGTTCAAGAAAATCATACAGGGCATTTGTTAA
This sequence comes from Pontia daplidice, assembly GCA_963693355.1. Taxonomy (NCBI): domain Eukaryota; kingdom Metazoa; phylum Arthropoda; class Insecta; order Lepidoptera; family Pieridae; genus Pontia; species Pontia daplidice. Next base: position 5,157,333 of record CAVNZL010000136.1, on the reverse strand, counting down.
ATCCATACAAAAAAAAAATCGAATTTAAAGCAAAGCTTATGTAGGAAACGCATCAATGATAGACTTGATGAAAGACTACTAATATATATTCGTATTTATCAAGTTATCAAAGAATCGACATTATAATTACATAACCTAACAGTGGAGTTCTAAATTCAAATTTTAATCAAAGGTCGAACTGCGCACATTAATAATTATTATGTAGACGAAATTCGTTATATTCTCTATTTCCAGCACTTGTTATATGTACTGATTCTATAGAACTTTCTTTATGTATTGAGTCATCAACGCGACGTTTCTTAGTTACATAAACAGCTTAAAAAGCATTAAAAAGTTGAGTCCACTGTGAAATACTTGTTCGAATTGGAAACTTTTTTAAATATGTCTATTATGGATAGTCTTTTTTTTATTTATCATTAGCTATAGACTATACCATCACACGCGCGAGCACCTTACGAGTTTTACGATCGTTCCTAGAATAGCAAGCCTAGTTTACAGTCGTGGGACTCTCAAACTTATGTCTTGCTGCTTAGCTCTTGAATCAGGTTAGAAAGTTCGTGGTAGAAACGATTTAATAATCCAAATCGTTTAATAACTGCAAAACAACGAAAACACGTCATTGGAAATGGAAAGTTTATATATTTCGTAGTATTCGCTGTAACGTCCGAATCAAAATAAATTTATTTACATTGACGTCATAAAATGATATTATAGTCGTAGGGTTAATATCTAACTCATTAAGGATTATATAAACATTTTATATAATTATAGTTAAATATATACACAAATCAGTGTTATAAACATTTCGGGTCAACGCCCTGAAGAAAAGACGACTATTAAAAAATCTGTATATTACGTAAGTAATGACGTCATTATTGTACCGTTTCTTACATAAAAACCTGCTCTACAACACCTCATCAATTTTAACATGGTGACGTCATAAATGTTTTATTTATTACGGTTTCATTTACGTTACACAACTACGTTACGAACGTTTACGTTCCATATTAGTTTTGGATAATCCAAAGTATATTTTTTAGAGAGGTCTTTGAACAGCAAAAGACAATTATTATTTGTGACGAACCTCCTATGTTTTCTAAGTGAAAACTGAAACTAATTTACTCTATTCGTAACCGAAGCCTTTGTAATAGCCTATAGATGAGAAATTGAATATGTCACTAGAACGCATTTCAAATTGCTTTGTAAAATTATTTGTAATACGTTAGATACAGTAACTCTAGCCACAGTTCTTTTAATATGATAATTTAAAAAAAAAATACAGATAATATCTATTTTTCTTTACCAACGACAGCAGACATCCTGTTGGAAGGCAACAGAGCCTGAATCCCATTAATTTTCCACCTCATCGCTCACAAACAATGGCGATTTGGTTTATGCTAAAAGTTGTCAATGAAATTTTAACAAAAATACTCCTATAGTAAATAATAAGAACCTTAGCTATAACCCTAACAGTGGTAACGCGTTGAAGCAAAAGTCAGTACGCAGTATCAATTATACGATATTTTTATCAACTCATAGTTGTGAATGTAATTTTTGTTATAGCAACTTATCGTTACAGATACAAAGTTGCAGTTTATGTTCCGCTCTAATCGCGGGCACTAATGGTTCAAATTGAACCATTATTTTCGTGTTGAAGTTACGCGGTCACAATTTTAATTGACTTACAGCGGGTAAAGCGTAAAATGGGCAGCCACGAAAGGGGACCAATACAACACTTGACACTTTTAAAACAAAGCTTTTGCCACATGACTAAAGACAGTGTAAACTCCATGTAACGTCACTCGATTTAACGACACTCTCTAAAGCGTCGGAATCACCTAGCTTTGGTTGGTTTAGCTTGTTTTCCTATTTTGTTACACTCTATTTAGCGTTGCGCGCACTCTCAATAACGACAGCAATTTAGTAATAAAATGTATATTTTAAATGTAAAAGAAGCTCTGGACGCAGCGAAACTGTTAGTGAGGTACTGTATTTATCAACAAGATGCCTCAATATCCCAAGGTATGGACAAACAAATGAAAAAAATTCAAAAAAAACTCACTGGTGTAGCAAAAGGCGTAAAACGAAAATAACAGACGTCACGAAATGGGATTTAAATTTTTAAAATTTACTACTACACAACATACTTGTTTCAAATAAAATTGTTTTTCTACTTTGGATTTTTTGTTTCTCTCCACTTAACGACAACTCTCTATAACGCCAAAAATGCTCAGTCCCTTAAGTGCCGTTTATATAGAGTTTACACTGTACTTCGAAATGTATTGAAAAACATCAAAATTCGCCACTCAGCTCTGAGGTAGATGTATGTAGTA
>CAVNZL010000136.1:4892500-5150000 GCA_963693355.1 Pontia daplidice | reverse complement strand
GTTTGAGAATGTCAAGACTAGCTTTTGCATACCGTATAAACATGGATTGTCGACTTGTTATTGAATCATAATGTTATTATATATTTTTATAAAATATTTTGCACTTTCTACACTAATTTTGTGGTTTAGAGATCATCTGTCATTAGTCACAGTTATATTCGACCTCCGTTTAAGAAAAAATATACTCGTGCTGTGAGATCCAATCTAACGAGGCAAAATATATTTAAAAGTTAATATATGTATAAAAAAACCTCAATAGTGCATTAAAATAACTAAGTATTTCAATCGAAATAACGCTCAGTACACTAGCATTCCTACATCTAACAAAAAATCCTTTATAAAACATGTGAGGCGAACAAATTCACGTATACACAACAGAATGGTACCAAATGTTACATCGATTACCAGTTCAACAAAAACTGGTTTCTCGTGTGCAGTGGTTTAGTATTACGAGATTTTTTTATTTATTGGACATTGTTCGACGAAACGGTTACGAGTTATATGCATTCCTCAAGTTTGGTGATTTCACACATCAGAAACCAGACATCTTTGGTGCATTCAACTTTTCATTTTAAAAAATCCAAATAAAAATAACGGTCAGTGGCACTTCATTTTTCCTACTATAATTTTTTTTTGTTGATTCTTCTCCATGGCAATCTGTTTCGAAAATAATAAGCCACTTGACCGATGATTCGTCTGGTATTTGTTATCATCGAGAGCCATTATCATTAAAAATTTACTTTCTAAAAACTCCCTATAATTAATTACTTATTGTGAGAATCTTCTACTATAAATTAAAAAAAAAAATAACCCTCACCTATATAATTACTGTTTTGTAATGTCACCGGTAACTCATCAAATATTGCAATAATTTTATAAACATTCCGACCTATCACTGCCATTTCTATAAAATCTAAAATAATCTGCTTCCGACCCTTACTGTTGTTACAGATATACATAGATTTTAATTCCAACAATTTTCCTGTTACATCCTGTATAAATAATGGTTAAATAGAATATTAAAAACATATTTTGTTAGATAAAAGTACCTATCAAGACTTGACGCCTACAATTGAGGGCCCGGTATCTATTTTGGACGCGCTTTCATGAGTTCGAAATAAGCTAAATTTTAGAACTCATTTATCAGCCATCTTGTCAGCCAACTGCATACCCATAACGTGTACGTCACGCTCTTCTAGTAAGTGTTATACATACGTCACCGCTTACTAACATTCCTCTATAAATCATAAACTATCCGCAAGTGATATTTTTAAGTTATGGTTTAACAAGGATTTAAAATGTCTTTCGCACCAAATTTTTAATAAGAATAGATAGATGTGCAGATATCTTAACCAATCCATCAAAACAATATACTATATTTGTTTTACAGTAATTATGTACATGAGCAGCAACATTGCTCGTTTATCATTAACCCGACATCTACTGATATTGTATTCCAGATAATATTTTATTCACATTATTTGTCATCATTCACTATCACAAAACAAATTGTGATTTAAAATTTATATATAGGAATACGTTTTATATATAATATATCTATATATTTTTCTTCTTTTAAAATTACGATCGTTACAATCGCACTAAGCAAAATATTATTATTTTGATGATCGCGTCCTTATCGTGATTCGTGTTATATCGCGGTCGCCGGGACGACAGACATGACGTAAGTTGGACTGCGCATGCGCCGCATAACAAATACAACAACGCAGTCCTTGAGGTTTCCCGTCAACATTCCACGCGTCATTTATTGTCTACACTCTACAAAATAAACATTATGTACCAGTTGATCTATGAAGAACCTGTTCTACCGTGAATTTGCGCTCGACTATTGAACCGTATGTATCTATTTTAAAAAACAGTTAACATTGGCTTCCTACAGACAGGACTAACGGTAAATCGTACGTAAACAGCGCGTTTAGAGAAAGCGATGAGGATTTCAAGTCAGTGAAAGCCAGGGTTCCGTCCGCATCGCATCGAAGTAACAAATATAACCTCCAATGGCTTTGTACGTCGCCACCGCGGTTATTAGCGCCGCAGCAGCTATTTACTGGTACGTTAATAGGCATAAACCTATGAAACACATACTCAGTGAACTACGATACGCTCTAGATATGCAAGGAGCAGGTGCTGGCGGATTAATCGACGACTGGGTTAGCATCTGGCGAAACAAAGTAACATTGCCGGATGCAAAAAACAAGATTGCCGTAATAACTGGAGGGGCTCGCGGAATCGGAACCGAAGTCGTACGAGGAATGCTCAAAGCCAACATGATCGTAATAATGGGCGTGAGAAACACGGAGTCAGTAAAAAAACTTGCTAATACAATGCAAAACGGAGATAAGTTACACGCTTTTCAACTAGATCTACAGTCATTGAAATCTGTTAAACAATTTGCTGAGAATGTTTTAAGGGAATTTCCTGAGATACATTTATTAGTTAACAACGCAGGAATAATGTTTGGCGACTATAAATTAACTGAAGATGGTTTTGAAAGTCAACTTGCTGTCAATCATTTAAGTCACTTCTATTTGATACACCTGCTGTTGCCAGCACTGAAAAGATCTGGAACGATTGAGGAGCCCTCCAGAGTTGTCAATGTAACTTCATGTGGACATTTTCCAGGGAAAATATACTTTGAAGACATTAATATGAAAGAACACTATGATACAACAGCAGCATATGCACAATCTAAACTAGCACAGGTAGTTAAACACATTCCACAATTTATTTTCTTATCATGATTATTGTTATATTAATAACTCACTTATTGTTTCAGCTTATGACCGCAAGATATGTGAATAGTTTATTAGAAGACAAAGATGTTCCTGTAAAGTGCTACTCTGTACACCCAGGCATTGTTGATACAGACTTGTTTCAACACAGTAACTTTGGAAAACTTCCATGGGCCAGACGGCTGTTTTTCAAAACACCCGAAAAGGGTGCTATATCAATTTTATTTGCCTGCTTTGATAGAGATATTTTAAGCAAAGGTGGATTGTATATTAGCAACTGTAAAGAAGGTTTCAGCAACCGTTTTTCAAAAAATGAAAAACACCAGAAGGCTTTATTTGATTTATCTTGTAACCTAGTTGGTATTGAAGCAAATAAGTATGGAAAAGAAATGTAAAAAATCACTCCCAATCATTATCACTATCATTGATATAATAACTATCTCATTATTAATGTAAAATTTTCATAAAGACTGTATGTAACTTATATGTTTCTAATTTTTTATAGTAAAATAAGATATTATACATATAGGAATGGTTTTATTGACGTACAACCAACAAAGATAAGTTCATTAAAATATTGTGTAAATTCAGATAAGTTTTATTATTATTATGAAAACTTGATAATACTTCTAAATTTCTGTGGCATTTTATAGTTCAATTTTAGTTAAAAAAAATATTACCCATTTTGGGATATAAACACATAAACATAGACACTATTTTGTATTAAAAAAAACAAACACCTACCTGCTAAAAAATCCTGATAGTCCTTTTTTCTTCAATTTAGCATGTTCAGAATTCGACAAATCAGGTAATTCATCTTCTTTTGACCCACTGGAGCCAAGGGAGCATTCTGATAGACTTGAAATCGTGCTAGAGAATGAGCCACCATCTTTACCTCGCTGATGTCCACTAACACTTCCACCCCATTGAAGAGTACTCTTAGGGGAATCACTGGTATCACTCTTCTCACACGTAGATATGGAGAAATTTCCTTCGTCACTAAAGCTACTTTTTTTACTTAATTTGTCAACTTCTTCATCAACAGTTTGTTTCTCAACCCTCGGGCTCACGAAATGCAACTGCTTGGTAATAGGATTATAAGCAAGCTGGATATTGTCTAAGGCTTCGTTTAAACGCATTCCATTCTTAGGACAAGGTGATGACATTGTTGATTAAAAGATCGTATTAAACTAAATCCATACTTCATAAAACCTCATTGCTTAAACTGCTTTTCGCAAACATAAGGGTCACTTATTGTTTTAAACAATTCACAATTAAAGACAACAAAGTATAAAAATGAATTTAGAAAGCTACGAATTCTTATACACTTGGAACACTCAACTATGAACAAAAGAAGCTATATAATTTAAAGTTTTGTACAATTACAATGTTCATTAAAATAATGTTTCTCTAAAAACGAAATTTACAAATTAAAAAGTGAAACTACACACCCAACGCTGGGTCTTTCCATTGTAAATAAAAATAATATGTAATGAACAAACATTTGTCTCAACTCTCAAGTCCTTGGCATTTGGTGCATTGTCAAGTCTTGTATACTGTCAGATGAGTGTCAATTCCGATTTTCAACCGATCCGCTAAATTAGATTGACATAAGCACAGATGGGCAATGAAATATATCAATGCTATGACAATGAGCATAGATTATTATTCGATATTATTAGATAGAGCTGAGAAAATACTCTCCTAAGTTACCCTTACATATATTATTTGCTTAAAAATTATGCTACTATTTAATGAAGTACAATTAAGAATAGTGTGCAATTTCCTCCTAGCAATACATCCAATATCACCCAGTGGTAAACTCATCCAATAACCCTTACTTAAATATTTATGTATAAGAATGTAGAAAGGTGATATAGCACCTTTATATTTAGTTTGCATAAAAATTTACGAAATAGCAAAATCTTGAATGTTCTTTAATAGTAAATGAAACACCTACAGAAAAATTTCATCACATAAATAACAGCAAATAAAAATTTTATTCATAACACTAAACAAAAAATGCTAATTTAATAAATTAAAGGTTGTGCCTAGTGTAACTTTTTTAAGTATGATCTTTTTCAACATCTGTCTTCAAAAACGCTTCATATTCCTTCTCATTCATTAGATCATTTAATTGGTCTGGTTTTGAAAGTTTAAGTTTGAAGAGCCATCCTTTATCATAGTATGATGAATTGATTAGCCCAGGTTTCTTTTCAACTTCCTTATTTTTCTCTGTAACCGTTCCACTAACCGGGGAGTATATTTCACTTGCTGCTTTAACACTTTCTAGAGCACCACACTCATCACCAGCATTTAACTCCGTACCTGGGTCAGGTAACTGGGCAAATACAACATCTCCAAGTGACTCTTGCGCATAATTACTAATTCCTACAGTTCCAATATTATCTTTGTCCACTAGAACCCATTCATGGCGATCTGAGAATTTTTTTTCTGAATTGGAACTGTATTTACACCTCAATTCTTCAAATCTTGGTCTAACAGTTGACAGAAGAACAAATCTTTGTGCTATAAACTGTTTCGAAACTTGATAAATACATCTTTGGAGCGTCATTATTTCTGAAAGTAATAGTTCCATTTAAAAATTTAACTGTAGTACATACACTTACCATAGGTGAATTTTTTACAAAATGTTATAAATACCTTACATTAACCTAAAAACTATCTAAATTAAAACACAGACATGATACAACACACTTAGATGAAAATTCTATGATAAATGTGTACTAAAAGTTCAGTTTAAATACTGATAATAAAGACATGTTAAGATAATAATGAACTCTGAACTACATTACCATGATAAGGTTCCAGTCTCATCTCTCGAGACCTTAAATGTGTTATCACTACAGAGTACAAACCAAACTCAACTATAAAATATTAATCAATATACTTTTTCGTAATATTTTAAAAGTATAACTTACTTGTTTTTATGTATAAATTAAGAAATTATATATTTTCAGCAAATATTGAATTGTGACTTTTTCTCATAGATAAGTATTAAAAATTCACATTCTTAAGTACATAACAAAAATAAATGTGATATAAATGTTTCTATATTTTAAATTCTAGTGGTTGATTGGAGTAATTTTCACAGATGTGTTGATAATTCATAACACTAAACATGGATAATAGTGTTTTCAACCTTTTTTCTTGTCAATTGTCATATCTCGTTCTAAAAGATCAAGAAATAGGAATTATACTTTATACTTTAAAATGTCATAATTATGTTTTATAAAGGGAACTATAATATTAACTTAATGTAAATCAGAACATAAACGCATAGACTATTTTTGATTACAATTACGCTGTAAAGTCTTTTTTTTTTTAAATAATTAATTAAAAAACAAAAATCACAATTGATAGTGTTGTTCCAATTGAACCGATCCACTCGGATTGGATCTACTCGATCTGATATTCATAATGTATGTGTGCGTATTTTAACATTAAAATATGAATATAGAATATTTTCCAATACATTTAAATAAAAATTGGGTGGTTTTGGCTAAATTGATATCAAAACGCAATAGAAACCACGTTAACCACAGAAACTAAATCTTACATCAATTAAAGTATTCTTACGCTGATGGTGTCAAAATACTTTTTGATTTATTTCAATAAGTTTGTGTATCACGTCATATAAAATCATTTTACCGTAATCTTAAAAGCAACAAGGGATATCATTAGGTATTTTACCTATAAAAGAAGAGAGAGCTGTGCATGTATCACAAACAAGCCTAAACAATATTTACAATTTCTAATTAAGTTGCTAGAGTTATAAATTTAACTTAACTAGTTATACATTTAAACAATCTAATTTTTGTGTAAATGTATCTAACATGTTTTTATAATGCAGTTTTTGTATTTTACCTTCTATCCAATCGTCAATAAGATCGATTACATCAACTTAGTTGTAACGTCATCGTTTTATTAATATGAAATATGTCAAAAAGACGTCATTGTTCGTCTAGCCATGACTGAAAGATGTCAAAAAGAGTTTATAAGAAAAATTCATAATCAAAATTATATTATTTACGGAGCAATTCTTTTTTGTATATTGGCTGTATTATATTATTACAGGTATTTTGTCCATTATATATATTTTGACGTCTAGGATCATGTCGTAATCATTTATTATAACTTTTTCAGATTTCACTTTATCACAATATTAGTGAGCTATGGACTGGGATGTTTGGCTTGTTATTATTGTTTAACGAAACAAGTTTTACGGAACTGTGCTGAACAAATTACGTGCCATTTCATTAAAAAATCTCCATTGAAAACGGAAGCTTCAAATCAGGTAAGTTCATGAAAAAATTCATTTAGTTTTGCTTTTTGTGAAACCTCGATATGCAACGATCGTAACTAATTAACTTTAATGAACATATTCGTTATCATGAACTTGAGCAAAGTATTAATTATTTTTATAGACAATTATAAATCCGATAAGTAAAGAGCTCATTATTGTAATTGTGTCAATGTACTTATTATATTAATCCAATATAGTAGACACTTCACCATATATATAATTTGACATTATATACGAATTTTTTGTAGGGCTGTATCACTTGTGGATCACGAAATTGCAATCGTCATGATCCTCAGGTATTTGCAGAGCCTTGGAGAGGGTTACAAATTCATAAACAATTGGATCAAGCCATAGAAGATGTAAGTTTTAATTATAATTGTCTCTGAATCAACCTTGAATTTTTTTATGTTTAGAAATGACTGTATGTTGGCTGTTATATTCTTTAAGCTTTAAAATAATCTAAAATTGCTGGTATATTTACAGTTTTACAATACAATTTTAGAACAATTCATTAATTCATGGTACGCTAAGATTACTCTACAACCTTTTTTTGTGGATGAAGTTCGGTACCAGCTCAGATATGCTTCGGCATCTCTGCTCAGGAGAGCTTTGAAGGTGCGTATAACTTATACATTGATTTTTGCAAACTAATCATTCACTTACCATTGCAAAACTCATATGAATAGTGTTAATATTGAAGAATGTATGTTTGTATGAAGTATGAAGGTATGTTTTTACAATATAAGCTCTTGGCTGTTGGTCCGCACTCTTAAGGATAGGATATATAAGAATGAAAAGATATGATTAGCTTATTGTGCATAGTTGTGACAATATTAAGAGGGATGAACAGCAAATATTTTCCTAAATTAGGTTCTTTAGGTAGATTAGGTATGTTCTACAGCATGGTGCGTCATGTTTTTATAACACAATAATTTTGATGTTTAAGTATAAATAATAGTAATAGAATAGACCTCTCTAAAGTGCTGCTGATAGAACATTATGAAAGAAAATTGTATTTCAGGTAAATTATGCTAAATTAATATCAGAGCGTCTTGTGCCATGTGCTTTGCGGCACTACAGTGTAGTGACGTCTGGTGCAAGGCCGTGTGTTCATGTTGCGGCCAGTAATAGAAATGCTGAGTTAAGATACTTGCGCTGTATGACAGAGGCCTTATTACCATATTTATTGAGAAATAATGAAATACAAAATTCGTAAGTATGAATACATATTCTATGAGTTTTATATTATTTTTGACCAATTTTAAATAATCTATCATTATTTGAAAGCTACTTAGTATTTATTTATATTAATGATTATAGTTAAGAAGCAAAAAAAGTATTGTCTATTTGTGTTTTTGTCCTTCTGTACACAGAAAATAAAGTATATTTATTTCATTTGCAGAGTATTTAAAGTATTAGTTCGCGAGATTTTTGCTGGGTGGGTACTTTTGTCACTCACAGATTGTTTGGCGGATCCATATATACTCAATACATTAATAATTTTAGCCACTGGCAATGAAGCTATGGCGCCTTTGCCAGCAACGCCTAATTACAAAGTAAGTAAATAAATAATAGTCTTAAACAAGTAAATTAAAAAGTGCTTTCATCAGGTTGGATATTTTTGTTAAAAGTTTAAGAACTATGACCACTTTTTAAATACTTAAATTATGATACACTTCCAGGTTTCCATACTCAATACCAAAGCAATGGGAACTCTATTACTGAGACTTAGCCGACTGTATATCATGAGCCATGATAGACAGTTGAAATATTCTCTGTACAACAATCCTTTCAGCCAGCTAATTGTTATTATTAATGTACTGTACTTTTGTAATTTCAGGTAGACTTCTTAGAAACATTCGTACGTCAAACTGAGTCCGTGTACGCTCAACGTCCGCGCTTGTTGCGTATAGAGCTGGAATTACTGGTCCAAGAACCGGATCACTTTTACGCGTTCATGCAACACCTGAAGACTAGCGGGACTATACATGTGCTGCACTTCTATAAAGATATAAGTAAGTTTGTCCAAATGCAGACGATATGAACACATGAATGTCAAAGTTATATTATTAAATATATTTGTATATCCTAACCACTCCATTTTTTAAATATAAAACCTTTATGCCAAATAAATTATTGTTTTATAATACTAATACTTATAAAACGCAAAAAATGTCTCAAATTCTATTTTCTATTAAAATATTATATTTTTTTATAATAGATATAAAATATTTTTTATAATAATTATCTTCACTCAAAAGTTAACATAACAGAAATAATTATTTTCTTAATTTTTTATATAAAATTGTGCCCATGGACACTCACATTGCCAGAGGCCATACAAGTGCGTTGCCGGCCTTTAAGATGGCGATATCCCTAAGTGTTATTTCTTTCAGAATCATTCCAAACAAGAATCCTCAACCCGGATTTAACCGCCACAGAGCACGTTCAGTTGCATCGAGAGGCGAAAGAGCTGTATCTGCGTTATATCGCCGTCTCGCTCCCGTGCGTGTCTCTTCCCGATGCGTTAGAGAGAGAGCTACGAGATTTGCTCGAGACGGGCGTCGATTGTGTTAAACGGTACGTCATAGATGATTCGAAATTAAGGCGTTACATATATTAATGTAAGGATACATGACAATGTGTGTGTGTGTGTGTGTGTGTGTATAAAATTTGGTCTTGATTAATTAATGACTATTTTCAGTTTGCAAACGAGTCGAGCGTTATACCAAGCGGCGTATCAGTCACACGCGATGTTGGAGAAAGTTCTCATGCCCAAGTTTCTGCACAGTGAAGAGGTATATTTATTGAAATTAGTTAACAATTTATTATGCGCATACGCTATATTTTTGATATTCAAGGGGAATATCAATATATAAAGAAAAACAAAATTAAATTAATGGTTTATATTACCGCTTTATACTGAGGAGCAATATACACCAATTATATATTAGAACATCCCGATACACTAAGAGCGGAGAATAAATAATAATTTTGTGAAATTGGGAATTTTTTTCGCCCTATATAATAAAAAAAACTAACCTACATTTATAACATTTCGACTCAATGAATATCCAACGCCATATAATATTATATATGAAACCTTTTTATCTAGTTTTGATAATTTTTAATATTTAGTCTGTGAGTTTGAATTTATTTTTTTGTCGTTATAAAAGAGGTTTGTTTCAGTTCTACAGATTGTTGATCGGTCCAAGGATTCCCACGGGATATCACAAACAATTAACCAGAAGGTTTGTGTAATATTTAAAAAAAAATTTTTATCAATGGAACACTATTTTTAAAGTTAAGAGGGCTTAGGAATATAAAAAAGAAATTAAATAACTAATTTTGCAATATTTCATAATAAAAAAACTGGGGTTATCTGAACTATTATGCATGCTGTGACAAACACAAAAAATTTTTTGGGAGGGTATATTAAAAAAAGCAATGGGTTGTCCTTGACACATAACTGAATTGTTTTAAAATCAAATGTTGTACTGTTAACTATTATGTATGTGTCTAAATGTGTATTCCGAATTTGGCTTAAGTTATAATATTTTTTTTAATGTTTAATAGACAAGCTGTAAGAATACCTAAAATATATATAAATCACTTGAAATATTTCAGACCTCAAGAGAAGTCAGTGAAAATAGGCACCAAAATCCGCAACGCCCTTCGCTCGCAGAACGACGGCCAGGCTTCCGAGCCGAGTCTGGCTGATGATGGGCTGGACAATGTGGACATTTTGAAGTACCTGGACTCCTTGGCGGCTGAAGACAGCCTCGGAGACCAGGACCTCAGCACTTATAAGGTTGTGCTGACCAATGTGGAGACTCGATTGGTAAGTTTATGCGATTAGCGAATATAATTTGTTGAGTTATGTATATCGGCAACTTTGCTACGGTTGCCCCTCTACTACTACCCCCACTACAGTTGTAATAAAAAGACGAGCACTGCAACAGAAGACACATTCGCTTATTGGCTTTGTGATCAGCAAGCGCCGCCGCGGCGAGGGCCAGTGCGCGTGTTCAGCGTGGCCGTCCACCAGCAGCGGCCGGAGTCGGCCAACTTCTTCACGGTGGAGCGGACGGAGCACGACTTCCACCTGCTGCGGAGCAAGCTGCACGAGTTCCACGGCGACAGGCTGCTGGCTCATCTGCCGCTGCCTTCGCGCAGGTGCGTCTGACTGACGCGAATACTTCCCTAACGACCACCGCTGTCATGCAACCATTCTTAATTCTAGAGACAACAGCCCACTGGAGACGCTGCGGTACAAATACGAGGACTTCCTCCAACGGATCCTCCAAATCACGCTGCTGCAGACCAGCGAGTTGCTGTACCTGTTCCTGACTGTCGACACGGACTTCTCGCTCGTGGTCCAGGCTTCGACTCTCAACGTGGGCACGGATCTGGGGAACATCTATCAGTCGGTCGCGCATCGCTTGAGAAAGGAGAAAGGACAGCATTTGGAGAGTTTCTTGAGGAACTTCCTCATTTCGTCCGACAAGGAGCGCTATCAGGCGTTGTGAGTTCATTATCATCATTCGTTGTTGTTGGTTAAGCAAATTTGTTTTGAAAGATACATTTTATTGAAGGAAAAAAGTATTAAATAAAATATAATTACTAGCTGATCCGGCAAACGTTGTTTTGCCATACATGTGATTTCAAGTTTCAAGTAATTATTCTAATATTATTTAAAATTTGACACAGCGACGGTAGCGCCGTCTGTCGGATCCAATGTAAAGCATTCCAATATCAACAACTACTAATAAATTAAAAATTAATTAAAAAAACATTGTCCATCGGACAAAATTGTGAATCTAGACCATTCCCAGATCCCCTTGAACACACACAAAAAATTTCACCAAAATCGGTCCAGTCGTTTGAGAGAAGTTCAGTGACATACACACTCACAGAAGAATTATATATATAAAGATACGTTATTTTAAATTTATTTTTTATTTTAAAATAATGTATATTCTTATATAATAGTAATTTGTAAAAATACATAATTGAATCCGTTAACAAAGTGTTTTTCTTTAAATGAGTAATAGTCATTTTAAAGACAAATTTTGGAATTATATTTCCAGAAAGCAAGGCACGCGTGACGTCGAAGAGGCGCTGGAAGTGAATGAAAATGTTCCGGAAGTGGTTGTGCGGAAGCGGAACGGGCGGAATATTAAAAACCGGACCTTTGGGAATAATTTCGACGTTCGGCCTCAAATTTCCGACCGAGACATGAATTATCAGACGAATGTCGTCGGATTTACCCAATGTCTCATGTATATATGTGAGTTTTATTAGTGTTTTAGTTTTGTGAATGGTGGAAAAATATAATATCTATATACCTATATATAAATAATTTTTATTTGAAAGTTGCTATAAAATAATGGCAAACGGGCAAGGGGCTCACCGGGTCTTAAATGATTTTCATCGATGTCGGAGGGCTCGCGAGCGCGTTGCCGGCCTTTCAGATGAAGATGTAAAATAATATTGATAATTCCGTTAACTGTGATTCAACTTATATTTTGATTAAACCATATTTTAACTTTCTTTGGTGAAGCTACTTGTTTGCAGAATTGTTTTGCTTTTAATGCAGCCACGAATACATAATGTAAAATAATTGTAGATAACCCTCTTTTCTCAATGAATACTTTCAGTGATGAAAGTAATCAAGACTCGCAGCTTCCTATTGGGCGTGGTCGGGCATCTTCTCGCGCTGTCTCAGGATCTCGTGGACAAAGCGTTTTGTTTTGCTCTGAACAGAAGCCTCTCGAACTTGTTGAGCCAAAGGCGGCTCGCGCATCTGATACGATTAGGCCACGGTGAGTTTCCCACTATACATACGCCAAATTATTAGGGTCACTTGGTTTTGTGTATCTAATACAGTGTCAAAAGTCAATCACTTATCCACAAGAAATTACATTTTTTCTAATTTTATTCGAAACCTTAGATACGTACCACAATGTTTATTTATTTATTCAAATACAGGAACGCAAGCAGTTAACACACACAGAAAACCATTAACAACAAATTTCGTTGTGAAAATCATTGTAGGCGTACACGCCATTATCAAGGAAACATCTTAAAGGCGTCATAAAATTTATATAGGAATTTAGACTTAAAAAAAAAAACAACGAACATGATAGAAATAACAAATATAAAAATTAGCTGAAAGAATAAAATAAAATAAAATATGCCAGAAATATAATTATTTTAATTATTTCTGACATATTCTGTTTAATTTATGATTGTACGTGTTATAAAGGTCACATAACCCATTGATTGGAGAGTGGGCTCCAAGATTCGTGCGAGCTTGAGGCAATTTAAGAGGTTTTTATCTGTTACAAATAATATTAAGTAACCAATGTTAAGAGGTTTCTGAAAAACAATTGTAAATAAGTTCGCCAACGATGTTCGGAAACCGATATCTTTGGTTGCCGTTTCGGATATTGTGGGACTATCGTGTGGTGGGGATTTTTTTCTTTAGAAACGGTCAACCACGCTTAGGACGGGGCATTCTTGGCCGTACGGGGAAATACTTTCGTGTTCATTTCATATAAGAGTATTGTGTTATGAGCAACAATATTGTGTAGTATGAAGACATAAGTAAAGAAAACAAGCGACCCGCCCCGGCTTCGCACGGGTGCAATGCTGACACCTAAATACACTACAGAAAAATAAACGCGTTGCAAAAAGTAAATGATAGACTTTTCTGTAGACCTTTTCAATGTGTACAATACTTAGTACATTATTTTGATAAAACTCGTGGGGATCAGCCTGCGTTTGTAATGTAAGCGGAATAAATGTAATTATTTACGACATCACATTAGAAACCTCAAAAATACAACAGTACTTCTCTACTATTTAATGGATGTTATTATACATATAAAAACCTTCCTTTTGAAACACTCTATCTATTAAAAAAAAACCGCATCAAAATCCGTTGCGTAGTTTCAAAGATTTAAGCATACAAAGGGACAGAGAAACCGACGTTGTTTTATACTGTGTAGTGATACATCACAAAGGAAGTTTGATTACAATTTAAATTACATGCAACGCTAGTGAACAGTTTCTCATGAAGTAACGATTGCCAGGTATACTGTTCAGTAAGCGCACATCGCCAAGAAACGACGCAGTGAAGCAGCGCTTCACGGCCAGGGCGCGCGTCGAGGCCGCGGTCTGCGCACGCGCAGCCTTCGCTCTGGGGCCAGGCTTGCCCCGCGCGGCGCTCGACGCCTTCGACATATTACAGAACCCCTTGCTTAATAAACAGGTAAAGCTTTTGAGTGAACTGTTGTTATATTCTGCCTTATGTATGAACGTGTGTACCGTTTGTAAGCTGTAAGTTTTCCTTTCAAAATAAAATTCTATATGCTGCATAATCTATGACAACTGACGTGGCTATGTGTTAAAATATAACGTAAAGAATGGGGTTGGATCCCCGGGCAGTCCACATTTGATGAGCAAAAGTGTTGGACTGAGTGTAATCTTAATATATATAAATCTCCTATCACGACGTTTGTCCGCGATGGACTCTTAAACTACTTAACTGATTTTAAATTAAATTGGCACACCGTGAGCAGTCTGGTCCAACTTAAGAGATAGAATAGCGTAGATCTTTAATTAAAGTCGCAATTTTATTTTCTTGCAATTTATTTGTCTATAATTAATTGACAGTTACATTTATATGTTAAATCCAAAAGATTCGAACAGATGTCGATACTTTTCGACTGGATTGAGTTAGTAATCAATAGATGGCACCGCTATGGTTAACCAACAAACGTGTCATATAAAGATTAATTTATTAACCTAAATAGAGCATACTTTTATTATTTAAAACGCCTTCGATTATAAAAATATCCCCGCACACTTAAAGCTGATAATTATTTGTATTGAACTAAAAAAATGATTGCTAGAAATCACATGTATGGCAAAACAACGTTTGCCGGATCAGCTAGTATAGTATATGTTAATCAGCATAGCACAAGTTAAACTGTATTATCTGTGGTTTTCAGCTGGTGTACAACTTATTAGATCTGTGCGTGCTAGAGCTTTTCCCCGAGCTGCGGAGTGAGAACAGATGAGTGGTAGAAGTGCCGTGTTGGAACCAAACGTATTTCATTGTAAATAAATATATTATGTATTTTTTCTAATAATTGTACTTTTACGTAAAGTCCTTTATAAACCAAATAAATTATTTTCATATTATCGAATATTGGGTTTTTTTTTGAGAATATAATTTGTTTAACTCCTGATATGTTCTAGTTGTTTAATAACAGTACTCATTTGATTAACCAGACTATATAAAATAAAATAAAATAAAAAAATAGCCTTTATTCTAACACCATACTAATTTATACATTTTTAACTTAAAACTAAACATTAAATCACTTATATTAAATTATAAACTAAATTTCTTATTTTACTTTTTCCTTTTTATTATTATTTAGTTGTGTTAGTTGCCGATGTGGCGTAGGCCTCCCCTCGTCTTTTCCATTCATCCCTCACTCTCGCTTTCTGCATCCAGTCAGGTCCCGAACCAGACTATATACTATGGCAAAATTCCCAGACTATTCATAGACTTTGGACTAGTCATAATAGACCATGGTTAGCAATATTGAAATGACACTTTACTACGGTATGTATTTTTACTTCTTTTATAAATACGAATTCTATGCGTTTGAAATTTTATTTATCATACAAATATTTGATTCACACATGCTTTTGTTGTAATTCTTGTTAGGTCACGAAAATTATACACACAGAATCCGTGATAAAAAAAAATTCACTATTTAACTTGGAAGTGATATGTCTGCTTCACTATACAAAATGGTATAAAACAAAAATGATCTGGAGCAGAGTGTAGTAAAAACAATTTGGCGCCTTTTTTTCCCGACGTTCGCGTACTTTACAGCGTATTTAGTCACCGTGACCAAATACGCTGTAAAAAAATACTGAGCTTAATCCGTTAATAGTGTTTTTCCTTTAAATGAGTAATAGTTATGTCAATAAAAGAAAATATTTTAATGGTTCATATAAGCAAGAGTTAGAAAATAAAACAGTTCTTGATGAACATATTTTTATTAGTGCATTTTAATATTTATGGTGTATAAAATAACATAAATACACATCACAACAATAATGCGCCATTGCAAATCAGTTAAAAAATTTAATTTACATATAAAAATATAAAAAAACAAGTTCTAGATGTATAAAAATTCAATATAATTAAAAACAATATTTCAGATACCCAAAATATAGCCTAACTATACACGAGCTAAAAAATACATTTTAAAAATCAAGTATCAAAGATTGAATAATAAGTTCTAGCAGACAAACCTTTGGCAAATCACCTCTTTCGTATAAAATCCTGAATTAAAATCCTACGTCGAATAAATTATATAAAGTTAACACTTCATAAGAAAAACGTTTAAATATGGCAACACGCGGTGGACACTCAATATATTTCCTATTTGAAGATTAATATTTGAACTATACTATAATTATGTGTTTAACTTGAAAGATAACGATTTAAAAGACCTATTTATTAACAAAACAACACTCGACACACGTTTCTCCCGACAATGGAGCATCATCAGAATATTGTGTGAAATTAATGCTAATAAATTGGTCTAATAGTATACTATGGACAAAGTAACACCATTCGATTCACTATAGAGATTGGGGCCGACACATCCTAATTAAATCTTTTATTACGAGCAAATAGACCAATTATCAATGACTAGGAACTTATAAAATTCATGTCTTAGCTCGCTCGCGTTCCCTTACATTGCTGAATCATATCAAAATTTAAATATGGAACCCTTTTTATATAGACTATATTTGTCAATATTTTTGCATGAAACAGGTCATGGAACAGTGATTGGTCACCTGTTCCTATAGCATAAATCGGTTCAAATAAAAAATCACATTTGAATCAAATATTTGTATGATAAAGGCGCAATAAATTCAAATGTAGAGTTTCGTATTAATAAAGTAATTGACGAAACCCTAAAAGAGCCCTCGACGTAAGTTTCACCCCGAAACCGGAGCATCCTCAGATCAATGGTATATTAGGGTTTTGTACTATGGACTTTCGCAAACTAACGCCTGATTCTATTAATTAAATTGATTTTATATACATTACATATTTTACATTCTTTATTAACATATGAATGCTATATGTTATAATGAATTTGATACGGATTTATCCTTTTAGTTGTCTTATTCATGTTAACGTAGATTAACAGCCTAAGCAAATTTTTTATTAATCTTTGGGTTTTTCTTCCCCCCTTCCGCGTCTCTTTTTTTTTGTTTTTTATAATTTTTTGATCGACCCTTGGTGGGTACGTCACTTAAAACTAAATTTTTAGGCTTTTTCCCCCCCCCCCCCCCCCCCGTGGAAAAAAAAAAAAAAAACCCCCCCGGGTTTTTTTTTTTTTTTTTTCTTTTCCTTTTTTTTTTTTTTTTCCCCCGTTTTTTTTTCCCCCCCCCCCCCTTCTTTTTTTTCTCCCCCCCCCTCTTTTTTTTATTACGGCTTTGTGGGCAACTTTCAATCTTATAATGGAACACTTTTAAGTTGTCTTATTACAGCTCTCGGAATGTTAACTAGATTTAAACACATTTTTTATTATTCGGGTATATATTCGTCACAATTAGTACTAAAACGATTTTTGTGTTTTCTTCCCACCCATGTTTTTTCCTTGATTTTTTTGCCCCCCCGGGCCTTTTATTTTTTTTTCTTTTTTTTCCCCCCCCCCCCCCCCCCCGGGGGGGAACCCCCCCTTTTTTCTTTTTTTTTTGATTAAACTTATTTAAACTACTTAATATAGTTAATGAATTTAATTAACAGTATGTGTTCAACTGATAAACTCCTCATATATATTTCAAATAGTATAACACAGTATAATATTTATATTCATAAATTTAAATATCGTTCTAGATAGAAATTGCATATTTTTGCTATATAAACAGTTTTTTTTATAAATGTTAGTTAAGTCATTGTTATTCATTTAAACTTGGTTAAATACAGTGAGTCTTTCAGAACTTTAAATATCAGCTAAGTGCGACTAGGAGTCACGTTAAATGGTTCCGTAATATGATTTGTTGTTATATTGGCAAGAATATCTTTTAATTAAATTAATTTACTTTAATTTGTTTATTTACTTCTTAGTTCTTAGTTTCACGTTCAATCACGTTTCAATTTGGGTACGGAACCCAATATAAAACTTATCAATTATTTTCCTCTTAACAGGTTGCCATGGCAACATTAATAGTTTAAATATGGCCGAAAGTAAACACTGTTCTCATTTCTATCCACACATTCTAATTAATTCTGTTTATCAATCTTCGAAAAAAGATGTAATTTTTTAATTACAATCAGTTACATATAGTTATTTAGAATTACACCTTAACATGACACGCCCACTTAACTGTAAAAGCTTTATCCAAATCGATATTAACATTGCGAATTGTGAGCACCTTGGTCTGTTTGTCGTATGTGAAGCTGGTGGAGACGCCATTGACTGTGACGGTTTTGATGAGATTCTGAGCGAGCACCGTAATCGTGTTAATGGAGGGTACGCCATACCCCCACCACTGGATGGAGCTGGTCAGCTGGTTCTCTTTCAGCTTGAATACTATGTGGCTGTACTTCTCTTCCTCGTAGCTGTCTGTGGATTGATGGTGGTTGATTAGTTTCGGGGAAATATCTTGGTTAATACCGATATGAGGTCTCAATGTAATGAAGACTCATAATATTTCAACATTTCATTTTCAAAAGGTAGAAGCTTTCAATGTTATATTTTTCAAATAATAGTAATGGAATGGAATAAAAATCCTTTAAAATAATATTTAAACAAAAAATAGATACTGGTGGCGATTCTGATGTACACACTCTAAACTAAAAATCTCTAAATTTAGCTTTAGACCTGTCAAACAGTTTTAGAGAGCGTAACCTATTCTGTACATCTCTAAGTTGATAGCAATAAGGTTTAAATTGTCAATGTAGAAACATATAGAATAGGTTACACACGTTTGGCAGGTCTAAACCTAAATTTAGAGATTTAGTTTTAGTGTGTACATCAGAATCGCCGCCACTGTCAATGAAATTATAATCTATCGTAAAATTGAATCTTTCAATCAAATAATAATCTTTCAACATTATATTTAAAAAATATATATATTAAAATAATAATAATCTTTCAATGAAATTATAATTTTTCAAAGATATCACGATTTTTCAATAATTTTACTACATTAAGAATATATTTTTAGCCTCTCCATACCACACAAATATAACTACAATTTCACTTCGGAGAGGCTGTGTGGTAAATATAAAAATTTAAAGAAAAACACTCAATTGAACGAATTTAAGTTATGTATCTTTGCAAAAATTTAAATATATTTTTTCTTCCCACGTTTCGCGTACGTATTTACAGCGGGTCGCGGTCACGGCAGACTGTACATAACTTAAATCCGTTCATAAAGTGTTCTCCTTTGAATGAGTAACAGTTACGTGAATAAAAGAGAATATTTTATATAAAAATGTGAGAACTTACTCAAGCTGTCTCCATCGTCCCAATACAACTCGCCGCTGGCAACCCCAGCCGCGTCGGGGACCACAAGCAGTTGTAGCGGCAAGCTGCGAGAGTTGCCAGTGTTCACCGGGCCCTTGGCTTCCGGCTCTTGCAGCGGCACGATGCCACCGCCCTGCCAAAACATTTCCATACATTAATGCTGCTGCTATATAGCAATACAGGCAGAAAAATCAAACTCGTATTGCTGCACTCACAAGTGCGTTGCCGGCCTATAAGAGGCCTATACGCTCTTTACGTGGAGGCTCCAAAGTCGTATTTGCTCGGACATACCTCTTTATATCATTAAACTTAATTATAAGCACAAATCCTTTAATTTATATGAAATTTAAAAATTGAAAATTACCTTTACGGCGACCATTTCCTCATCTCCAATGGTCTTCCAAGAGTTCAGTGCCAACTGCTTTCCCGTATTGAAGTCGTACCACGGGTTCGGTCCCGGGTAAAACGCGTTTGTCGTATTTGCCCCCTCTTCCAAAATGGCGGTTATCATGAGATGCTCACCAATCATAAACTGCGCGTCAATATTATAGACTCTCTTGTCGTTTGGGAATCTGAAATATTATAAATATCGTTATTTTACCAGCAATATATTAACTATTTAACATAAAGATTTATACCAAAAACTGTCAAGTCGTTTTGGAGGAATTTATAATATAATAAGAGATAATTTAATAATTTAGTGAACAAAAACTATATTTAAATATGTAAAAGAGCTATATATATACCCTTTATATTATTTTATAATTATAATAAAAAAATATTAATAACAGATTACGTTGAAGGATAATACAGTTAAATTTGACTAATGATTTTTTTTTAAGATTTAAAAATATTTTTTTTACATAAATATATATACTGATCTATGTTAATTACATTTTATACTAATATTTAAAATATATTCACCCACATTTATACATATTTTCTAGTTAATATATGAAACTAGACAGACACAGAAGTGTGTCCGTCGCGGCACTTACTCAAAGAATAAGGGCCTGGCCACAGTGGTGGCATCAATGTGAGCTCGCCAGAACAATGTGTAATAGTACGGGAGCAGACGGTATCTCATGCGAAGGGCGCGTTTACTCGCTTCCACGACCATTGGTCCCAGGCTCACTGGGTCTTGGGGCTAAAATTCAATATTATTCACATTAAAATCACCTTTTAAAAAGAAACATATAAGTTTGCTTATGGTCACCCTGGATACATGTTTTTTCATTTCACATGAAGCGATTGTTTTCAGGCAAAAGAATAGAGAAAAAAAAACCAAATTAATTTTCAACATAAAACAATGAAAACACCTTGGACGTGTCGCTATTATGGTTCCTCGAGAACGGATAGAAAGCCCCCAGCTGCATCCATCGCTTGCACAACTCCGGGGTCGCGTCTCCGATGAACCCACAAATGTCCGAACCCATCAGTGGAACGCCGAACAGGCTGAAGCTCAGCAATTCTGAAACATATTTTTCCCAAATTTTACCACATTTTTCAGTTATTCAATTTCTTCAACGAAACAATCTCTTCAGTGGTAGACATCATACTTTAAAATGGATGTATTTGTGTTCGATTCCCAGTGAAAAATTTAATTCATTTGATTAATTATTTATTATTATTATTATTATAAACCCGAAACGTCATGTCCAATAGAAATAGTATCTGTGTAAAAATAAGCATATAAATATATATATAAAACCTCATTATTTTAAACTTATTATATATAGAGACGTAAATTTTTCGTTTTTATTTTCTGTACAATAATTAATTTCTTTTAAATGTATTAACTTTATTATATTAAAAATGGCTTCTAATGTTGTTTTATTAATTACCAACTTTATAACATATACATTATTATAACTCACATCCACACCACACACACACATTTTATGTTTTTTTTCTTAATTCCTATTTAGTCTTTTATATATATTGTTTGGGTTAATAAATAAACAAAAATGCGCCTACGAGGTATGGAAGCCTTGAGGTCATGCCAATGGCTGAAGACGTCTCCGCTCCAATGACCAGCGTAGTGCCCCAACCCAGGTGATGACGCCCGGGAAATCGTCAACGGCCGCTTTCCACGGATTTCCACTAAGGCACTGGAAAATTATCATGAAAAAAAAATGTAATAAGCTGTATTAATTTAAACGATCATAATATTAGTTGATTTTTGTACGTATCCATATTAAACCATCCAACCAATGGAAGTATTAAATTTAAAACCCAGCTTCCTTCCTTTTAACTTCTATATATATATATCAGGTTGCCTGGAAGAGATCGCTTGTTAGCGATAAGGCCGCCTCTTATATATACACTCGTTTTTAAGTTTGTTATATTATTATTCTCCCTTGATATGTATATATATATATAATGTTATATATTAAGTTATATAAAAAAAAATTATTGCTCTCATTACTAGTAGGGACGGGTTTGAAGCCCGTTACGATAAACATATGTATATTAATTGACTGTGTTTTTTTTAAACGGGGAAAACCGTCGCCCATGGGCACTTGCAAGGGTCCTTACAAATGCGTAGCTGTGTATATTTATATATATATGTTTATTGCTTGCAGCCAGAAATCCCTATGTCACTTAATAAAATGTGTCGAAAGAGACATACGCGCTCGTTGCAACAGCCTCGCTGATCGCGTACAAATTGTGCACGTCGTAATGGCTCCCGGCGAAGTGTTTCGCGTCCATACAAAGAGTCTTATGTTTGAGGCCTTCGTCCGCCATTGAGTGGGGTTTGTACGGCAGCTCTTCGGGTGTGCAGTGCCCGTACATCGAGCCGGACAGGAAGTTCGACGGCTCATTCATATCCTGAAGTGTATTCAGTTATTCTTAACAATTTTTTTTGGGAATTATATTTCCCAAAATCAACGACGTAAAATACGTGTAGTTTAAGTTATATTATAAATCCCACCCACGTTTTACCGGTGATGATGAGATACGACCCATGACTAAAAACCTCCTGCTCGTTTGCCCCCTGTTTATACAAAAAAAATATGACCAAACTATTTTTTTCTTTATAATTTGAAGCTATCGTAAGATCGTTATTCCCCTGCGCTAAAAAAATATTAATAAGATCTATCTTATCTATTATCACAAGCATTTGCATAACATCATCGAACGCTGTTCGTATAGGCAACATCCTGATGATGCTCCGGTGTCGGAGCGAAACGTGCGTCGAGTGGTTGTGGGTTTTTCGCTTGTGTATTGGTCTATTGGGATTTTGTACTATACTTCCGCAAAGTAACGCCTGATTCAATTAATTACAAACATTATCCAATATATGTATTTCTTTCCCAACTAAGAAAACGTGGTAAAAATGTGACGTCATCTAAATATGACGTCTAAAACATAAATTGAAAGGTACACCTTCAAGTAACAACGAAAATTTAAAATAACATTACAATTACAAAAAATTCTTGTATTATATTATAGTATTTGTATTGAATTTTAATGTCTAGCTATAATAAGTAGCTGATAGATGAACTCTGAGTCTGATTATAATTTGAATGAAACTCACAATCCAAGCCCCGTCGAAACCTATCACCCTGTGAAAGTCCGCCATCATTTCTCTCCAATACGTAGAAGCGTTCGGGTGTGTGAAATCCGGCCACGCCGTCGACACCCTGTTCCATACCTAAGATAAATATTAGTTTTTTTTTTTTTTTTTTATTAATAGTATTCTTTAAACCCTTGTTTTTCAACCTGTGGGTCTCACCGCTTCTGTAGGGGGGTCGCCAGAGGTCGAAAAAAAGGGGTACTTTAGTAAAAAAAACAAAATTAAAGACAATTAATATTGTTTATGGTAATACTGTAACATACACCTACACACATGATAAAAAACCGAAGGTCAAGGGGGGTCGCGAAATATTTTTTTATACCAGGGGGGTCGTATCATGAAAAACACTGCTTTAAACATATACTAAAATTAATAGAATCAGGAGTTATTATTTAATAATTTTCCACATATAATTTTTATTGGTAAATGAACACTTTTTGAATAGATCTTTTATTTTTATTCATTATTTTTCACTTTCACTTTTTCACTTATACTCCACTCAGCCCGTTCGCCTCGCCCGGTCACACGTTTCGTAACGCTTACGTCACGCGTTCGCTAGCTAACTCCCAAAGCGTGCGTAGAGGTTTGACTTTAAAAAGTCATCACTTACTTTCCCGATAAAAGGTTGGTCGGTGGAATTCTTCACGAAAACATTCATCTCGAGTCCCCGATCGAATGGCGGATACTCGCCAGGCTTCTCTGAAGCGCTCACGCCAGGGTCTGAAATATACCATCATCACTCAGCCGCAGACACCACTTCTGTATCCGTGTAACATCGTATGAGTAATCGGCACAAATCTACGATGACAGATGTTATAAAAATTGTAGCGCTAAAATAGTGATAGTCACTTTTAGCAGGAGGGTCCAGGTTCGAACCCCGGTGTGACCAAAATTTTGTGATGATAATTTTTTTTGACTATATAGGTTTTAAATATATTCAGACCAAAAATATATGTTATTTTAGTCCTTAAATGTATTTTACTATTATTAAAAAAATATTATTATAAAAATGTTTACAATATCAAGTATAAATTATATATGAGTAATGTAACCAACACATTCCGAAACTTTAACACAGATTTCGAAAATTCCTTCACAAAGCCAAGTTTTTTTTAAGATTAAAACGTGTTTAATTTTTAAATGGACACCTAATGGACACCTAAATACACTTACCAATGAATACATACACTTACCAATGAACATATACACTTACCAATCAATATGACATAATGCATGCCAGCTTCATGTATAGTTTTAACAAAATCCGGCAAACCGGCGAAGGCTTCCGTGTCGTACGTAAAATCGTTGCCTTTGCTCATATAATCTAGATCGTTCCATTGAACATCCTGTATAACAATTTAATCGCACTATAATTAAATATTTGGATATATTATTTATTACAGCTAAGGTCAAATACAAACGATAGGTATACAGATTAAATTATATAACAATTAAACAAAAATTATACCTAAACTTGACACAAACATGTCACATTCTGGCACAGTTAAGCAAATGATTGAGTTGTCTATACGTGGAACTGGTAATCCTGCTATCAATGGATTCCTTCCACCCTTGGGAGTATTTATCAATAGCATATAATCGATATAAGCATGAAAGGCTGATATTATTTATATACGCATCCATTACCAGCAACTTTAGTTTATATACTAAAAGAGGTTTTATTTAAATGTACCAAAAATGCAATCGCAACCTCACAACAAACAGATAACGAATACGAAAAAGTATTTAATTTAAATAAAACCTCCTTAACGCTTATTCGTTTTAATTCTTGAAATTATTACAACATTCGATTGCTTTCAAGGTAATTCTTAATTTAAATCCGAAAGGAGGCTTTATTCGAATGTGTGAAAGACAATTATTATTTTAAAAATGATTGTCTTTAATATCGTACTTGTATTAACATAACTATTACTCACTTTAAGAGAAACACAGACCATGCACGCTGTAAAGTACGCGAAACGTCGGAGAAAAATTAAAATAATGTAAAATATTTAAATTTTGCAAATATACATAACTTAAAGACGTTAAGTGTTTTTCTTTCTATGAATAAGATACTACATACTGATTTATAATAAAATAATACATACAAATGGTATTCCAGCATCCCTGTTCTTCTGCCAAACATCTCGGGTCACGTTTAATGACCCATAATTGTACCTGTAATAAAAACGATAAATTTTCCACCACGGTTTTTTTCACTTGATTTTTTAAATAAAACTCACTTGCACAAATGAAACCCGAGGGCCCAATATGGCGGCATAAATGGCTTCCCGATAATTTCCATATATTGGGCTATCACATCCGCTGGAGTCGGGCCCAAAAACATGTAGAAATTTAGAACACCCCCTATAGCGCGGTAGGTTATGGCCGGCGTGGGCTGCAGTACTATGTCTGAAATATTGAAAAATCTGATTTGTATGATTAATATTAAAAAAATTCAATTTTAATATTAAAAACAGACACTCCACTTTTATATATTAGTATAGATAATAAAAAATATAGTGAGATTTTGCGTTAAAGATGGATTACAAAGGACATTTTTGAAGGTTTATGACGTCATTGGTCGTTGTCATTTTTAAACCAAAAATAAATGCATAGTGCAAAAAATGTGGTTATAT
The DNA here is from genome assembly GCA_963693355.1 of Pontia daplidice. NCBI lineage: Eukaryota > Metazoa > Arthropoda > Insecta > Lepidoptera > Pieridae > Pontia > Pontia daplidice. The sequence goes on along the minus strand of CAVNZL010000136.1, from coordinate 5,124,120 downwards.
CCAAATGGTGAATAACAGTTGAGAATAATATCCAATACAAAAAAAAAAAATGCGTAAACAACATATCTTAACTAAAAAGTCACCTCTTTTACTCAAAAACCACTGAACAGATTTGAATGAAAATTGCAATAATATTACACTTAACAAAATAACGTGCACAGCTAGTTTAGGATATATTACCCATTGCGTTAGAGTTGAGGAGTAGAACACCGTGGCTTTTTCCATCCTCCAGGCCCAAGTAGAAGGGATGTGATCCATACAAATGTATCTGGAATAATATTTAAGACATTCATTATTAAGACAAGACCAGCGTTGAGGGAAGGCTTTGATTCACAATGCAACGACCTTCAAAAATGACAGCACTAAAGATTTCCAAGAACTTTTAAACTAAAAAATTTTTAGTTAATTCAATTATACTTAAAATAGTCAAAACAAACACTTTGACAAAATCTGTTAAGGTCAAATGTCAAATCCTAGCACAGAGTATAATTTTTATTTTATAATTATACTTTTTCATATAGAATAAATTTCTATTATTAAATAAAAATTGCGTATTCAAATTACATGCATACATTAGCAAAATCATAGAAAATGAGAAAACCCTTACATTTTCCCCCGGCGGTTGGTCGTTATTGAACAAAGTATGAGTTTTCCAATTCATATCGTTGAGAAAACTCGCCTGCTTTTCCCCTATACCGTAGGTGTAATTGGTTGGAAGTATCGCTGACAATTGTAGAAATTTATTCGACAGTATTAATCCACCAGTGTTTTGAGCGTCCCAGCTGAAATTTAATTTTTTATTATTGCATTTTTTCTTTGAAAACTCGTTTTCACACATACAAAAACACTTATATTGGGTGTTTTTTATATTAATTTAGTGACTGATAAATTTCAATATTGTTTTAAACTACGTAATTTTGGGTAAATCATAAATAATATTTTTAAATATCATCTAAAATTACTATTTATTTTTATAAACTAACGAAACAGTGAATTTTCACTTTCAATATTAATAATAATAAATAACAGAAGTAATAAATGTTAATTTACACTTTCTCAGTTAACATGTTTAACAGTATTTTTTTTTCAGTTTTTTTATGACCTTAGAATAATTTATGTTGATTGTAAGAGCAGGCATATTTTTGTGTCTTATTTTAAAACAGAGAAAAAACAATTATTGTTCCAATCGTCTTACTCATATCATATATGGAAAAAAAAAACTTTTTTTTTGCCGATAATCCTTACATAACAACATTATCAGCATTCCGTACAACTTTGAATCCCACAGCAGAACTATCGACCTGCACGCGGTATTTCATTTCCGAAATCGAACTGTAGACCGTGGGCACTTCGGGGTATTGCGGTTCGAACCGCTTATTCTCGGCATCGGATATCTGAAATTCACAAAATCACATACAAAAGAAATATAAAGAAATTCATTCGCGAAATATAATCGTTTTATTAATTGAATATGGCTATTATACGATATGATAACAAAGGATATTGTGAAATCGGTATTTTTTTTATGGCTAATTAAAAAAAAATACCAAAAAATGAGAGTAAATTACCTTAATTTGCAATATATCATTGGACAAATAGTTAAAATCGATGCGGGCAACAGCAAACTGTCCCGGATATCCGGTGTCATAGGAGCCCGAGTAGTACACTGTCATTCCGTGTTTATTTTCCGTGCTATTAACGAATTGGTACGTCTCGTACTGCGGGGGATAGAAACAAAATGGCGCGTTTGCTTCCTGTGTCGCTTTCCAACAGCAACCTGAAATATTTCATTCTGAAAATTTTCCTTTTGTCATCCATACTAAGAGTTTTTTTAATATACTTTATAATATGCAAAATATATTGTCAGTCAAACACTAATTTTTCCGCTAATTAACGCCCCATGCCCCACATTTTTAAATTATAGTTAAATGAACGAACTATTCAAAATAGACGTAACAATTTTCTAACAATAATACGTTTTTTTTTGTCTTTATTTTCGCAATTGTGAAATAGAACGTTACCTCGTTTCACGCATCCTTCCTCATTCGCCCCGTTTTGCGGGTAGCAGTCGAATCGCATCTTCACATCAGTAATCCGAGCACAGAGTTCCTTCATCACCTCGGGTGAATGCTCCAGGAAACCTTTCTTCACCTCTTTCTTCTTGTTGTCTGTGGCATTGCTTCGGTTCTTGGTGCTCAGGTTGTTATGGTCGTGGTAACGGTATTCGGTGACAAAGGGCTGTAATATAATTCATCTAATTTTTATATATGCCTATTAATGTTTAAATCCTAAATAGACAGACATTGACACATTCTGCAAACTAATACATACATTACATAAAATATAAAAAGTAATTACAACAGTTGAAAATTTTAAACTGTTTGCAACTGTTAACTTTAATGTAGATACTTATTCCATAAATACATTTATATAACACCCAAATGATGTGACTGTTCGACTATTGACTACCATTTCCAGAAATTTCAAAATTGGTTTGATCTAATGAAAATTGCATTAACACAAAGAATATTATGAAAAACAAGAAATTCATTTTTTATCTGTAATATTATTACAGTTTTATTATTATGAATTCCGCACTTCATTCAGTGCTCCCACAAACTCTCAACTAACACATCAAAGTATTGAGCAATACAGATTAACAGATATAGTAAATCTTACCTTTTCCAAAGTCAATGGTGTCAGCGGTTTCTTTACTTCTTCAGGATGGACTCGCTCCCATAGTTTTCTGAAATGTACCAAGAATATTAATTTAAACAAATTTTACTACTGTGGTAAGTAGATTAAGCAGTATTGGCAGAAAAAATTAGAGCTTGAAAACCATAGCATTGTGATGAAATTCAGCATAATTCCAAAAATGAATGGGTAGACAGAGGAAGCAGATATGTGGAAAATTTGTATTATCTTAAACCAATATAATTGCTTCATTATAATTAGCTAATGTGTTTATTTTATTTGTCAATTAATTATTATCACATAGACTATTTTTAGGTTACATATAAGACAATAAACATACAGCTCAAGTCATGAAATATTTTCAACGATAAATAAAGGAAAAAAAAGGACACTTTATCCATATATATGCTTTTGACTATAATAGTTGCATTCATGTTCGCTTACTATCACTTCTGAATGAATTACAATAAAAAATTACACCAACATACTTCAAATGAAACAGAGGAACTGCAGAAAGTAGGATTATGTCAAGGCCAACTTTGGTAGGGACAGTTCAAATATAACAAAATAGAAAGTACCTATAGTGATCATCACCCCATCCTCCAGCTAGAGCCCCAGCCACTGCCCACCAAGTGGCTACACCTAGAGCACAAAGCAAACCACCGACAAGCATCCCTGGTAACAATGCTGCTCCTTTTTCCCACCAACGATTTAGGCAACCACGGCGTGATGAAAACCTCTCATATCTAATAAAAAATTTACTACATTACATCACTATTAATTTAATAATCCTATAATAAAATGAGAACTCAAAAATATTGAATATTAAAATATTATTCCCTAACCATTTCTATATAAAATAAATTCAATATAAATGTTTATTATTAATAATTGTAAATTTTCAACCAACACAGAGTCTATACTTAAATAGTCAGAACAGTATAGGGAAAATCAACTTAAAAAGTATTAATATGATAATTTAATTTTATTTAATGTTCTAAAAAAACATAACACATTAGTTTAAATTTGAAAAGCATTTATGACATAGTTATATTTTATATCTTAAAAATTATATTGACATTATAAAAGTCTTACCACATTCAGATCAGAACTAATATAACACAAAATTTTAAGATTAAAGGTTATTGTGATTAATAATCATTATCATTATGAAAACATAATGGTTTTCATAACTGCAATTATTTTTTATTTACACAAACATGGCAAAAACTGCTATCAGCAGAATTAGTCATGCCTATTTATATATATGCAGTTCTTACAATAGTTTGCAATTTTAACAGTAAAACTGTCATGAATATGAAGTCAGAATAAAAATTATCACCAATTAAACAACTGGTAAATAGTACGAAATTTGTTATATCTATTCGAACCCATTATGAAAGTGTAAATCTATATTTTTGATGATAGTTTACAATAAAAATAAAAATTGAGAGTGTTTAGACATGAAAATTATATTGATTTACAATTTATTGGCAAATGTTTGAAAATTGAAGCTAGTAGGTGTTTTGTAAATATAAATGGGTTGATTACCTATGATCTCGCATGGAATCATCCGTTCTTGTTTTAGGTATGACGCCGCTAAACAGAGATCCTCGGCGTGACTTTTCACTCTTACCGAACGGCGCAAATGTTGTCTTTCTTTTGTGTGAGGCCTTAGAACCATTAAGTGATGTTTCTCTTAATATCTCATTTGTACTAGATCCTTCTCCAACATCAGTTAATTTATTTTCTTTACCGCTTTCATAAAATAAGCGATAGTTAATATTATCATTGAGAGTCAACAAATCTGCTTTTGCAGTAGGAGATTTGTCGCAAAAATCTTCAAACGAAACGATCTCATAATCGTCTTCCTCATTTTGTTTTTCAGCCTTGTAGGGAATCTTCGGCATTTTTATCAATTTACACCCGCATTCAATTTAAACACTATTTATTTCTAGGATGCTGAAAATCCGCTTAAACACAGCACAGGTTTGTCTCGCATTTTACCACTACTTTAAATACAAGTTAAATTATCTATTCTTAAGAGTATTTATAATAATTGTCTTTGTTACAAAAGTCTCTTTATTTGTAAACGCTATAATATCATAACATCAACATCAATCTGGATTCTAATTACTGAAATACTCAATCGATTTGAAATTTTACGGATTCGAAATTAAAAGCCTCAAATAGATTTTCTGTTTCTATATTTTGATTCCTATAATAATGTATGTTAAAGCGTTAATTGATATGGAGTAAAAGGAGAGATTTGACGTTATTTAAAACTTAGAAGTCGACTGCCGAGATTTTGACATTAGATGATCCTTTGTGACACTTGATAACGACGGTTGTTTTGAACGGGAAAAAGGTTGCCATTAAAAAAAAATTCCACCATTTCCACAACTATTTTATTTGTATACATGTTTAGGTTACTTATTCAACTAAATAATGAACAAATAATAACACAAAAGTAGTTACTGTAATGGTTTATTTTTAATATTTAAAAATATCACGGTTATGACAAACTACCACAATTAAGAATTAATTAACGAGGGTAGATGCAAAAATATTTAACATTTTATGAATTTCATAATTGTGCTTTTAATCGAAATGCGTGGAAAGCATGGTGGAGGATCAGTGAACTAATTTTAGATAAATATTAGGAAGTTTTTTTTAAATATTAGACTAAAATAACTAGTATCATGAATTGGAAAAGTGCTAAGGTTTTATTGGCATCAACAGCTGCCGTCGTAGTTGCTTCTCAAGTGGTGAAAAAGTTGTGTAAATACTTTTACAACCTTAGAAGTCAATCTGAGTCCGATACAGTAAGTGAAGATGCGTGTAGCGATGTTCTTTGTACTAAAACTAAAGAAATTAACGATGTGATCTTATTTTCTGATGATACTATGAGGCGTGCAATAAAAGTTCCCTTAAATAACGACGTTAGTATATGTGAAAGTCGCGAGATAAATTGCTTCAAATTAATAAAATATATAAAATCTGCTCGAGAAACGTTGGACGTATGTATGTACCTTATTACTAGTTCTGAAATTGCTGAACAAATAATAAGGTTAGGACAGAAACATGTGCTTGTAAGAATTGTTGTTGACAGTGATATGGCCTTTACACCTCCATCACAAATTAAAAAGCTAACGGAATATAGTAAGTACTATAAATAAAGTAATTTATAATATTTTCAGTAATAGCTATCCTGTATTAAAATTTTCATTTCTAGGTTTCATTAAAGTACAAACCAATAAGAAAACCATTTTAATGCACCATAAATTCTGCATCATCGATGGCCCTAAAGCAATAAAAAGAAAAAACGCGCTCAAAGCATATGCGGAAAAACTGAATGTACATGCACAATTTGTCAAGAACCACTTAAAACAATCAAAAACCAAGCCTGTAAGAGGTTTTGTAATGTCTGGCTCATTGAACTGGTCTACCCAGGCAATGGTGTCAAATCATGAAAGTGTTATAGTAACTTCAAATTCTAATATCCTAAATAAATTTGAAAGAGAATTCGAAAGCCTTTGGATAGAAGAAGAACCGGTATGTTCATCAATTATATCTTTATACTAATATTTTTATTTCATGATATAAAATATAACAGTACTAATAGAAATATATACAAATATCCAATATATTTTACAGGTCCTCTTAGCCAATATAATATGACGATATAAATAGTAAATACTTAGTACGACGTAATAAGAAAAAAAACTACTCAATCTCATGTAAGTATGATAATTGTTTACTATCAACTATTTTTATCTGAGTAAATGAAAGGAATACTTTAACTTAATTAAACAACTAAAACTAAGCTTGAATGAATAATTGAAGAAAACATTTCATTTTTAGTTTTCAAATTGCTTATATGGGACTACGTTGTGGGTCTCAACTAAATAAATACGAGATAACGTTACTTTAATTTCTTAGCAACTTATCTCGTACTTTCTTAGCAAATATTCAAAATGATAATTTAATTATGTTGTTTGTAATTGAAGGCAGAAAATTATCATTCGTTCATTTTGTATCTGTATATAAAGTTCTTCACTCATTCTTCACAAATGACAGTTCAACCATAGACAAATCCATGTGCACTTCAATTTGATTTCGATCGATCATATGTTTTCTTTGTGTAGTTTTTTCAGCCGCTGATATTCGAATTGGTTATGAACTTTATTAAATAATGGTGTCAAAAATAATATATTACTACTGAAAAATATTTCTACGGCGAAACCAGTGTTTATAAGGTGTTTTTTCGTTTGTTTATTGAATTGATCTAATAAGTGCATCTAAAGTGCACGTGCTTGCATTTTACTTCGTATTTATAAATTTTCAAAACCAAAAATTGATTTTCTAGGAACTTTTATCGAATAATATTAATCTTATTACTCTGTAGTTGAATGTGTGAAACGTAAGTGCAGTTTTTTGATGAAATAAACAAGTTATAAAGTTAGGTACACCTGTGTTTGCACTTTGGTTATTTTTTAAAAATATTTTATCGAATTACATGATATATTCGTTAATTCCAAAGAATATAAGAAGCTCGAGGTACGTAATAACATAATTTTGACGCTTTTAAATAATTTTTAAGACTTAACAAGTGCATTGAAAGATGACACATGCTTGCACTATTTAGAGGACATTTAGAGAAGGTCATTGCAGTAATTTTTGCTAGAGTCTTATTATTGCAGCATTAAAATATCTTTTTCTGAATAACCTGAATCATTTATGTAAGAAATTAGTAAAATATTAATTTTGTACTTAGAATTCTCGTTTTCAATTTGTATTTAATTTAATAAAACTTAAAGATGTTATAATAATTCTCTGTAATGAGATATTCATTGTAATAAAATTTAAAAACCTCTTTGAGGGTTGTTATAAGTAAAAGAACATGTGGTGTAGACAAAATAATCTAGGTTAGGCTTTGGAAGTAAAGCGTTGCACTGATTCAGCTCTTACAATTGAAGCACAGATTGGAATCACAATTCCACTAATATTTTTTCATTATATTATGATTGTTAAATAATGTTATAAAGAAATATTTTTACTGGATTTTATTAATTTATTGCTACTTACATCATCTTTGGAAACCTAGTTAACTACAGGTTCATATTAATGACCACCTATTAAAGCATATTTTTTATTCCTTTTTTCCATTTAATTGAAGAGGCCAGTGACAATAGGTTAACAATATAGGTTATTGTCAATATTCTATATTTCTATTTTTTTTATCATTATCATTGTTTTATACAGATTTTTCGTTTCTAGTCAATTAAATAGAAATTGTTATTAATTAATTTTAGAAAGTGTGCAGTTCTCATTCTATGTGAAAAATATAAATTAAATTATTTAATTGACATATCACATTCAAAGATCACTTTTTGGTTTCATATGTATGTAAAAATAAATATCAGAAAATAATAAAAACTTTTTAATTTTTTCAGGTAACACCTCTACCTAAAATGCAAGCAAATATTATATACAAGATTTGTGAACATTTTTCAGTGCTTTATATTTTGGTGAAATTAGTGGATTTTAAATATAAAACGTGAAAAAGTATTAAAATGTGAAGTGAAAATTTATGTGATTTGGATGCAGTGCTAACAGATGGCGTTGATAAAATCATTGCTGAGAGTATTGTACTAGCTTCGCTATTTCACACTAGGTGGCGCTGGTAAGCATGTTTTAAATTATTTTTGACATCTAGTGGCAAACTTCAGAAGCTTGATTTTCATATATACTGTAGCTTCTCGTCATTAGATGTCACCAGTAGGCTTAAAATTGGGTTATATTGGGTTTAGTTTATGATCTTTTTATTTAATACGATTTCAAGCGATTGCATTAGTATTAACTTATTTAAAAACAATTTTCGTTAGGGACAAAGTGTTTATAAAGATTTTTAAACATGAATTAAATTAGAACCGCAGTGATCATAAAGTTGAAAGATTGCTGATATGTTTAACGAATAATTTTGAATTGGCTCCTCCGGGTATAAATACAAACGTCAAGTTAGCTATTTTGTATTTAGTTTGTCATAAGCTTATTAATTATTTAAAGCAACTATCATTGCAGCAATTGTATTCTATAACGCGTAATACGAATAGTGAAAACTACAGGTGCACACTTACCCTGCCATCTGTCAGAAGTTTATTGAATTTCGATAGACGTGGGAATTTGTTCGCAACTAGAAATATTTAGGAGATTTATCCTATAATGCCACCATTTATTATGCACGAGCTGCGATGGTTCTATACCCATCTTAACTAATATAATGCACCGTTTCATGCCTATAAAAATACCATTAATAAAATAGCATATAATTGAAAACCAAAAGACGCCTATTATGAACTAGAAATAAACTTTAGAACTAATTTGATGAAATTATTTAATACATTAATTATTTAATATTTATTTCCTACTAAGCGAAAGGCGATCATTATGCAAATATCGTTTCTTAGAATTTTAATACTTGTTGAATACAAACTGTACATTAGCATTAGTTTTTTGTTAAGGTAACTAGGAAAGAGTGGTCGTAAAGATTGTTATCCAAATAGGAGCGTGTTAAAATTTTATTGTCAAAGGTATGCCTTGTTTTTATCGCCACAAAATATTTTTTTAGAAACTTTGACTTTTAGAATTCTATTCATGGAAACTGAATTAGTATTGTTACACTTGAAATATCTGTATAAATAGTTTCTATTGAAGTTACGTAATTATAATTGTTTTTCGTTTATAGAAGATAACGTTGAATATAATATTCTTTTATTAAAATATTAATATTGTCTTTAAACGTTGAATATGCTAATTTGAATATCTTTTATAAAGCTGATTCCGATTCAGTAAACCTAACAAATCAATTGGAATAGTATGAGTAATGAACGAATTTGACGAGCAAAATTGAGATTCGCTCGTAAATTCTTATAAGTCCACAAATCATATCAGTTCATTCCACTTGACCTATTGGTTGGTTGTCGATCTCGTTGGCAACTATGACAAAGTCTAATATAAAATACTAATAATAAGCCTTTTTTTCGGATAACAGCAAATAAAAACAATAAAAATATTAATTATATTTTTATTATTAATTAAATATCGATGTTGTCTGCATGCATGATATTATTTTTTTTTTTTCCTATTTGGCCTACCATCCCCGGCGACTTACGCCCCGGGGCCGTGGAGCTACTGCTTTTCTAACCTAAACTAACCTTTTTTTTTTAACCTAACTAATGCATATCAGGGCCAGTGTTGTTCTTTATTTAATAATTTTTTGCTGTAGTTTTTATTTAATAGAAAAAAAAATACAATTTTTATATGCATCGTTTGTAATAATACCTGCATGATATTATTATACTATTTCAAATATTCGAAACCCCAATGTGTTAAAACCCACCAGACGTAGACGTGTGACTCACGTACAATTTAACATATTAAAATGTTTTTATTTACAAACAAAAGACGTGGGTTCACAGCACCGGACGCTGTCCAGAAATGGAAATATATGGAAGGAAGTCGGGAATAAAACTTACATATGCGATCAACGGTTCGACGATTAAGTAGAGGATTGTTTTTGAGACAAAATATCCGTGAATAGTTAAAGTGCTGAAAGAAAATGAGACGTTTATTTATTTACCTGTATATTTTTCGGAAAGCTAATTTCCTCCAAGCTCGTGTATTAAATGAAACCATCGCGATTGTTTTTGATTCAACAGTCAATAACAGTCGTAGATATCGGAAATTAAGTATTTGTGATTGATTTTATATGCAAATGTTAAATTTCACCTTCACTTACCTCATTTAAGTGTATGGAGATGAATTTTGTTTGGTTGATCTCGCTTGTCGTATTTGAATTGTAAAATCATTTTCTGTTTTCTTTATCGTGATTATACATCCTGTATTACATCGCGTGTTTGCAAGTGAAATACGTAAAATGATTTACCATGCGAGAATTGTATATATCTGATTCAAAATTATTTGGTAACATTGATGAACGTTAAATAATTGTGTATTGTCTTAAGTAAGATTGGTTGATGGCTCATTTGACACCTGATATTTTGAAATAATTTTCGGGAAGATATATTTCACAATTGAACAATTTAAAATTAATGATTATTTACAGCTGTCAATGCATCGATTAAATTAGTTACACGTAGTCTAACTTGAATAAATAGTTCCTATATGTGTCAAATGGGCATAAAATAGATTTACAATTAGCGGTATAGAAAAAAGCTCATAAACTTAAACGGTAATATAATTTCAATAACACTTAACGAAGTCTGTCGGTCATGTCCTTCTAGATGTAATATTGCTGGCATATAATGGGACGGGTTCATTCTATTTCGCAATTTACGATCAATTTGTATAAGTACCTTAGGTAACCGCCTGGCAACGGTAAAAAATCCATAATTCATCAATGAATGCACGAATAATGAAAACTATCACCTGCCAGGGGAAAAAATAGAGCGAATCCCAAACGATTGACAAGTCGTAACTCAAATGTCTTATTGTGCCGAGACGGTATTGTGCGAAATTTGCCACGGGCGAGTAGTAAGAAACTCGGGCCCTATTTATTGTAGGATCGTAGAGATTTATGCTGTGGCGGTTGAGACGTTGTGAACGCGACTTTCTCGCCAGGTGTGTGACGCATTGTGCTCTTTTGTACAATAAGATTTGCACAAAAACGTCTTATGAAACTGAGAAAAAAATTGGTGCACACCAAATGCATTGTAGACATAATTCACGAAGCGAATTCTAGTAAGGGACTTTAGTTTTTAATATACGGCTGTAAGACTCAAAATTATAGGGATGCTGAGGTAAGGTATACAGTTGGAGCTGTATGCAAGCTGCTCGCTGTGGTCGCGTGCCGTTTTTGAGAGATTTTAACGTTTTAGACTTCAGTGCTATCGCGTTACAGTCAAAACAATGGTTTAAATTTGCTAGCGAATGTTCAGACCATTAAAACGAGAAACATTCTGAAAATGATATTTTTAACGTAAAAATTAGTTTATGCAATAATATACCAGAAATATCTTATAATTCACAGCTAAAGCATAAAATCTGCAAACCTATATTTGTCTATCTGTCTATCAATATACAAATTCGATTCGACTCGCACTTGACCGGGAATTTATAATCTTATGAGTCTACGACATATATTAAATATTTCAATTGTTTAGCAATGTCGGTTCGACCACTGACGTCAGACGTCAATCAGTAATGGAAGTACAAGAAACGAGTTTTAACCCCATCGGGATTATGTTCCAGCAAAAAGGTCTTCCCGTCTAGAATTCTAGACTCACTGGCGTGTAATAATCTAGGCGTCTTGTTTGTTTTATGCGTTTACACATGAGACAGAGACATTTCTGTAGTCGTAATGTTGCCTATTTATAGCGTTTTGATGTCAATAGAATGCTAATTGCGGAGATGTTTTATGAGCATTGCAACTTAGTCGAGATTTAATGATTAAATTTTGATAAGGTTCAACAGTTATTGTGTGTTATCTATCAATTTGAATGTGGAATTGTTGTCACGACTGCGTCTATTACTGTTATTTTATGATAGACAGTTGTGACAAACGTGTAACGTGGGAATAGTTTACTAACAATATAAATTCACTTATATTTATATTGTTAGTAAACTGACGCCTAAGAGCAGAAACATAACTAATTACCGACCCGAACTGCCACCTTGACAACTGTACGGAGTGAAATGTGTTACTAGTAATTGAAATACACAAAGACAGCAAGCCCCAAAACTTGTCCATAACAAGATATGTGTGAAGGTGATCGTAAAGCGCCCATTAGAAAGTTCCAGTATGTCTCTGCTGCGTTCATGACATCCGTAGGATCACGAAACACATGCATTTCCCAAAGACTGGCTTGGCTTTTACAAGCTCTTATCATCTTGCAAGTGCATGTATTATTTTAATTATCTTCTTAACATATATAAATCTCCTGTCTCGATATTTGTCCGCGATGGACTTACTTAACCGATTTTAAATTAAATTGGCACACCGTGAGCAGTCTGGTCCAACTTAAGAGATATGATAGCTTAGATCTTTAATTATAGTTTAAAAAAAAATCCATAATTAATTGACAGCCACAATTATTATCTGTTTACTCCAAAAGATTCTAACAGATGTCGATACTTTTCGGCTGGATTGAGTAAGTAATCAATAGATGGCACTGCTATGGTAAACCAAATAAAGCATACTTTTATTGTTAAAAACGCTTTCGATTAAACATATCCCCGCACACTTAAAGCTGATAATTATTCTTATTAAACTTAAAAAATGATTGTTAGAAATCACATTTATGGCAAAACAACGTTTGCCAGATCAGCTAGTTAATAGTTTTGATATTTTATTACAGAACTGAACGGTCATTGAGAATGTATTGACATTGCGTCGTTTCGGGGTGACTTAAGCCTATAAAGTTATTCTTCCTATTTTTTACTTGATACATACCTATTATGGCGTCAGAGACATGTATTATATGTACAATATTCGGTTATATGAGAAAGAAGAAATTCTGTTATACAAAAATATGACATACGAAATTTTCTATACCGACCCCTAACGCAAACGTAACCGTGACGAATGGATGTGTAAAATTCAATAAAAACACCCGGTTCCGTATATCTTAAAATAATTAAGCCTTTTCAATCTATATATTACCGTAATTTTTTACAACGTAAAAATTGCAACGCGCGTGCATGCAAGATCTTAAGGTATTTGTAGTGAGACCATGTGTTACGGTTTACGGAGGATAATTTCAATATATTAAAACGTCTATAGATATTATTTATCGTTTTACTTGTTAGATATTTATTTTTCATATTTTTTGTTTCATTAATCGAACCCGAGAACGAGGCGATGACATTTCTAAAGTAAATATCACAATTATCTTTTACGATCGCAAAGAATTGTGTTCTCCTAATGTCTTCGCGATTGAACGTTTATAATTATCAATAAAAGACATTCCGGAAATGCTTATCGTCAGACAGCTTTTCGAAATTCATAAACGAAATAAGTCAGTCAAATTCAGGAACCTCCTCTGAAGTAGGCCATGCTTGTTACAAACTTATTTCAAGTGCATGGTCACCCCAATTATTTAAGTGTAAATAAGTTAACGGACAACAGTGGAGCCGACTGCTGCAAAAACGAATTTATGTAGTTATGTGTACTATAATACCTGAATAATACGCGATCGCCAGGAATGCGATACAATATCTGGAGTGTGGTTAATCTGCCTGATTAAAGAGAGAGTTTATTCATTAGGAAACACACACATATATACAAAATACAGACATATATTTTACATACATTTTAATTCTTCGGATATAATTAATAGAATCAGGCGTTAGTTTGCGGAAGTCCATAGTACAAAACTAATAGACCAATCTAAAAGCAATACTTAGTTTGACGCATCGAACGCTGCTCTTAAAGGCAACATCCTGAGGATGCTCCGGTGTCGGGGCGAAACGTGCGTCGAGTGGTTGTGGGTTTTTTTCGCGGAGTATTGCTTGTAGATTGGTCTATTAGAGTTTCGTCTTTAGATGTATCCAATATTTATAATTTGATATGTTTGAGTAATGGGCAACTTGATACATTTTCTCCGGTTTGTTAAAAATCTAAAGGCGTTCCTTTGAGGTGCGTTAAACGATACACGAGATGGAGACAATGTTTTTACTTTTACCTCAGTAGACTTAAATGTTTCATCTAATTTGAACACATAAGAGAAAAAATCATTGTCAGCGAGAAGTTGTCGCTGTTAAATTTTATTTATAGATACTCATATAAACCAATGACAAACGTATAATGGATGATCAGAGCGTGGTTGGGAAAATGCTTTTCTATAATGTCACAAAAATGTAACATTGGCGCTTAGAGATCATCATTCGATTTGTGTTTCGTCTGTCACTACGTCACATATCTCTGATAGTATACTACTTTGAATAATATCGACTTAAAGACCAGAGTTAAACTATTAAAAATTTATTTATACAAAATTTAACCATCCTTACAGGCAAACCCAAAAAGATCTTTATATTTAACTTATAATCTAACTTATAATGAATTATTCAAATATAAATACAAAATCCAAATGCTATTAATCTAAAAACCAAAACAAAATTCTGTGTTATTCACAGCGGTAGGAAATAATCCATTGAACGTCCATCCAAAATGAACCTAATCTAACCTAAACATCCATACTTTATGTTTTTTGCTCTTTCATGTAAAACGATTGAATTGTTTTTTTATGAAAGTCTATAATAATAGCTTTTACATCAGAATCACACTTTACAATTTATAAAGATACTGTGTGAATTGTCCAAAATATCAAGTAAGTAGGAAATAATCATCTGCGAGACATTATGTGCGCTGCAAAAACCGCTAAAGTTATACATATGTAATGTAGGATGGAAATTTTTATCGTTTATAGTCATACAAAGAGCCCACCACAGTATATCATCTACTCTCTTTTCTAATTGTATCTTCTGTGATTGTTCTATTGTAAACATTTGTTATTTCATGTATGTACGGTGTGCACTAAAGTGTAAATAAATAAATATCTATCTTAATGTCTATATTATCTTATGTTTAAGGCATTATAACCATAAATACAATAAAAATTGATAATTATTGCATATGGTAATAATCAATTGCTTCCTAAATAAAAAAGGCTTTTTTGCTTCAATTTATATCAGATATATAATATATGTATTTATATGTAATTATGTGTATATCATTAATTACCACGAGTGAATCTAGTGTTATATAATATGAAAGCTCTATTTAAATAGCCGGCATGACTTTGCTATGATGAAATAACGTATGTGCTAACGTAAAGCTAACAAATGCTAAATAGTAATAGAACAATAAAAAATAATTTATGCCACGTTGACCTTTGCGTAATTGGCATTATTCAAACTGCATTATGTGGCCATAAAAGTAAATTCACGCACAGCCAGACAAGTGTGTTAACAAAAACAAAAATTAGTTGTTTTGTGTTTGTTAAGGCGAATCATAAAATTGAAATGAATAATTCGTTATTGATTATATTCAGATTGACAGATATTAGAACGAAACAATTAAATACAAGCTGTTAACCACGCGATCTCTTTAATTTGAATGCAATGTGTTCAGAAATTATCTGTCAATCCGGTTTTTGACATATTTCGAGGCACGTTCGGGCGCTTTCTCACGCGTTCGCATTTTTAGCGCGAATTTAAGCTGTCATTTAAAATACAAGTAATGGTGCTGTTTCGGAAATCAAAATTAAGGTGTGTAATGACTTGAGAGAAGGTTCCAGTGATTAAGTAAGAGCTTATGTATACAAAACTTTAACTGTTATATATTTTGTATTTTAAATGAATTATAAATAAAACTGATACATATTTAATAGCAGGGTAGCTTGCTTAGTTTGTTTAGACTAATATATTAGGAAAGTAGTAGTCATTTTAGGGTTTACCTTGATGTATTTTGTATCAGGTGTCTTGCGGAGTCACCCTATGGCGAAATAAAACTGAAATTATATAATTCACGCATGGTCACGTGACCATACAAATTCCATGCGATGTGACGTTGCCTTCATCACTTTTATATAGCTTTAATTAGCTAGCTCAGCTTCTCTCCGTACGCACCTCGCTTATAGAGAGATGCTATACAGTTTTCAATATTAAAATATCCTTCAAATAATTAATTTGATTTAAAACCAAACTCTGGTATAATATTTGTAAACAGAACGTCTTGGGACCATTGTTTACCTAATATTGCTTACGAAAACATGTATCTGTATGGCCAATTTGAACAAAGCTAAAGATAATCCCTGTTATATAATGGTACCAGGAGACTTTTGTTCGATTTTATTCGCAACACGTGCGCTAAACAAATTACAGAACCTTAGGGTGAAATTCGGATGGCATTTATGGTGACTAGTAAATTATAGATATATAGGCCTCCTCTTAAGTTAACAATCTCTTATGAAAGGGGTTGCTTCCTAAGTTTAATGTTATCACGTCAACCAAAGCTCTCGTCATCCGTTGAAGCGTTATTCCGAACTTATCAATTCAAAAGTTTTCTTCGAATGTTAAGTGAATCTCTTATATGTTTTGTAGCGATATGTACATAAAGCTAACTGCGGCAGATGGTCCACCTTCCCTTTTCAATTATCCCGACTCTTTTTTGCCGCCTGATTGTGATCACCATTGTAACGTATTGCATTGTCCGGAATTCTAAGATTTTAAACGCAATTTTCTGTTAGATTTTTCTTTAGATTCATTGTGGGAACTGATTTGGAGCGGAGCGAAGTGTATTTGTGAATGTTCGTATTTGCTTTAAGTTGAGGATATGATTTGAAATACATTTAAACTTAATATCCATTGATTGCGGATATGTATCTTCAATGCGAATACATGCGATTAATATTATTTGTTTTATATTGACTAACATTCAATTTTAAGATTTGTATTGGTACTAACATCTTTATGATACCTTGGTCGAAATAAATGATTTATTCTTTTCTTCATATTTTAAAATATACTTTTAAAAAGTTAACAACTATATACATTGTCTGGTAATGGGCGAAAAATCGGAACGGAGTTTTTTATAAGTCTTTTAAAGATAAATCACTTAGTTAATTCAAATGTTAATTTCCTTATCTCCAAATCTTACCTTGTTCAGATGAGGTCTTTATCTATTTAAACGCTCTTTATGAAAGCAGTTAAATGTCACTGAGAGGTAGCCGGATGGTAATTAATTGCTCCGATGGTCTATTGATTGGACAGTAACATTTGAAAAAGATTCTTAAATGAGTTTGACTACTGTGTTGATATTTTTCAGTTCATTATGTACGCAGCAGATAATTATATTATTAATCCTGTATAGTCAAGTAAGATTACTTGTAGACCTATAAATAAAATTGTTTAACGCGAATTTCAGATTCGTTTACGGTGACGATACTTTCGATATCCAATCGTTTTTCTATAATAATTTGATTGTACTGAAATGTTGCTAACTCAACGCCATACTTTGGCACAAAGAAATGTCGAGTTATGTAAATATTAGTGTCGTTTTTTACACGACTACTATAGAACGTCTGAAACAACATTATCTCGTTTCTTACATTAACGAACAATGTACAAAACCGTCCTATAATCGAGAGACTTATCTCCCAGCTATAAACCAGAAATAAGTACATAAATCGAGAAGAATCGCTCGTTTCGTCGTTATCTAGTTTCGTTTGTTTATCATAAATACTAAGTTAGGCTAATAAACAATAATTTAGTCCATAAAGTCTTGAAAATATTGTGCTTTCGGCGCCCAGAATGTAATCCTTAAAATTGGTAATTTGTCTAGACGTATATAAAAAAGATTTAGAGACGCAAATAGTGCAAAGTATGGTAATGTGTCTTAGCTTAGGCGATTTAATTTCGAGGGGGTACTGATATATGGTATTGTTTTTGTTACTATATGCTAAGGTGCTTATAGTTTCGTGATATTCGTGGATGCTTTGCTGTTCCAAATATCATTCCTTTCTATAATATCATTTCATTTCCAAAAACAACTGAAAATGGGGGAACCTTTTCAGTTATTTTTGGTTTAAAAGTTAATTTTTAATTAAGTTATATATAAGTTTAATATTATATGAGCGATACTGTAACATAAGGTTGCCTGTGTTATTTCAAGGTGTCTTTGCTTTGAACTTTTATCAAACTTGACCGCAAACGCGTGAACAAGTAACAAACGTACTCACGAACATTCGCGTTTATAATATTATAAGTAGAAGAAGATTGAGACACGAATTAGTTTTGCTCGCTCCAAGTCCAAGCCCTAATTCGTATGAAGGAAACTTGTGCTATTAATAAATATTTATACGTGTCATCTAACTATAGTTTGATGTAGCCAGTAATTTAGTCTTGACTTTTTATAGCCGGCGGCGTATGTAATCATGCGCGTGTATATTTTAAACTATACAGACGGCATCCCTTGAAATATGAGTGACGTGTGCGCAACACATAAATGTCACTACAAACAAAATGGCGTAATTTTTTATAGTTGTAGAATCTTATATGGTGCATTAGCCGATTGGTAAGGGTTAAGTATAATAAAAACTTAACGTATACATTTAAATTTCATTGCGATTTTATTGCCGATTTGAATGGTGTCCGAACGATAAGGCAAGGGTTGGACCCTTTGAATATTCCAGAGATGCGTTATGTCTAGACTTAAGGTCGTAGAAGTGATAGAGCGTAATTTGAGACGTAAGGATTGCGTTTGCAAATATAGAGTCAATATGGTACTGGTACTAAATCATATGAAAAAAGATATATAAGGTATTAAATGTTATATTTTTTAGCTGATATATGAAGTATTTGTGGGGCGAGACAAAGATATGTCTGCGACTCACAAGTATCACAATACAACGTTATTTGGATGATTTAATATACTTGGGAAACTGAAAACACACAAACGTATCTGCTCAATTAATCTGGTAACGTATTACGGCATATATAATAATAAATATTTTTTGTTATATAACAGCAATGAAGCAATAATATTATTCGGAGAATGGGTTTACTTACAATACCTTACGTAGTTAGGTTATTGATAGTTATGTAGCTGTGTACTTTCGGCTTTTTGACATTTATGATATACTAGCTGATGCGGCAAACGTTTGCCCTAAATGTGATTTCTAGCAATCTTTTTTTAGTTCAGTAAGAAAAATTATCAGCTTTAAGTGTGCGGGGATATGTTTATAATCGAAAGCGTTTAAAACAATAAGTGTATGCTTTATGTAGGCTAATAAATTAATCTTTATATGACACGTTTGTCGGTTTACCATAGCAGTTACATCTATTGATTACTTAATCAGTCCAGTTGAAAAGTATCGACATCTGTTAGAATCTTTTGGAGTTAACTGATAATTGTGGCTCAATTAATTATAGACAGCAATTATTTGCGACAAAATAAAATTGTGACTATAATTAAAGATCTAAGCTATCCTATCTCTTAAGTTGGACCAGACTGCTCACGATGTGCCAATTTAATTTAAAATCGTTTAAGTAGTTTAGGAATCCATCGCGGACAAACATCGTGACAGTAGATTAAATAGATTTTTTTCAAACTTTCATCGAATTTTCCATATAATTAATAATTTAATGAGTGTTGACGAGCTTTAACGCCATAAAGTAGGTGTATCTATTGAAACTGCCCTAGCAACAGATACGTGACCAGAATACAAATGTTAATACCCGCTAATTTCAATTTATTTTGTATATGCAAGGGGGAAAACGAATTTGATTAATGATAGTAGATTTTATCGACGCTGGGACAATGATATCCTTTGCTTTTGATTTTTATAATTAACAATGAAAATCTTTAGCAACACGGCCTGCTTTTTGGTTTGTCACTTATACTTATGTGACATTCAATTCATAACAGAACAGTTAATGGCTATTTGAGTATCTCAGTTTGTGAATACTGAACAGCGGGGTTAATTTGTTTGTCGTAAACATTAAAATTAAGCGTTGCTAAGCTTAATAAGAAATTAAGACATTGTTAATAACAGAGGATGGATACAGATATCGTTCATATCTAATGTAATAATTCCCCCAAAAAAGGTAGGTCTTAATATGGTCCCAATGCAACAGTTTTGTCGCAAATCACGACCCTGAATTGATTTGTCTCACGCTCAAATTCATTGAGAGTCCTTTTTTTTCCGATTTTAACACCCGCTTAACGAATATGTACTATAAATACCGTGTGTGGCACTTATGACATTTCGTTGTAAATTGTAAATTTCAATTAAATATAACATTGACTATACTTCTTTTAAATGAATATTTTGTTAGTTTATGAAAGTCAGGACGAATGTTGATAGACCTTAAAAAGCGGTTGCAATATAATATTTTGTTTCTTCTACTCATAGAAAGGGCTTTCTCAGTGTTCAATAAATAAATATAGTTAATTTTTACTATAAAGAACTTTTACGTGACACGTTTCGATACTGTTTTTGTAAATAGCAGGGAAAATTTATCGGTTTGTGTATACGGTAGTTTTAATATACTCTTTATCATTCGTTGTCTGAATCTTATTAAGACCTAAAGGGGCGCAAAAGTTAGTCGATTGGGGGCCCAACACACGTTATTAGCATACGCGAAGTGAGCGATGCCTCTAATGTTCTTTAGAACGTTTCCCAATGTTTAAATGGAAATTTTGTACTTTAATAAAAGCATGTGTTATTTGAACTAATGTTGTTTATAAGGAATACTACTGCTACTGAATAGTAGCGATATGAGATATTATGGGTGCTTACAATACATATATTTAAATAATTTTAAGCAAAGTAGATAAATTCACGGGTATCTGCGAATACCAATTAAATTCTTAATGTAAGATAATTTAAATGTATAAACTCAACATATTTCTGTTCACCTCATCTTTTTTCTTTTTGATTCTCTAAATTTAAAATGTAGTAAAAGCATCTGCGTATGCTATTTCACAAATTCTTGTTTAAATTAATAATATCTCACTTAGTATTGTATAACTTTCTTTTCAAACAAGGACTGCGACTCCTTGGTTAAAACACCATATGTAACAAACTACCATACCAATGTAAAGGAGAAGGAAACAAGAAGGTATCAAATAGCCGCTTCTTTCCTTCTCCTCCACCCTAACAGTTAAACAATGTATACCACTTATAAAACAAAGCAAAAAAAAAAAAATAATAATAATAATAATAATTTTAAGGTATACTTGTTTGTTGGATGAAATTAATTTCAGAGTTTTTAAAAAAAACTATTTTCAGTAAATCCACTGGGTCTTGTGATTTGCACATGTATTGATTAGAGCCTAGAGTAGTATTATTTATTTATTACAAGAAACACATTTGACACATATATACATCAAAGTCAAAGATATACATAAAGATGAGTTTTTAAACGCGTTTCACAAATAATTATAGAGAATTATTAACGGGACCATCTACAAACAAAAGATGAAAAATATGATTAAATTAACATTAAAATACTATTTAAGCTGTGGAACACAAATATGTCTTTATCTATGAAAAACTTATAGGTGTTACACATCCTGTGTATTGGCGTACGCAAACCGATATTTGTCCTAGAGGATGACAGCTCAAATGTATATATAGCATGTATAGGAAAGTATATATTGCTGCGTACCATCCAGATAAGGATGACCTCTAGGTATTAGCTAAATATAAATTGATGGACTGCACAGTGATAATTAATAGTAATGTCATTAGATTAATCAGTATTAATTGCTTTACAGTCGGTTAACCGTTTGACGCTTAATACGGAACATTTATTGCGTATATGCGTGAAGATAACGTTTCTTACATGTGGGCAATAGGAAAGGTGTGTGTGTAGCTCTATCAGCAGCTGGACAACGTGTGTGTAGGTAGATTTATCGAAATCTTTTGTTTCGACGTTCTTTGCTATGTATATAGCTGATATACACTCAAATTAGTTTGAAGTAGAATTAGAGTAGTTCGTTGTGAAGCTGATAAGTTTCAATTGCGGTTTTAATATGATGAATTTCAATTATTTAGATTCTGGTTAAAATTATTCTCTTTTTTTGTCTTGTGCTAACAGACTAGACGACGTGGTTAAGCACCCAATAAATCCATGCCCCAAACTCTTCGGTTTAAAATGGATTTCAGATTTTAAATATATTTCCTTTCGTATTAAAGATATCTTCAGTGTCATTCTTGGGAAAGGCTTTTATTTTAAGCAAATTATTGAATTTGCCAACGGTGGTTGCGTTTGCTGACCCTACTATGCTTAATGTTCCGTGGGGGGCGTCGGGATAAGAAATGCAAACACGTACATAATCGAACCGCTGATATCGGAGCTAGCAGGGCGGTCTAACTCACTATGCAAATATTGTTTGAACGCATTCCGAGTTTATAGGCCGGAATCGATTTTTTGTGCAACCCTGTCGGTTTGGCCTTTATGAAAAATGATTACCCGACTCAACGTACGGTTCTGATTGTTGTATTTGTCATCGATAGGTGGAGAACGATGCCATGTTTTCTCGAGTCTAATAAATATACCGGCTGTTTAGTCAAATGGTAATTCAAAGAGCAATATTCACTAATGTATTTGTTACATAATAATATTTATAATTTAGTAAGTTTTTTTAAAAAAATTTTTTTTAACAGTTTTTGGTACCTGAGGTTTGTTATATATATCTTTTAATATATAAAATTCTCGTGTCACAATTTTCGAACTTCCGAAACGGCTTGACCATTTCTCATGAAACTTTGTGAGTGTATTGAGTAGGTCTGAGAATCACCCAACATGTATTTTCATCCCCCTCAATGTTAAGGGTAGTGCACCCATATTTTTTTTTAATTTATTTTTTAGACAAAAATTTTAGTTTCTATTTTTCTATGATATACATACAAAAATACATATAATCCTAAATTTTCACCCTTCTACGATCAATTTTTTTTATTTTATTTTTTAATTGAAAATTGAAATCACATGTATGGCAAAACAACGTTTGCTGGGTCAGCTAGTATCTTTTATATACACGTACAAATGTATTTTAACGATGTGTTTTGAAAGCATAATAAGAATACGACAAAATTGACAAGATACAAGTTCATACTAGTCTTTTTAATTGCGAAAATTGACGTTTCTGTAAGCTTTTTTCCTAGAAAAATCTCTACAGATGTGATCTTTGGGTATTTCGTCTATTGTTATCACGTGCCCTACCTCAATAGGCATTGTGTTGACCGCGGCGCCGGATGTGTTGTTTGTACAGATAACTCAACTACCTGGACGCATTACCTGCATTTACATTTGCTCGTAAGGATTTCTTTTTTACGTTATTCTATAATCAATGCATTGCAGTGAGTAAAAGGTATTAAAATTGGACACAGAATTCTGATTTACACTCTGTAAATTTGGCTTTACATATCTATCTGTCAAAGATACTTTAGAGACTTAATACAGGTTAATGCTATCAATTTAGAAATATACAGAATGGGTTACGCACTGTTACCTCGTCGCGTTTATGTTTTACAAAAACAACTTTTTGACAAAAGCATTTTATTATATTTTATAATTATAATAACAATAACTAATTATCACTACTTTTACCGATTTTTAGTTTAGAGAGTGTATATCAGAATCGGCAATATGTCGCAACTCTTCTAATTTCATTTTTCAGTTAAAAATCAGCTGTAATTTTTAATATTAGAATTATACATTCGTATTAGTGTATTATTTTGTGGTTCAATTACAAGCTGTACTAGCTTTGTATTGCCTCAACAACCCGTCAACTTTAAAATGTCAATAAACGCGTATTGACATAATATTTTTAAACTGGTACTTATCGATTAAACGAGAAGAGTACACAAATGTCAATCATTGTAATAGCGCACGTTTTACGGCCAGAACTGTCACGTCGTGCACGCGATGCTATATATCCGACATTCTATAACCGGATCAACACTCGTGCATAGAGTTTGGATTAAAAATAAATTTATTTTCTAATTCGTGTTCATGGTTTCAATTTTTTTATATAATATACGGTTTTTATTAATATATATACCCAGACCACAATTCAGAGTTAACAGCTCAAATGTTGATCAACAGGGATGGAACCCGAGATGAGCTGGCAGGGTGCAATGATGACAAATGGGTTGTTAAACTTACATTAAAACTATACGTAATTGTTGATCGCAACGCATATGAGATTTTGTGAATGAGTGATAATTGAATAACATCTGGTACAATTAGCACTCAGGTAGTGACGGGCAGGAATGCCTTAAAACTGACACAAATAGAGAAGGATGGAGACTCCTGGAAGAGGACTTCACCCTCCATTGAGGGAACTTGAATAAATATTGATAAAAATGCTAGGTGTACTTTGACTTTGCTGCTATCTAATTGCAATTAGAATTGACATTAAATGTTTAATTTAACCATTTGACATAGATATCTGTCTTATTACTGTACTTTGACATGTAATAAAAGGCTGTTTTTAGTTTCTTTAAAAGATACTCTTTAAAAGAAAATGATTTGGACAGCAAACTGTATTAATATATTTTATGCCGTCGAACTTGATAGAGGCTTGGGATTTGAGGGATCGTGGTACTAAAAATTACATTGAAATTGACTTTAATTGCGTTCTAATAGATACCGCAAAGATGTATCCTGTGTTGCAATTATATCGTCATTTAATTAACTACCATATGCTATTTTTACAAAAAGCGCCTGCCATTGCTGATTTTTGTTGCAATAATTACATAATAACTTCGGATGGTAAATTAAAACAGATAGACGGTTAATATAAGTTGGCTCGCGATGGTTAGATAACGTAAATGTGAGGATATTTCAAGCGTGAAACGATTAAGACCTAATCTACTAGCATTTTAGAAATGTTAGCAATATTGTTTACTTGGTTTGTTCGGTTGAAGTTTTATAAGTGTAGAATGAGAACTTAGAAGAGCTGGCTGGTTGTTAGTTTAATAATATTAGTTTGGATTATTTGTCTTTTTATCTCATTTTAAATATAATATATATTTATCATAATAGTTTGTAATAGTTTCCTGTGGTTAGGGTTTGGATCCAATTCGACGTTAGTGACATCAGGCGTGTTTACTTTAACAGATTCATGTATTTTTGAAAGCAAATGATTTTTTATTATTTAACTAATTCGACTGTCCACTTTAAGGATTGCCAAAGTTGATAAATATATTATAAGCGGCAGAAATGTGGGTCTATATCCTGACCTCAGATAAGGGCTATCTGACCGCAATGTGTGACGAAGATACAAGTTTTCGCAAGTTATGGTAATGAGATTAAAGTTATCGTGGACCCTCGGCGCAGCAGACCATTTAGCGTGTTTAATTGATAATAGCCATCGTTAAGGCCATTGAAGCAGCCTTCCGAAGGTTAGACCGGAAACTAACAGAGATTATCTGCGTGTAGACTTTTTTGGGTGTGGCGCGGTAAACAATTTTATTAGAGTTACGATCTGTTGAAGTTATAGTTAGATTAGGGTTGTTCCTTTTGCGAACGATTGGAGACGTTTGGAGGGCTGAGGTATTTTAGTGGGTGGGGCTCGCTACCTTTCAGGCCTGTCTAGCAGGGGGAATTAAGAGAAGACCCAGCCAGCCACACGGACCCTCGTTGAGACCATCATCCGTGGCGTGGGACTGCTATAGCGTATTTTGACCTCAAAAAAAAGGACAGTCACTAGTATCCAGTATACCATACAATAATTTCTTCTATTAATAACATTAACTAATAAAATAACAATATAATTTGATAACAACGCGTTGAAACTTGCAATAGCAAAAGTATCTTGTTATGAATAAATTTTTAAGCATCTAACATTAATTATGTTCCGAATTCCGTCGTCACTGATATATTAAATTATAATTAGCCTCGCTGTTCACAAACGTTAAGTATATTTTGGTTTTTTGAAGTTTTTTTCCGCTTTGTGAATTTCACGAGCATAATATTTAACTTACTCGACATGAGGTTTAAATTGAATTCACACGCTCTGGTATTTCTAAGAAATGTTTCGACAATTTTTGTGTTATCTCATGTAAATAAAGAGATTCTTCGAATGTATGGATTTTTAGATGAAATTTAAGATATTTGCTGCTAAGAATAACGTCCGAGCTATGTATGTAATGTTAGTCGTATCTTCCTGTTAAACTATATTGCTTTTAAACGTTTTATTGGAATCCATACGCCTGCAAGGTACTTCTTAAGGTACGTAAAAGTAAAACATTCCATTTGTACTACCACTAAACAAAAAACGCTTTCTTAATTACCTCTCGTATTACCTTTAAATCATTAATAAACTAACTTCAAAAGATGTGAAAACTATTTATGTTCGAGACAAAATCATCAACTCTATATCAAAAGTTAAAGTTGTTTCCGGGTGATGATTCAAATAGACATTAAACCTGTTTAGTTTTTCATAACAACTATTACGTATATTTATTGTATCAGACGGTAATATAACATGTGTTTTATTAGTTGATGACATCGGTTTAATCGCTTTCAATAAACCAACTCCATTTTAATAGGGTTTATCACTTAGTCCCAAAGAGCTTTTAATTTATTGTAAACGCCTCGTTTTTGTAGATATGGGACTCCTGGTCTCCAAGCGTGTCTTTGTTCGATTTAAGTGCCTTTTATGGCTCACCTGCCCCTCATGGAGACAGTTATGATGTCCGATTATTGATAAAAGCTTCGGGATGTATGTGTATATAAATCGTAACGTGCAGAGTAATTTTGCTCAGTTTTTGCAATAATTTTCATTAATGCAACGCCTTCCTCGATAGACTACTATAAAAAGCTTTTATGAAATTAGCGCGTTCAACCAAACAAACTAAGCTCGCGCTGTATATATGAATTTGATTCTAACTCTCGTATGTTCGTACTTATATAATTATATTGCGATTTTCGTGGGAATGGATCGGTATTTTTTTAAACCAAGTTCTAATTGTTTATCCGAGAAATATTTCTTCATAAATCCATCAGCAGTTACATTTATGTACATTTGAAAAAGTTTGCTACAAGAAATAAATTGGCGTGAGTCGGATGGTTTAATATTTTTGTTAGTAAAGATTCTGTCAAGTTACATGCCGGTGTCGAAATTTTTTTTTTATAAATTGTTAAGTAAGGGCTATTTTAGGGTCGAACAATTTAAGTTTTTTCTATTGAAGCTGTATTTAAAGGAGGGGTGATTTCAAATGCTCCTTAATTTTATAGCACATAAATTAATATTTATAGTTTTGGTAATGTTCAAGTATTTATTCTATTTCACGTATTGTAATATAAATCACGACGCGTGAAGAGCGTTCCGCACGCAATTTTATCGACTTATTTTAATCTCATAATGATTTTGGCAGAGTCACAGTCTTAGTTTACACAATTTGTGTGAGTTGACTTTTATTGTCCATTGTAATGAAGTATAGTGGACGAGGTAAATAAGCAAGTTATACACGAACGACTGGGAAATATTAATTGATATTCATATGTGAACAAAGTAAAAATAATAAAATATACTTCGAATCGTTATATGTTTAAAAGCGTTTTTGGGTGAACTTTAAAGTTTCGTTATAAATATCAGGCCACAATTCGCTCGGTTCGAACCAAAGTACTGCTATTTGTAGCATCCGTTATTAGTGGCAACAAAACTTATAAGCGTATAATGTTTATAAGTACATCACTCAAATGTTGGACTGTACGAGAATTGAGCCATTCGTCAGTCCATCCTGACGTGATTGTTAAAAAGTTATTGTGAAGATAGCATAAGACATTACATTTGCTTGTCCCTTTATAGCAGAATAAGATAATGTTCCTTATTGCAGCTATCTATTCACATGTGGGTATATTCGTAAATGCGACTATTTTTACGTCGCTTTAGTGAAGAGACGCGCCCGTGAGGTGTTCTTCCCAATTTAACTCTGGATTCCGCATTCCTTTCTAAATAAAAGTTGTGGATTATTGCCGAGGAGGTGATACAAGGGTCTTCGTATATTTTTGGATTCAAAATCCGATTGACTGTTATCTTTACAGTGTCGGAGGACACGAATTTATCACGATGATACAAATTAATATTTGATTATGAAAGCGATATCATTCGAGACGATGTAGTTAACATAGTAATATGTAAATCAGCTATCAGCTCATGCAGAGTGCATATAACTACGCGTCAAATAGATTTTTCCAAGAAATGTGATCCCCAGGACGGGCGGACAGGACGCCGCGTGTAATCAACGTGTTTTACGATTTATTAAAGTATTACAATTTATAGCCACGCGGCATTACTTTCAACTCGGTTATAGCTCGTATCGAATTACATATAACATATAACAGTATACGATTTTTTTTATCTCGGTAAAGAATAAAGCCTTCGAACAATTGGATCGCGTTTAGAGGGCGTTGACCTTTGGCACTGACCTACCAACGCTAGAAAAACAATGGAGCGATAAAAGTTTTGATATGTTGTAATTAACGATACTTAATCATAGATGGAAGTAGTTTAGGGTTGCTATTATTCTGCTGTCTGACTGGCGCCAGCCACGGGCCGTGGTGGGAAGGTGAAAATTTCTGTTGAATATATTTGTATTAAATTTGCTCTCTTGAGACCAGGTGAGGTCGTAAAATGATAAATTCAATTATATTTATTATTAGCTACCTGTTATGAGAGCAGTGTTGGTCTAATGGCGTCAGCGTGAGCTATCATCCCGTCGTTGTGCGTTCGAATCTCAACTGTGTAGCAATGGTTTTTTTTCTTATTTGTAAAGGAAAAATCAAGAACTTAGCCTTAGACCAAAAAATGTAGGACGTGTCAAGAAGAAAGATGTGATGTAAAGACACATAAACATCTATTATAAAACAGTTACAAAAGATTAAATTGGACAAACCACGCTTATTAATACATTAAATTAGTAACGAAAGTATGTCACACAAATGTCAATAATTGTAGCACTTAGCCCGTGCTATTTAGAGATAGCTAATAGGCGTTTGCAACACTGTTTGGTTCGTAAAATAAATGGGTGCGATTACCGTCAGTGAACTAATTTAGACTTAGACTTTATTATTAACATACTTATATGTTCACTATATAAGTTTATAAATCAGATGGCGCAATGGTCGTCATGCCGGACCATCGAACAGAGGATCCAGGGTTCGATATTGGTTACGGTTAACATTTGTTTTGACGTATCTCGTTGTTATATACGTTTATCATAAGCTATAAATTGCGTCCCTTGGAGCTACATATCCGAATGTGTACATTGGGTTATATATAGGTATAAATATACTATATTTTTAATATCATTAGAAATAGATGTTACTTTTAGTACGGATAATTGAAACATTAGGAAATAATAAAATTTATTTTTTATAAATTGTATTTTTCATTGCTCAAACATGTGTCTTTGAATTATTAGTATATCTAAAGTTCCGCTTTGGTCCTCTCTGTCAGTTTGTGAGGACTTAATTGATTCAATTATTTTTTAATGCTATAGGGGTTCTATTCCAAAAACTGTTTGCTTTTACTAGAATTGTGGAAATAGAATCAATTTTTTTTTTAAAGAAAGGAGTGATTGAATTAATCAATTATAAAGCGTGCCGTCATCATTACAATTAATTTGTCAATAGTCGTTTTTAGGACATGACTTTGCGAATTCAAGAATCGTTGACTGATAAAAATTCATTTACTTTTAAGCCTAACAGTCTTTTAATACATTTAAAATTAGTTTTATTCGATGTCAGATATGCAGAATTTATATATTACATTGAATACGTAATGGTTTATTTTCTGGCTTTACTATAAGACTTTCTCAGGCTACCTTATTTCCTAACAATTAAAGATATATTTTAATTATCTATAGAAAGTTATTGGCAAACATTAACAAGTATCTATTTACAAAGTTAGACAAGAAGACTAAAATTATTCCATGATATAATTTCGCAATAACAAACGTAGCTAGTGGATATCTTAATCTAACAATAATGAATTAATGTACCAGTATAGTGCGGAGTATCAATATATTATTATAAGAATGGAATTCATATGCTATGCGGGCTAGGGCAAATACCATGGGGCCGATTCTCATGTCATGTTATTGTAGATAATTTCTATTGTTTTCACCCTTTACTGGGTAATTCAGAGCATTAATCTGGTCTGAGAGTTTGGATTTTGAAAAGTACTGAAACCTTAACATTTAACGTCATATTACATCACTTATCTGTTCACAAAATGATTGGTAACTATTAATTTCTAAAGGACAATTTTCATGAGAACAAAATATTAAATATCAACTAAAAGAAGGTTATATTATTCGCAAAATGGTAGGCATAAAATGGATAAACGATTGATACATGATAGAGAAAAAATATTAATTTTGTGTGTCTCCGTTTAATTTAGACAGCAATTGTCAAGGGGAAAAAGTAATAAATTAAGGTTACCGTCTGAATAAAGCCACAATACGACATATAAAGTATGTTTTAAGTAATAATAATAAAACTTTAATTAACACTAACTAATTTCATTCATATGTATGTAGTATCTTTTCAGAATAGATTTATGATTTGTATACTGGTGGTTTTCCCACCCTAGTCCTAACCAAGAGCTGTTTATATAGCCAAACAAACTGGTGACTAAATGTTGTATAAATGAGAATTGCCCCCAGGAAATACCATTCTGTAGCGGGGTTGTTCAGGTTCCTGTTACACCATGAATATGCAATAGCTTGTTCAATTTCACCTTTTTATGCTGGGCTTTGTATCGCTAGTGTGAGGCAATACGGTTTTGTACTATTTAATATTTATCATTTACGTGAAATCCATTCGCCGTGTTATTATGGCTTTGGTATTCTGGCGACAACGGAAATAACCTTGAGGTCGTATATGCAACAGAAAAATCTAAGTAAACTACTCAGATAAATGGAGTACGGAATTATACAGTAGTGCGTAAATAACGATTGAAGTCTAACTAATGGAACGATTTCAAATTTAAACAATTTAACCGACTTTGAGTAATAAAATCGTCAGTCGTATTGAGATTTGAACGAGTATTTAGTATAAGAAGAATTTGCCTAACGTTCGAGTTGTGTTTAATGTAATGCATGTCGGGTTTTCCTTAAGAAATGCATTAGATAATAATAGCACCTACAATGCGGGCATGTGTCACGAGTTGCGCCATGGCGCCGGCGCATGTCGGTTAGTGGGCCGCGAGACAATTTTCCTCATAGATCTTTTCGAGCTTATGTCGCCCTGGTACTTATTTCACTGGGTGGAATAATTTTCTTCTTGTATGTCACTATTGTTCGTTGTCTTTTTGAAAAGATAACGAAAATATTAATAATTTAAAGCAAAAAAAATACTATACAACGTTTTAAAACGCGATATTATCCAGATGTTTGTTAGTGAAAGACATTATTGATGCGCTATAAGAATTAAGTAATTAAAAATTAAGTAAGTAAGTAACATATTTTGGTTAGAGTTGTTGATGTTATAGGATATATATATATTATAAATCTAATATTAATTATTAGGGTACTTTTCACTTTGGAGGCCACGAAGATAGTTGCCAGAAAGCTTGTCTATGGCCCAACACATGCTGATGGCATCCTTTTTCAGGTGACCAGTGAGATAGTTTTATTTATTTATTTTAAGTACACCTATCTATATTTTTTTTTTTGTACACACTGGTCTTGAGAAATAAAATCGATTTCTTTCTTTCTTTCTTTTGTAGTTGCCAGAAAGCCGAATAAAGATCATAGAGTATCACGATGAGTGGGAAAGTGAGGGATACGACCTCCAATTGTTTAAAAAGAGAGCGTACTCCTTCCTCAAGGGCCGGCGTCGCACTGATTGATGGGTGCTTATGGGCTTCGGCTGTTCCCGCTTGGGCCCCTCGTTTGCCCCCCTATTTAAAAAAAAAGTTTTAAAGTCGCTTCTCTTTTGCTTCTTTCAACTTATGGTGGCCTATTTGAGATAAATTTCGTAAGATATATATATTGCGAATAGCACGTCCAACAGCACTTTGGAATAACAATATTATTCGTAAATTCGATCTGAATTTAGTTCGTCCTTACGACGTACATCTATTTTAGGCGTGTGCCTGCAATATATCATCCGTGAAATGCATTTTATTTTTACATGCAACGCAGGCGTGCGGGCTGAGTCATCTGTGAAAAAATTGTGAAGCTGCCAAAACTTTCTAAAAGCTGTTCCCACTAAATTTCACTAGAACATTACTTTTCGACGTTTATGCATTTCGTTACTACTGTTATATAAATATTTTTACCCACTGACCTACTTTCCGCTAATTATTGCACCCGAATGTTGCGAACGTAATTTTTGTTTTCTCGTCTCTTATTATGGGGAACTTTTATAATCAGAAATGTCTCTTTATAATATTGAGTTTTAGAGGGATTCCTCTGTGATTGATAATAATATGTTCTGAGGGTGTTAAGGATATTAGAGCCTTATTTTATATAGAGATTGGTTATAGCTTGTCTTAGTGGAGGGTCAATATAGCTATTAGCCGGCGCTGCGTTGCCCATTACTGATGGTAAAGGGAGAGTAGGAGGACCATGAATTTGTTATACTCATCGATTTTCCACCGGCCCGCGAAAAAGACCTCGACGGTACAGACATGTACAGAACTACCGACAGTTACATAAAAATCTACGGCTTGACTACAATACAATAAATCAGGGTAATTGCACTTTTTTTAAATCAAAGTAATATTTCCTCTCTTTCTATCGAATCATGATTACTCTACGATGAAAAGGGATGAGTACTTAAGTTGAAACAATCA
This sequence comes from Pontia daplidice, assembly GCA_963693355.1. NCBI lineage: Eukaryota > Metazoa > Arthropoda > Insecta > Lepidoptera > Pieridae > Pontia > Pontia daplidice. The sequence continues at coordinate 5,091,077 of CAVNZL010000136.1, read as the reverse complement.
GACTAAATAAACAACAGTACTACAATACAGGGATCAAACGGGCAAGAGGCGATACCGCCATCCATGGGCTCTTTTCTTGAAGGTTTCGAAGTCGCATTTGTTCGGAAATACCTCTTTTGGCAGCTAGCGGTGGTACGCGGCAGTGCCTTCTGAAGCGCTCGGTTGTGGAACGGCGAATGTCTCGTAAATGCGGAAATCATGGTCACTATAGTCGCGACGGCCGACGACGGATGATAACACGATCAATTTGCAGATCCAATATCTGTGGTTTCCAGGGAATTATACTCACCCCAAAGGACAGAGTGGCGGGGCAGTCCCTTTATGATATTCTCAATGTACACATATTGTATTAATATTTGTACTGGGCCCTCATACGGGCCCAGGATTTGACATACGTATTAGAAAAAACTGTTTTGCCAAGCCGCATTTACTAATTTCATTTTTTGAATGTAGGCAGGATAAAGTAATTTTGTTTGCGTGTGAGATACGCTTTTTCTCAAAAGACTTGGAAATATTTACGTCAAAGCAGACTTACATTAAAAATCGCCACTATTCTACTAATATTAAAAAATAACGCGAACGTTTTTAATTATGTATGGATGGATGTTTGTTACTCTTTCACTTAAAAACTACTGAATGGTTTTAATGAAGCTTTTAATTAAAAATACCTATTCACTGTCAAAACTGCAACACTTCACAAAAATGTATACGAAATGGTATGTAATTTGATGAAACTTTATACCTTAAATACTACGGTCATATGTCTTATGTCTATATATATATAATATATCTATGACTAATTAAAATAAAAATTCCTTTCATTCATTGAATCCGTATTCTCTTTGGCTGCGAAACGTGGAAGTGACGAAAGGGCTGACGACAAATGCAAGTGTTCTCAATAATCCCTGAGGTCGATCCTACGCGTTTTCTGGCCGAAGACAAAACGGGAAACATATTTTGGAAGTGTGTCGACAATCTCCCATCGGTAAGGAAATTGCTAAACGAAAGTGGAAATGGATTATACGTAAATGCAGTAATTGGCTTTTGTAATGGCGGCCACCAAATGGCAAGCGCTCTCGTGGACGCCCTGTCCAATGGTGGGGCGGGGGGGTGGGGGAGGGGTTTGGGGCGGTTTGTTTTGTTTGGGGGGGGGCCCCTAAGATGCAACTGAATATCTTGAAGTGGCGGTCAGTAGTCCACGACTCTATGTCTTATGTGTCATAGGGACGATCCTATGTGTAAGCTTTGCAGCCAAACTTTTGATCATTAAAATGATAATTGACATTTTACTTATAAAAAGAGACGTTTGGATATTTATTAAATGTAATGGCGAGCACGACTCTCTTTCTATCTTCGGGTAAAGCCGCAGGGATCATTTAGCAGCCTATATTACTTTATCTCTTTCTGTCAAATTAGGTTTAGGCTTTATCGAAAAGAGATAAAAGAGTACGTTAGTTAAAACGATAGAACTGGAATTTAGAAAATTTTGAAGGAAAAATAAATTTAAACTTATGCCAATCGAATTTATCCTCAACATTATGTTAATTAGTGCTTAAGGATAAGTTGTACGTATTTTTTGTTTGGAAATTCCTAAATTGTTCTATTTTAAGGATATATTTATCTCAGTTAGCCAATATGGATTTCAAATAATCAATTCTAATTATTGTAGAAATATATTTAAATATGTTTTTATATTGTTAAAGGTATATTCGTTGATTTTTTTTTGGATTTCAATAGGAAAAAGGAAATATTCAGTTGAATTAGAACCCAATATGGCGCGTGTATCCGATTTCAATTTCATAGTGTACGCGACGTATCGATAATTTGAATCACAACCCTTGACATTAGATGCAACATACTGATAATATCGATAAGAGCCGTCACTAATGACGTTGCTAAATTGGATTTGGGTAAAAACCCAACCGCGTTTCAAAGGGGTTAGAAAATGGTAGCCTCTAATAATTTCAGAATTACTAAAAATTATGACGTCATTTTCTGAAGACGTAATTTTTCTTTTTACATAGCTTTTTACACATTTTACATTTGAATGTATTCGTATAGTCAAAGTTCTTAGAATAATTTAACTTTATTAACAAATTATTACACAATACAATAGAATACCTGGCTTCTAAGTATAAGCTGTGTTTCAAAAGCTCTCCCTTGATATACTAGATTTCATGAATGACATTTAAAAAGCTTATAAAAATGTAAATGTATATATGAATATGTTTCATGTAGTTATCAGTTATATTAGCACCTACATTTTTTCATTAGGGTTAGTCAACCGTGTGTGTATAACCGAATATTTATACACACACATACATGTAGTGGAGACATCTCAATCTGACTGTTAAATTTGAAATGATGATTAAGCCAAAGTAAAAATCCTTTTTCAAATATCGTCAAAGCAAATTGGTTTAAAACTCGCCGACGGTGTTGAACATCTCAAGACACTTGTACCTTCAAACTTAAAATTAACATTAATTGACAAACTGTGGACCCCTTCGCGTCCACTCAAATATTTGCGTATTCAAGATGGCCCTCGAACAAATGAGCACTAAGTGTGTCTAGACGGGAAGTTGGGACAATTAATTGTGTCCGGACAAGTTTGCTTCATTACCTACCACTCGGATCGGGATTGTTTTTATTGTACTCGGAGCGATTAAGCTCCATTCTTGGACGGTTTTAATGCTGCTCTTTTTTCAATACAATCGGAATTATTCACTTGAGCGAAGCGTTTTTTGTTCCGTAATAGTTATGTTTGCTTTTATACAGGTATAGATTCTACCGAGCGGGCAAAGCTTTCCAACTTTCCTGTCAATAGTCGAATTAGCTTACGCAAAATCAAGTCTTATTTGATTTCGTATATAGATATTTTCACTAGTAATATAAACTATTTTAACTCTTCCAACATTTAAAATTGGTGAATTAGTGTCACTCTGAATGAATACACAAAAATATTAGAAGAAAATTAGGAAGTTGGCTATTTAAATGGTGGTGTATTGAACTAATCATATGCAGTGCAGCTTCTGCTGAAATTAAAGATGGCAGAGATATGTTAGATTCAAAACAACGTCTGTACGTTATGTTAAAAAGATTAGGAAACGGGGTAGCTTTTTATTCGATTTGTTTTCCCCAACATAGAACTCACTGTGCATGGAATTTTCCTATAAACATTCCGGTTGAACTTCCTTAAGTTAATGATCAAAATTTTAATGAAGTATTGTTTTCTATAAGTACTTTATTCGATGTAGTTTACATCTGAGATAAGCAAGCAAAGACATAATTTACTATAGTATAACTGAGCTCTATGAATTTGCACTTCGTAGACAGAATGCGGTCAGGTTGGCCCATACAAAAACTTCGTTGGCAGGCTCTAAGCTAAGGATTCAAGGTAAGATTTAGAACGATTTACTGGTCCGTAAATATTACCCTGAACAGTGGGTAAGTCTAGTATTGAACGTGGACCACAGCCGTTCCTCGAATACCGCGTATTTTATTGGCACCCTTGCCGTTTAAGCTATCTTGTTTTTTTATTAAAAAAACTATCCCCACGGACGATATGATTTCGTCAAGTTTAATGCGCGTATTCCAAATTGATCTGTTTATTTCAATTTAATTTCAAGAGTTATCAAACCATTTTGGTATACGTATGTCAAAATATAAGGGTAGTGTATGAATGAGCACTGGTATATAGAGTTTCTAGGTGATGTTTCAGAGGTCCAGGAGGCTCTCTAGAGACTTCTCGTTTTATAGTTTGCCGTTGATGTATATATTTCATGCAATATTCTTAAGCAAACAGGAGCTTTGCTCGTAAGAATGTCAATTTCATTACGCTTGTTTATTGTAATGTCAACTTTAAGTCTTTGTGTTAAGCTGTATTTTAATATGTTTTATGTTCGTCATAGGTGTACAGTTTGTCGTTACGAAGATTTTTGTTTTACGGCCCATGCTAGATGTTCTAATATGCTAAAATTGAATAACAAATCAATTTGGTTAATGTATAAAACGTAAACAAATACAATGCGAATGTATAAATGTATATTATACATATTTAAACATAACTAGGAAATAGAATTACACGTTTTCAGTGATTTAAGAAAGCATTGAACTATAATCAAACATACAAGCTTGTATCAAAGAAAATACACTCTTATGACGGTTAAATAGAGCGTGATTTTGTTTATCAATAAATGGTTTATTTTTGTAAATGTAGGCCAGTAATCGGTAGTAGTCCAAGTGCAAATCATTCATGAAGCGTGCTAGAAATGATTTAATAAACACAATTTATTTTTTGCTTTAAATTATTTAAAGGCTTTGCCATGAATTTATTATCTGTCAAGCGTTTATACAGCGATGAGTTCTTATTGCAGTGTTATTGAATACATGCACCTAACTAAAGCACTTCCAGCTGGTTAGTCAAGTAAAGTTCGATAAGAACTTACCTTTAAAGGCTGGCAATGATAATTCACCTGCCTATTGGCCCCATATCTCCATATAAAACGTAAAATAGCGTTATTACATCGATTGGTTCTTTCAATGATTTTGCAAAACACACTAGCAGTGATATTGTTATTATTGTATGCAAAAAATGTCTCTGCAACTTTTTTATTCCGCCATTCATCTGCATTGTATAACAAATAATTACTGTAGCGAATTGTGAACCGTGAACATTTGGCTTTGCGGTTTCGACGATTAATCACCGGGTAACGGCAAACTAAAGATCGTAATGGTGGCAAATCCAATACTTTGCGACCCTCTTGTTATATTTCGGGCTCGGTGTAAGGTAAAGGCGTGTAGAGTTTAAGAAGAGACATTCTTCTTAAATGACATCAATTTGAGATAATCGATAGATGGTAAACTCGTAACTTAAAAAAGAAGTTTTATTTTTATAAAATAGGGGGCAATGAGCTTTCAGGTGGTCTAAGTGGCAGTCGCAGCCCATAAACATCCATAGTGTTTGCGTAGCCGGCTCTTATTACCCATTGGTGGCTGTGCAGTTTACTGGATCAGTTTTAAGCAGATAAGGCGCGAACGTCCGTTGATTGTCACTTAATATATTTATCACAAATGACGACTGTTGTCGCAATAGTCTAGTTTATAATTAGCTTAGAGCTAACCGACCGTGTGTAAAATAGAACGCATTTTATTATATATATATTATATTATATAATATTATTATATACAATAAATTTTCCCTGTTTGAATTTCTGCAAGAATAGCCGGTCTTATACTCGGTGTTTCTTATCACTTGTACCATAAACAAAATTGTGAATTCTCGCTGCGCTCCCGCGGCTAACAAAAGTGACAAATTATCTAGATTATTGGTAAAAAGGTACATTATTATGCTTCATGGCTGCCTTGAAAAAGTTTATCTATTTTTTCAAGGATAATGGGATGTGTATTGCCCAAGAGGAAATAAGTTCGGGTCGGTTATTTGGATGAATGGTTTATTAATCAATGTTTATTTTACAAGTGTATTCATATTGTTGCGAATAAAACGCCACGGTTTGATTCCCAGCTAAACATTAGTTACTAAAAAACGGAAATTTGACCGCTCTATTAGATTTCTTCGATACATAATTTAGGTTTATTATAATATGGTATTATTAACTTAAGTATCACACATTTAGACATACTTCGTATGGTTTAATACATTGTTTTAACCGTTATTTATGCCCATGTATATCTTGTATATAGTAACCCTAAATTGGCACTCTTTATATTCAAATTTTTTAATGTAAAGGAAAAATTGACGTTCCACTAACGAACGCAATAAATTGTGCAACATATGCCAAGTTCAGTATGAGTTATCGCTTCAATAATCCGCGATAAAATCTACGCGTTTAGTTTCGGCTGCAATTTAAATAAAAAGTATAGAATACGGGCAACAAAATTGCATTACGATAGCGGTAATGTATAATTTTTGCGGATTGGGGTCGGAATTGGCGGTTGCGATGCGTTTTGCATATGTCCCTTGTACTAATAGCTGAGAGGCTTGCGTTCGTATCTAAAAATATTACGTTGCAAAAACTTGATACATCGTATTTTGGCTAAAATATAACGTTATTCTGAGAATTATCGTAATATTGTGGTCCTAATAATTAAGGGTTTATTAATAAGTAAAATGTGGTAATTGTACGTGTTGTTAGACTTGCTCAATTGTACAGCGCAACGCCAAGGGTACTACTCCTTCCTTTTTATTATTCGGACAAATGCAAATAGGTATAACTTGTCAACCTATATAACCAAAATAACCCTAAATAAATAAAGACGCTGTGGTTACTCATTTTGATGATGGATGAAAGAACGGATGGATGATTAGCTTAGACCACGGCCCCGGTGACAAAGCCGGGGGAGGTAGGCCGATTAGGGATGAAAAAAAAAACTTACTTGTCAACTAGGAACCATGTAAAATAATAGTAAATTTAAGTACAGTAATCATTTAAAAAGTTCTTTCATTGAATTTATACCGTTATGTTATAACCAAAGTTCAATTATACGTATAATTTAAAATAAACAGCCGCATTTTTTTTTTTTTTTCACCATACACCTAAATCGTTTTAATATCCAGACACCTCCACGCGTGTCTGACAATCAGGCGGACAGCGTTGATTCACGGGGTCCGTTTTAGTACGGGTCCCTAAAAGTTTTCAATGAACCGTCAATGAAACTGTCAAAATCTAACGAAATTTTAAAAGGAAGGTTTTGTCCATCTGTTTGAAGCAGATGTTTTAATTATGCGGGCGTGAAATATCTTGTATGAAAGTTTTTGTGTTAAGTTTCTTTTAGGATAATCTTAATTAAGCGGGAATGATTTAATTGTTATATTTTTTATGATCGGAACAACTGTTCTGTAATAATTTAGAGCGGACGAAAAATGTTCGTTCAATATTTATAAAAAACAAAATGGAAGCCATGGTACCACGTTCCCATGGTAACCAGCTAAACAGAAACTAAACGACTCGTACATTGTACTTAAGAGGTAACAGAGGCTTATGAAAAATAAATCGATATTATTGTGAAATAGTCTTTCTTCTCTGTCTCTCGAATTGGGCTTATGTTGTGAGGAAAAGTGACAGGTGAAATAAGACTTATTCATGCATCAGAGTATTAATACGTAATCAAATATGATATAACTATTTTCATTTTTCGGTCTCGATTTTGTCAACAATTGTGTAAGTCTTCGTATTATTTGGCAAGCTATAATTTTAATATATACCGGTTGAACCCAAGAAATAAGGTTTCCTTGAGACCAATCGACCTTTGAACATATTGTAATACGGTAATGGATTGCGTAGTAGTTTAGAACATTAAGTAAATATGGTATACATTTTTAATTTCTACTGTCCAGTACACATTTGGTGCTTGTTAAGCAATGGCTCACAACCCCATTCCAATATGAATTGCACAAAGATGACCAATTATGAAATCATTATGAGGCTTAACAATGGGTCACCCGCATCGGACCCGCACGCGTCAGCTTAGACGGGTTTTGGATTTTAGTTACGCTTAATATTCTCAATCGTCTGTGTGTATTTTAATTTATATTTTTGTATAGATTAAAACCAAATACTCTAGAGAGATGGGGATGACTATTTATTTATTTATTACAAGAAACACATCACATACAGTACAGTGAACGATATACAGATGAGTTTTTAAACGCAAACATTTATAGTAACGGGACACAAACAAGACATAAACTTACAAATAAAAGATGACAAATATGATTAAATTGACATTAAAACACTATTTAAATTTTAAAAACAGTTTGCACCTGAATTAAGCTAATGATATCTACGAAAAACTTATAGGTGTAACACAACCTGTGCATTGGCGCACGTAAACCGATATTTGTCCTGGAGGACGACAGCTCAAATATTACGAGCGTAGAGACCTGGCTGATACGTGAAAATCTAAAATACTGAGTAACTCAGCTGAAGATCAATCACCACTCATCTCTTTCAGCGTTACATAGTCTGTAATGGTAGAAAGCTCAAGCTATAAGCTTGAGCTTTCAACCAAACCCAAGTCGGCTGGTTTTGGGGGGAAGATCATATAAATTGTCTACATTGTTGGTGGTTTAGGTGTCAAGATCCGAAAGCTGAATGACTCGTTTTCAAATAGTTGACATTGGCTTTTCATTTTTAATGAATCCATTTGAGGTTGTGCATACTGTGAGACAACTAGAAAGACGAGTAACCGAATTTGTATTTTTTTATTTTATATATATTTTATACAATATTACTCTCATGGAGTATTGCAAATGTCAGACTCGTGCCATGAATCAAAACTTTTGTCAGACGATTTTAAGTTAGAAAATTTTGCTAAATTTTTTTTTAAATGTGGTTGTTTTGTGGTTAAGGTAAATATTACAAAATTATATTTCATGAGTCAGAGGTATTTTAATGACACGCTGTCTGGGATTCTACTCTATAAGCACTCGAAACGTCTGGTTTTGTAAATGATCATAAGTTTATATTATTTTTTATATGTGAACCAAATAAATGGTTTGCAAAAAATGAGCTCGAATCTAAACACTGAAAGAAATACCAATACTGGGAAACCAATACGTTAAAGTTATCAATTATTTATGAATATGAATTATCTTCGCGGCACCCAGAGCGCTTATCTAACAGATAAAAATGGGGGGTCGCGACATCTAGAGGAATGCATGGAAAAATTTCAAGGAATAAACTCCTTATCGTATACAACGCTTATCCGAATATTTTTTCATTCAAATAACTTTTGGTCATTGGTCTTATTATGGACGTGCAAGTGAATTTTAAATTTGTGTGTGTAGTTCTATATAGCGTATTTTCAGTTCCTGCGCTTATATTGTTTCATTGGTTGTACGATGTGAAGCTATTGTATGTTACAGTCAAAATATAACCGATTTGAGATTAGGCTGTTTACACAGGACTTCCATCCACACTACAATACAGTTCGCGGAAGGTCCGCTTGTATCCGGTTTACCTTATTTTTTGTATGAGGTTTGTTGTCAAACAAAATGTTTTTACAAGTTGCCATTTTTTTTACAGTTATTGTATTACAGATTTGTAATGGCGATTCGTACATGGGTTATCCTTGCTTGGATCTCGCTAAGGTACACTAAAATCAAGTCAAATAGTCAAAAAGGCATAGAATTTCATTATGTAAGCGCTTATGAAATGTCAAAAAATGTTTCAAATAGATTAACACAACTATTTTTAATACATAAATTTAAAATGGTAAGTTCTAGTATAGTACATAACTATATATTTAAGGAACGGATTTGGATCTATGTACATCGACTGAACGATGAAGATTAGCTAAGGACACACAAATTTTGACTGCAAACTATCATAGATAAAATATATTTCGTTAAATTCCTTGAATAAAACAATTAATTGAACAAAAAAGAACGAAATTGTACCATTGCGATGATCAAGAGAAACATATATGCTATATAATAAAAAATGTAGTCGGCGCGAACAAGTAATGATCATACCAAACACAGCTTAAAGCCCATATAACAGTATTCTGGTAAACTTAACTGGTGTTCAACCGTCGAACTAGTCATTAAACAATCAATGTATGGCCAACATTAAGAGACAATGCGCTTTAATTCCATATACAGTTACAAAAAGATTGACGCGACGTAATATAGGAACTGGAGTCGTCAAGGACCAGTCATTTGTCAAACGAAAAAGTGCAACTGTTCTCCGAAATTTAATGCTGGCCAATAACATATTCGGATTTGTATGAATTATAAAAACATCGATTTACGAATGTGAACGAATGAGGTTGTATATTACTTTTAAACATACAAAACTTGATGGGTTACGTCGTGTTATGTTAGTATATTAGAGATGTTTTTTTTAATGAAAATTTAAGATTATAATTTAGAATTTTCTGTTGAATTTGATTGTTTATTGCGTTACACTCAAATATTATGGCCAAATTTGATATTATTGGTACGCGCAAATATTATATGACTACTATTTCTATACAAGAACAACCGGTGCACTTATAAGTACTAGTATACTTTATGATTCATTAAATATATATAAGACGTCTTACATGCCATTTTAAATTCGTAAGACCAAAGGTGCAGTAATAAAATAATTATCTTGTATGTATATCAAATCGCATTGATAAAAGTGGATCGGTCGGTAGAAGTTTCTCATTTATTTCTTTTCCCTACACCGATACAACTTTTTAATGGAACAGAACATATTGGCCCAAGTTTGCGAGGGGAGCCTCCCACTCCACTGAAGTTGGAAATGTCTTGATAAATGTCCTGGGGGCGGTTGATGCGGTTTAATAAAAAGTGACGCTATTAGGGGCTTTATTTAGGAACTTTCTCCTGTTCATTATGAGGTTTTTATGGATAGCACTGTCGACCAAATTAGCTCTATTATGTAGGAATCCCTGTTGAGATGTTTTTACTTTGTTTGATTACGTGGTGCGATGAATTGAAATTACATGGTACGTGGAAATCATGAGACTATTTTTTCAAACCATTGCAGCGGGCACAAGGAGATTTATATATTAGGTGAAATACATGCAAACAAAACATAATTTTTACGAGATTTTTAGTTAGTTCTATAATACATGTTTCATGCTTTGCATTTCCGATTTGTTTTTGTTTTTTGTTTTCTTAAGCATTATTCATTGTGTCGTATAAAGTAAAGATTTTATGATTTTGCATGATATCTACCAATGTCTTAGATTTGGTTTTCTTTTGAGTATTGTCTGGAAGAGATCACTTCGTAACGAAAAGACCAACCCTTTGCCCTTTATTAAAGTCTTACGTATAGTAAAGTGTACTTTCGCAACGAAGCATAAATAAATAAATGCTTAGAAGATTTTACCGTAACGAACCTATCCGAATTCAGACAGGCAAAACTTAATTCTAACCTTGTCTGGCCCAGACTTGGCCTTTGGGACGAGGGTATCAGACGTAGTAATGATTAAAATCGACCCAGTGCACAAGATCTTAATTGGAGATTTGAATGACGTACGTAATCTAATAGGTTGTAAGATGCTGATCGTGTTCTTGACTAGGAATAAATTAATCTAGAACCTGCGTAATAGGGCTGTATTTTGAAAGTGCTTTATAAAAATATTGTTAACGATAGGTATTAATATAAAGGCCTAAAGAGTGTCTTATCGTTTTTTTTTAATTATTACCTGGTTCATTAAATCTTACTTGATTTTATTAATCAGGGGGGGGGGGGGGCAAATGGGCAACATCAACAAAGTCATACCGCCGCCCATAGACACTCGCAATGCCTCCGGCATTCCTCGTAAGTGCGTTGCCCGCTTTTAAGATGACGATGCTCTTTTCTTGAAAATACCTCTATTCGCAGCTGGTTCCGAAAACCTTCTAAAGCGCCCAGTTATTGGACAGCGGTCATCGAGGTGTAATAATTATGATTTAAGGCAGTAGATATAATAAAAAAACAATTGAAGTCTTTTTAATTAGGTATATAAAATAAATCAGTCACTTTTAGCTAAGACAGGCCTCAAATTGGACAGAATGACTCAAAGGCGAATATTCGCTAAAAACAAACGAATGTTTAAGTACTCTATATTCTTGTTCTGTGAGTTGCGGTCACCCAAAGTGACTTCCATTTGCCATTGAGGTAAACAAACCTCTGTTTCATAAAATACACGGTTTACGGCAATCGTGATGATGATAACGCGAATGCAAGTGAATTTCAAACAGTCTCGCTGAGTCATAAGTGATAGGGCTGATTTATGCGTCTGTTTTGGTGCTATGTTTTCATGACTTATGGCGTTTATGTCGCAAAAAATGATATGGGAGAATTGGCATGTTTCTACATGACATTTGGAGACCGTTTGTCATCAATTATGCGGCTGTTTGATATCAATAAATTGTCTTACACTGTTGAGTAGGTAATTTAAACATGAACTAAAAGAGAATCTTGGGGAGCTAAAGATATAGTGTATGCGTTTTTGTTTTAGGCCGATCGTGTTTTGTTAAACTAAATTAAATATTCGTCTGTCGTCAAATTGTTTGCGATGTGATTAAAGTAGAATCATTTATCTACTCATAATGATTTCTCTCGCTCGCGACTCTTCGTTTGCTGTTTTTTGTGTTCGAGATGTTGGTGTCTACCAGACTATGTTTCTCCGTCTACTTTTTACATAGTTGGGGTTCAGATGCGCTTAATTGACAATTAATTAAGAAATATAATGCTATTACGATGTAGTGTTAGTCATTAGTAGTAAACTGTATTGTATAGATACGTTATAAATAATTAAATACCCTCCGATCGTATATAATGACGTCAATGTAAACTTGAAATAAAAATAAACGGGCTTACTGTCAGTCTCGTGTATATGGTTGACCTTAGATATACATAAAATTTCGATCGGTGATGAAATTTACAACTCATTCTTACAATGTTGACCGAATGACCTATACCTCGATTGGGGAATTGAAGACGCGAAGCCTACGAGTGTTTTACTCGTATATGTCTAGAAACTAATTAGTATTTATTACAAATATTAAACGTTACCTTCACTTAATGTGTCTAAATATGTATTGTAGTATAATATTGTCTTTTATTAACATAACTATTATTCATTTAAAGAAAAACACTGTTAACGGATTAAGTTATGTATTTTATAAAATTTAAGAATATTACATTATTTTAAATTTTTTCGACGTTTCGCGTGCTCCACAGCGTGCGTGGTCACGGTAGACTGAAGACAAAAGGTGTCAAATAAGAGCAGCTTCGCAGCTGTAGAGTGGTTTATGTGTTATCCGTCTTTATTGTCCCGGAGTTGATATCTAAAAAAACCGGAAGGATTTTTGCAAAACTGGCTCACGGTGTCCTCCATTTTTCTGGATTCCAGGATCCGTTAACAAATTGCTTTTCTTTAAATGTATTGTAGTATGTATTTCCGTCTAGAGTGTAAGTGTAGTATAACTATATTATATATATTTTTAAATAAAATTTATTTAAATTAACTGAAAATCTCAGATACTCACATCGATAGTGGACATAAAATAGAATATAATGACGGATAGCAACCGAAGGGCGTGAAAGGCAATGAACTGAATTCTTAGAAGTAGAAAAACTTGGCAAAGTTTTAGGAATTGGACGTTGACGATAGATCTTTGAACTGTACCGATTACCAACTATTTCACGTGGTATATGTAATTACTAATGTTTGATGGTTACTGGCCTATCATAACTCCTAATATCTTCAGACTTTTCTCGTTCATTTCACTTTAGATAGACTCGTCAGCTCTTAACCAAACAGTCATACACTTACTACAAAGACTGTCAGTTTACAGTTAAGTTAGTCACAAGAATGTGAAAACATAAAAATAAATGTTTTATTAACAAAATCAAATTTATTTGTATATTTATAGCATTAGCAATTTTATTTTATCTAATGCTTAGTTTTATAGAATCGGTGCGAACACGATATTTGTCACATGATTTTTGGCAAACCTGATCCCCTTATGATGAATTAAACTGTCAATCCGACGGCCTTAATAAAAGGTACAAACAGAGTTAAGCTTAAGACTGAGTAGGGAATAAATGGAAATTCTTTCAATAATGCCAAAGTGTAAAGTGATAATTATTTGATCGTTTATTGTACGATATATTAACTGACAATTTTAAATCTTTCAATTAGGCTGAACTGATTTTAAGCTGAACGCGGTATTACGTAAGAAAATACGTGTCCTTTTTGCTGCACTTCCACTGCATACACTGCAAACTGCAATGCAGCAAAACACCTGCTATGCATCGCTTAGATTTATTCCGTAGGCTTCTAACGCCGGCGTTAGACTGATTGTTCAGATTTAGATAAAATAAGTTTTAAATTACATGATATTTGAATAAAATACTTACAAATCGAGTAAATTTGCACACACGTTTATATACGTTAAAGAAGATTTAAATTTGTAGTAATCATGTATGGTTCATATTAGGATCTTTAACAACTTTATAATTTACATAATCAAATAATCGAACCTTATATTATACCATATATTAAAAAAAAAAAAAAAAAATGAATTAAGTTCGACTTAATTATTAAGCATCAAAAGCTCGTGTCTAGTTTTGTCAGGTGTTTATGAATGAAAATACAAACTATTTTTTCCAGTATAAGCTAATTTCAGACCAATTACGAAAATATTAACAGTTTGTTAGATCAGACGTTATTAAAATTAAATGATTTAGTTGTGAGTAGAGGCAACGCTCCGAATTCGGCAGGTCGTTGCCCCGAGATTGCTATACAGATAAGTTTTTGTTTTGCTAATGGTTACAAGATATTATTGCGAATAGCTCCTTGGGATTAGTAAAAAACACTTGCTGTATTTATTTTGAGCGGTAGGTACGTAATTTATTACTATTACGTAAAAATATTTGACAATCGCATTAACATACAGAATATTCAAACATAGTTTGTGTCATTACATAGTATTGAGTTTTATAACGTGTGTATAAAATTTATTTATTAAAGTTGTAAATTATAGGTAGGCAATATTGTTCGCTTTTTAATATCAACGTAGTTTTTAGATTATATCTGTTTGATTAGCACTTTAGAGACTTTTCCCTGCATCGTGCGTAATCGTATATATTTTGTTCCCGTTTTCATTGGTAACATCGCTTCTATAAATGAACTATTATACCCAAATAGGATTGTTCTCTTCACCACTAGTTCCTAAGTAATGTTGAACCAAAAGACAACTCTTCGGTTTAGATTTCGCTTAAAATTAACGAATGCCTGATTGTGTTTGTCACTTGAGGTATCGATTAGTAAAATTCCGTGTTCTCATTTCAGATTCACCGGGTTCAGCCACCGATAACCGTCTGATAACAAAGTGAGTATTTACTTTTGATATTATTTTTTTGCGCGTTGTCAACCGCGGCTTGGTGTTATTCGCGTAAAAACGTTTCTTAATCGAAACGCGAACGTCTTAAACTCCGTTCGGCTTGCTAACAATTGTTTTCGTAAAATAGAAATGTGTTATGTATGCAGTGTTCGGCGTGGATATGTTTTATATGTGGAAGAAGAGGATCGTAGCAAATGGAGGTCTGCGGTCTCTGCCTACCCCGATGGGAAATAGGCGTGATTTATATAAATAAATAAAAAATAAATAATAAATTAAATTCTATGTTAGCAACTGTATAAAACTTGGATATGTTCGAGTTTGTGTGTTGGTTAGTGCAAGTTTATCGCTAGCATTATGAGATATATGACTTTTGCATCGATTCAGTGTTTTAGCAATATATTCGAAAAAACAAAACAAACTTTCACCTTGTTATATGTGGGTAGAGTCCGATACACCAGCCGAACTATTACTAGACTAAAGATTTACAAAAAATTTACGTTATGTGTTGACAAATTTCATTATAATACAAATTTACTTTTCGTTTCTCGACATACACGATACGTTATTGTATATTGACCAAAGGGCTAGGGTTTGTTGAGGTTTGCGTACATAATGTATTGAGAAAATATTAATATTACAAAAATCGAAAGTCATATCGAATTTTATATATTCATATCCGAAGATATATTTCACATAGATTTTATCTTTCGTTAACGTATGACATATAACGTCATAGTGAATTTTTTGATAACAATCTTTAAGCGAATAAGCCTTCGCGATAGTTTCGACCGGTAATAAAGCATTCAGACGTGTGAATGCCCGATTTAATTTGTTGCTATATGCACGATATTGCTCGTTATGGATTTGGAAGTAATATTTAGGTTGATTGCGACGTTTACCGAGATATGAGCTTAATCATGGTGACATTTGCATTTTAAAAGCGATAAAGCTCGGTTGTCTCCCGGGTGAAGTATGAAGCACGAAGCACGTTTGGTATGAAGTTTTCATAAAATTTATATAAACTTTTATTTATTTTGGCAGTAGAGAAACAATATTTAAGTTCAAATGCTTTAGGAGAATTTTGGAGCTTTTTAGTAGTACTAAAAAGTTTTGAACCCTTATGTACTCCATTAAAACTATTTTCAACTACGTTATCCCTGCGGCTTCACCCGAGTTAATAAAGTGTAATTTATCGTATCATTTTCATTCAGGAATCAATTTTGTATGTCACTATTTTGTCTATGACTTATACATAAGGTACAGATGTATACCGTGGACTGTGATGTGTTTTGTGGGACTAATGAAGAATAATAATAAAAAGGCAGCGCAAGCCAGAACAGCTCGCAGATAGTAGATTTTTTCTACTACCTTTATTTTAGATAATTCACATAATATCTTTATACATTGTAGTCTATGTTTAGTCCACACACTTTGTCGTTAACATTCCTAAGATATAAAATTGAAATTTAAAATAATAATTCTTCCCATATAGAACCATCGCTTTTAATAGATGATCTTACAGTGCAGGTAAGAAACACCTGATCGCTTGAAGCGCGAGGACACAAAGTATATCGTTAAAATGTCGATAGGTGATATCGCCAATAACTAATAATTGTTTTTTAACATTGTGAAATCTACATTTAATCGGCCTATTAATTTTCCAAACGATTCGTATCGTATTGAGCCATGACTCATACACCCCACCCCGCGAAACGTTAGCGAATTTTTTTTTATCCATATCTGAAGCAATAAATCAAAGGGTGCAAATTTGAAGCAATTTCAGCTTTCGGACGTAGCCATTGTTCATTTCGATGGATGGTGCGGCGGTCATGAGGTCGCAAGTTATGGCTTTATACCCGCTTAAGTTTGATTATGAAGTGTTTATTGAACTTTGTTAATAGTCTCAAGTTCAGTAGTTCATACAACGGAACATAAATTCAGTGTTGCACATATGCCGAAATTAACCTCCTTGTTCCTTCGTATGAATGTTCTATCGGTAAAGAAAATATTATCTGTTGTTAACACAATATTAATTATGTATATGAAATTCATTGTACGAACAACTGCTAAGCTTTAAGTCGGCTTAAATATGCTATGTAGACGGCCGCGTATGAAAGCTAGCTCGTAAGAGAACCATGTGCATAGTATTCATAACGTTCGTCGCATGTTTTTATGCTTTCTTCAATCATCGAGAAAAGTCGCCAGCGCAACATTCCATAGCAAAACAATAGCCAGTACAGTCGACGATAAATTAAATTCCCCCGCGGACCCGAAGTTATTACAAAGATTAACTTTGTGTTACGACTGTACCCGACGGTGACGAGTGAAACCTTTATTTATTAATAAATAATAATTGCTAGGAAATATAACAAAAGTCGTGTGAATTATATGACATGTCTCTACTACATGTTACTATAAAATAAAATTTCTGATTTTGATAGTAGTTAGTTAGATTCAAAAAACTAAAAAATGAGATATAGGTAGATCCATCATAGACGATGTCTTGCAAATAAGTCATCCGAAAGTCATCTTTACATTATATATATAAAAGAAGACATGTTATAATAATTGAATTAAATTATAATAATGATTGTATGATATTGGTTACTTCGACGCATAAGGGTCTCAGAGAGCTAATGTATGTAAATGAGTTTACTATATTAAATTAAATTATTCAGACTTTACAGTAGACACCTGGATTATATGACATCGACACATCTGTTTGGTGGACTGCAGTACGGGAATACTATTCGCAATTGCAAATAAATTTGCTAACGTAAACTAACGTAAATAATCTTTCGTAATTATGTTTGAGTTAGTAATAAAGACGATATTTAAATGATGTTTTTGTTATAAAGTTGCGGTTTTGCGGTCCAGGCCGGTAACTAGGCTAGATTTTTCTCGTCCCGTTCGTTCGTCGCTTGCTGTTACTTCTCTGAATAGCAAGCAATAGCAATAGAATTTGATATACCATTTGTTGATAGATTATTAATTGCAAACTACAACGAGTATTATACAACGAGCAATGACCGTTATCTTAACTTTTTGTTATGTATTTGAGTTGGTATATAAATATGAAGACAAAATCTAGATGTACTAAAATTATACTTACATTTTTTTGTCGTTGCAAAACGATTTCAAGTAGATTAGTAGTAGTAGTAAGTTTGTAAGTATGGATTTTAATGCCTATATCAGAATGACACATATACTAAATAAAAAGGGGGTTAAACGAGCTTGCGGCTGGCCTAAGTAGCAACAACCGCAGCCCATAAACACCAATTAATGGTTGCGCTGCCGGCCCTTAAGGAAGGAGTACGCTCTTTTTGAAGAATTAGAGGTCGTATCTCGTGGGGAAGACATCCGCTGGGAGTCGATTCCACAGTTTACTTTCGAAAATGCCATCGAGTGAGATGGTGCGACTGTAATGCGGGGTTAATGCGGCAAAGTGTGTGAATTGTCCGAAATATTTAGTTAAAATCTGGGACTGCTGTTTTAGCAATTCTCTATATTAAATATATTCGATATATGTGTATTTATATGTTACGGCGTTCTCGAATCTCTATTGACGTGCGAGAAACTGTTTCTAGTTAAATATATCAACAATTGTTACAGCGGTCATTTTATACTAAATAGGAAATTACATTTTATTTGTGCCATTCAAAAGTGAATTTAACACGAGCTTTTCATTTTCTATGGGTTCATAATAATTTCATATTTCAATTAAATCACTTTGTTCTTATATTATTTTGTTGTCTCAGGATTTTCTGCAAAGCAAGAGTAACTAAGTTATATGTATGTAAATAGATGTTTTTATAAACAATTTTAGCGCAAGTATATTGTATTTGTAGAGTTGGCAACCATTTTGTTAATAACAGTATTTTCGTTTTGAGTTTTAAGTGTTATAACTCATACCATATAATGAGTGCACATAACGCCGCGTTAGATCTTTTAAATGTTCTCTAAAGGATAATCGGACTTTGAGACGCGTTATTGTTGTTAGAATAACTACGTTTTGACGTGATTTTATTGCATACAATCGTCGACGGTTTTAGTTTTGTGAACGGCTTGTTTTTATATCGATTTAAGACGGTACTGAATTAGATTTGGAGTTCGCCTGTTAACAATTACTACTATACACTATAATTAGGTGTTTTATTGAATCAGTTTTAATTTTATTTCAATTTGTATTCATGTGACGTCCATCAATGCTCGAAGTTTCAACAGACGAAGTTTTTTTTATATATGTTTTTTAATAGAAACTTTTTCGTGTTTATATAATTTTTTTGTGTGTGTTACTCGTGCAGTTCCGGTTTGACAAATCGTTCATCATTTGTATTTGTCTTCTTATATAGGCCACCAGCGCAAGACATATCTTTATGTATGTAGAAATTTATAGATAAATATACTCTACGTACAAGCGTATTTTTTTACGTTACAATACGAAGGCATGAATCGTATAAATAGATGTAATAGAAATGTATTGACCTTTCTAATATGCGTATTGTTCCAGAACTACATTGTAATGAAAACTTACCTACTAGATAAAGTTATTCATTAAACTATTGTGGCGGTATTATTAAGTTTTTTGGACGCATGGAAACATTTCCTGCTTATATCAACATTAGAATTGTAACAGGAAATGAAGATATCACAAAAAAATACCTAAAAAAAGAGATACATTAATTAAATTTTCTGTGTGGTTGTATATTTTATAATAAGAATCTCTACGTATAATATTTTTTGTGTAATAGTTGAAGCAAGCCATTTCATCTACCTTAGTATATCCGTACCAAACTCGTTCGATTTTTTTAAATAAAATAGGGTTAACGGGCAGGAGGCGAGGCTCACCTGATCTTAAGACATCCATGGACACTCACAATCGACTCGCAAGTGCGTTGCCGTTATAACCCTCGTTTAGTGGATATTCAACAGCAGCAATAAAAAAACTCAACTTCACAATAGTAGTATAAAACTTACATTTTTATATATAAGTATAACTTCTTCACAGCTTGTGCTATGGGTGCAACATATATAACTTACATATAACACCAGCGCCCACAGTTATGTACCAGGGATCGAAACCGGGACCCCTTGTTAGACCATGCGTCAACTGTGTAAAAGTCGCCGATTTGGATTTGGACCATAGCAAATGTTTCTAGAAGAACTCTGAAAAATAATTTATACGATTCGAACTCGCCGAGAGATGACAGTCCTGTAATGCCATTAGCCAAAGCAGCTCATATCAAAGCTGAGTGGGGCGTTAAATGAAAAATGTAAATATGCAAAGTTCAGGACGTTGTTTCCGGATTTTGATTCAGAGCGTCTGAGTGTCGCGTCTGATCCAAAATACGAGATCACTTGTAGTTATGCAAATTCATCGCATCAAGGACTCTGCGTCGAATTATTATAATGGCGTTTTCGTTGTCTTATGTTGCAGGAATAATATTTAAATGGGCGCTGTTAATCACGTTTTTACAATAAATGAATAAATTAGGGGAACATTTTTGAGGTTAGTAAGCCATTGGGAGCAGTTGCGGTAAAAGTATTATGAAACAAATTTCAGAATAAGTGGAATATTAACTAGGTTTAGCATTAATTAAATAAATGATGTAATTAAAGCAGTGTTTTTGAATCTGCGGGTAGCGCAAAATACGCAAACAAATGTCGTCTTTGAAGTGAACGAAGGTGTTATAAGCATCCAAAGGTACAAACATAATTCAATGTTCACAGTCGTTTCCAAACAAAATTACCTAAATTGGTTACAATTAAAAGGCGTCACTTAAAAATGATCTAACGAGAGCCGAATTACACCAAATTACTAGGTTTCGACGTTTTCCACCTAACAAAACCTACGAATTTCAACCCTATACGAAGCGAAATTAAGTCTATTATGAAAAAAGTTTATTTTTTAAAGCCTAATGACAGGTCTTGGATAGAATCCAGTTGATTTAGATAGTTATATCGATGCAATAAAGTGCACTTTGCAATGACGCAGAAAGGCGCGTGCGCTCATATTTCGGTAATCGGAAATTTTAAGTATAAGTTGTCGTTACAATGTGTATTTGAAATTGATTCTTGAAATGAACGATGCCTATTTCCGTTTATTAGTTATCCTGCCCTTTGTGTCAATTTGATGGTATCTAAAGTAATTGTTTGGTTATGCGAGGAATTTTTTTTTGTTTGATCCTGTTTTTGCGAAGAGTTTCTTTTACTTATGTTCAATAATATCACTTGAGGTTAATCAGTCTAAATTTAAAACGAAAAATATAAAAATAATTATCTTAATAACTTCTATTACAAGCCATCTACTCTCCTGGTACCCGTCAATCCAAATTGTGAGCATCTGCGAATTAAACGTCACACAAAACAGGTGGTAGATTAATAAACCTAATTAAAAGCAAAGGTATTCATACACCATTAAAAGTAACATATCCTGACCATAGTAGGCCAACACCTGCTGGTCGCGCGAACTAATAGATATCTCATTAAAGAACACAAAAAAGATAAAATGACCGGGTATTAAAAAGACATTGGGAAGTAGATTAACAAAATGTTTAAGCACTTATTACGGAAGGGACGACCTCGATTTATGATGGGGAAGGAATCACCTGTTTGTCGAAAAAACTAAACGGAATTTTGGACAGGAAGATTGTGTGTGTCGTAGGAAGAAGAGATAAAATCTCAAACACCCCAGCAGTTGAAGCCTATAAATACGAGGTTGCAGAATATTTTATTTCCTCGGTACATAAAATTTTCGTTGTAATTATTTGCACGGCAGTCGTTCCAAAGTAGTTTTGGCTGTGAGCCAAAATAACTGTCCATGGAATAATTACTCCCAAGGCATGGTCTTGTTAATGAAGCAGGTATTGTTCAGAATTGCAATTATAGAAATACGATTATTGAAATGTTAGGTTTATAAGAAAATAACAACCAGAAAGTTATATGATGCACCTGTTTGTTTGGATTTTCGTCTTTATCTATAAGAATTGTGCCTGTCAACTCCATAATATTTTGGGAGGTACTGAGTATACAAAGCGGCAAGACATTGAACTCTGCCCAGATTTGAACGCACGACCTCAACATTGAGAATCGTATCACTAAACGTATAAAGTTTTTATGTACCATAATGTTGGTGAAATAATGCAGTATACTTAAAAGAACATGTTAACCTTTTTTATATAGCAATTAATTTCCTTTGCGATTTCGGTTGCATTTAATGGCCACTCCTAATATCTTCTTATCCAAATATCCAATCGAGCGATAAATCTCCCGGCGAGTGTAAACATTATTTTATGTCTCCTTCAATTAAGGCCTCAAATTCGTCGGACCCGAAGCAGGTGGCGATAATTACGATATGAAACAAAGAGACCTCTGGTTTTCTTACACCTGCACGTCTACCAGCTGCAAAGGAAGTGTCATGAGGCTTTTCATCTAAACAATTGTCCATTTAAGAATAGGTAAAAGACTATTCGGGATTCTATAGGTCCAGCGTACAATAGGAGTTATTGTTTCCCAACGGAGGGTAGTTAGGCTTGGTCCCGCTAAGAGGAATCGTTTTTGTGATGAACAATTTTTGTTATTCTAGGACAATGACGAATGCCGACAAAGAATGGGGTTTTTACATTTACGCAAAGTTACTGTTTGTATGGAATGTCTATTACTACTAATAAATGGTGATTCCCTAATTGTTGTTGGGTGTTTTTTGTTTCGACATTAATAATCTTTAATTGACAGATGCCTGTATAATTATTGTATTGTATTACACTTACATATTAAATTGGGATGTTTTCAACCATTTAGTATCGCCTACCTAAGCCTTCATTGCTTTAGTTATATGCAAAGATAACTGAAAATAGGCCGTATATCAGGGACTTAAATAAAGAATATAATTTTTAAACAGCCGTGCACGTAGGAACAATAGTATCGGAGGAATTTATTAATGTGTATAAAATTTGAAGTGCATTCATGTTGACCACAACACCAAAATTTAACGTACAAAACTGGTTCCGATACCCCCGAACCGATAACGTGATTTTTATTATCGCTAAAAGTATCAGCATCCATCATACAAAGCAGATAAGCTCCGGCGAAACGAGGAAAAAATAACCGCTTGTTATCAAATTGTTAAATTCTCGAACAATTTCGGTGCATCGGCTCGTGAAACCGTTTGGCGGGCTCTGGTTTATGGCTTTTTTCATTCATTCGTATTCTAAGAATGGCGGCGGCTTTTTGGCGCCTTCGTACCCGATTTTTTGCTGCGTCTCTTTAATGCATTTCGTGATTTTGGCGCGAACGTCTGTTTACACCTCGTTCCAATCGCTGATCCTGTAATATGATATAATACCGATAGCGCTGGCATGTCCAGGTAATTAGGGCCCATTTGCAATTTATAGCCACTTTGTCTTGTGCAATTAAACATGTGTAACATGTAAGAATAATAATTTTAATGGTCGTTTTAAAGTTGAGTTATGTTTTAATCATTTGAATTATTTTAATTCGTTGATGTTTTTTTTATGAAAAAGAGTGCAGTGTCAGGCTCACCTCAATTTAAGTGATAACGCCGCTCGTAAACACTCACCATGCCAGAGGGCTCTCAAGTACGTTGCCGGCCTTTCATATGACGATACGCTTTTCTTGAAGGTCCCTAAGCTATTCGTGGCGTGCGGCAAAAAGTGCCCAACATTTGATTGTTCAATTCCACACTTGCTGTAATGTGCAATTTGTTAATAAGCTAACAAATAAGCAATCCTAAGGGTAAAGCTGGTCAGTCATGCAGTTTTAAAAGCAGTGTGTATTTTAAAACTTTCTTCATTTCGCTAAACTATTTACCTTTGAACATGCATATAACGAATGAGAGTCTATTATTATCGTGTTGCTTTAAGCTCGGCGATTGAACAAATAGATGTAGTACAAGAACAAATAATTTATGCAATAGATCATATATCATCCAATATTTGCAATATGCACAGCATACGTACAGCACACACCATTTTTATAGCACCCATGCAAAATTAAAGACCTTATACTAAATATATTTTCATAATTATACCTTGTATCGGATTAGTACCTCAACCGATTCAAACCGAAATTTCACTCGATAGAAGCTCGTTAGAACCATTCTACTTTTAATAGCCTGCGAAATAAGTACGTAGTTTGTTTGACAGGTCCATTTAAATGTTCTCAAGACAAGATAATACCCCCAAGGCTTTGCATTTTTGCTCAGTCCCTTAATGGTTTCTCCGAATACAACGGAGATTGCCGATAACGCCAGACAGTTAATCGTTTAGATTTTACCTAGCGCGTTTGAGCTCTTATATATAGACAATACTGTTAAGAATATATACTATGATATATGATATATTGTTAAGAAATACTGTTAAGAATTTATGAAAATATACTTAATATTTTTAATGTACCAAAATTGAATTCGCTCTCTTCTTTTGTTCTTAATATCTGTTCATTTCAAAATTAGCATACAGTGTAGACCATTGAAACACCAGTCAATTTGTTTAAAATTTTATACTGACATGACGTTATTTTCAAAATTTCTAAGATAATTTATTTTTGTGTGTAAAATTTGCGTTCCACAGAATTTTTCTTAAATTTAAAAGAGTTTTAATTTATACTCATTGCCAACCGCAAGTATTCCTCCTTTTAAGATCAAATAGAATCTGTAATGATTTACAACCGACCTGCCACATTGGTTCACAAACTGTCAGAAAATAATTCACAAATTATTGACAGATTTATGAGTGTCATTCCAGTTAAAAGAACATGCGGAGCTAATTGTGACATGTTTGTTTGTTTCTTTAGCATTTGATTTATTCGAAATGGTTCCCATCAGATTCTGGATCTTTTGAAATTGAACAAAGGTCCTGGATTCATTCAATTTTGGGCCATATTGTGTTGACCTCTGCCGGTTGAGATAAAAGGCACCGCGCTACCTCTGATTAACTCAATTCGTGGTAGACCACGGAGCTACGGCGCTGGACGAGGTATTTTAAGGTCATACATGTCAGACGTGAGGTGACAGCCAGTCTATCTCGTTAGCGAAGAACAGGTTCGACGAATTATTATAAGGGTATCTGAAATATAGCGAGGATTGGGAGAGGAAGATTAGTAAGTTTGATTTTTATTGAATTTTATAGGCACGTATAAACTGAACGCCTTCGTGAGGCCCAATGTAATGTTAATTAGATTAGTAGTGTATGGAAATTGATTGCAGCATCCGAAAAAAAGCTAAATGTAAATGAACACAAAGTCTCACATTGTAAATGAATACAAATATCGGTCGGTTTAAATATTAATTAACAGATATTAAATAAATGTTTCTCAAAGCTCTTCGTAAAGCCTCTTCGTAAAACTTTACGCTACGGCTAGAGTGGATTTTTTTGAAAAATGTTTATTTAATATTTATAATATTCGTGTTATATTAATGCTAAAATAAAACAATCAAAAACTTTCTTCTTCGTATTAAGTGTTCCTTTTTTGTGAATATGTTGATTTATTAAAAAGGACGAATTCCATGGAATATCAAATCTCTCTGTTGATATAGGAATATCCAGTGCTTTACTACATCTACGCGGCCGGGAGAGATTTTATTCCCTGAATTGTGAAGCCGCTGTCACCTTGACCTCAATGAGACAAACGCGCAGACGGCAAACGACCGACCTTCAGATACGCTATTGATATTGAAATATGAGCGTTTCGATATATCAAAATAGAGCCAGACCCAATGCGAGCGTTACTATGCGGAAACCTCATTTGTTTTGAATTATATCTGGGAAAATTGTTTATTTGTTATAGTTATAAATATATTCATTCATAAAAAGGTTGTATCTTGTTAGCATTGTCGATCATTGCAGTGTTATTAAGGATCATTGAGTATATTTTCTCGTTTGAATATTTGTCTGTCAGTAATGTTGAAGCCATCATGTCTACATTTACGAATGACTTGCAAACGAAATCCAGGGGCAAGCCTTGTAACGAAAGGTTTTACTTAGTCTCAATTAAGACGGCTTTAAGCATAGGGAAGTTCACCAATTTAGCTTTCAGGACTAAAACTTCAGTAACTCTTAACAATGTATGCGATCCGCTTTCTTATTAATGCTTGTAAGTGTTATTTATTGTTACATTTATTATACGTTGTGTTACAAGTGCCCCGTCATGACAAAACTCAAAGGCACGAGATATTCACGAGTGTCCAATTTCGGGCTGACGTAATGTTTCCTAAATGTTTTAGCGGATTGTCGCTTCGGATTGCGGCAACTGTGTTGGACGACAGAAATATCTGGGTATTTAACCTGGATGACAATCACACCGACGTGTAATGCTCTATCTTAAATATATAGAGTATAACCTCATTGATCTCTGTAGGTTTTGTTCTGTAACTGAGGTAGGAACAGTAGCTGTAGGCCGATCTATTTGTTATAGTATCTAGTTGGTTAATCCCAGGGTAAACTATTTTAGCTTGTGGTGAATATACTTGCATATGTAAAGGATAACCAATACCATTATGTGCAGATCATCTAATTTGGTATTCGACACATGGTTACATCGACACATTCTCCATCAGACAAATGGTGACCGTACCGGGTCGAAACAGAGATCTAATTCAGCATGGTTGGTGCCAAATGGGTCGCCACATAGTGGTGAACCAGCATGTGTGTTGTACACGACGGTGTAACAGACAACTAACATGCGTATCGCGTCCAATGCCCCATTCTTTGGCCCGGCAAGTCTAAATCCGGTATCGTTCCTTGGCTAATTCTGTCCCACGCTTCCTCTTGCATAACTAAGACAATTGCCTACGACTTTACTGGAAGTTGAATGACATCTCGTGGCATAGATCATCCTTTGTGCTGGCATTGTCTTGTGACGTGTTCTAAATTAAGTTTCTTGTGATCTTTCGAAAGCTATTTCAAGTAAATCGTGTGCTGAGGGAAATTAAAATTTGTACCTGATGATTTTAACGACAAACATTTTGAGGCGATATGCAATTTAATTGTTTCATTAACGGGCTCTTTATGATAATAATCTCTCATCACATTTGGATAGCTCGCTAGCTATATAGTATGAATAACCTAAAATTTATATTATTAATATAAAATACACACAGCCTTTGTTGGTGGAAAAAATATGTTTTGTAGTACTAAGAAAAACGGAAAACATCTACTCATCAAAAAATATTTTTCCAAACCGTGAAAGACTTTCAAAAATATTGATATTCCCAGGAACCTTGTAGTTTTGAAAAATAAATTTCAAATTGTGATTTCTTTTTAAATACTTGTCGTTGGCCCTTGTTCTATAGAAATATCCTTTCTGGTCATGATTATATCTAGTACACGCAGAAAAGACATAGCGGCGCTATGTGGTTGATGAACCGCATATTTCTCCGTTAGTGAGCACGCAACGGCGCCTGACTCTCCTTACATGGCACCTAGTAGAGCATTTCCAAACAAAGGGTGACATGCACCTTGCATAGTTAAGTTTGTTTATTCGCGTACACTTTTTCTAATACATGTTATCATTTCCATATTGCACTCGCGTT
This sequence comes from Pontia daplidice, assembly GCA_963693355.1. Taxonomy (NCBI): domain Eukaryota; kingdom Metazoa; phylum Arthropoda; class Insecta; order Lepidoptera; family Pieridae; genus Pontia; species Pontia daplidice. The sequence goes on along the minus strand of CAVNZL010000136.1, from coordinate 5,063,658 downwards.
GATAGCGATGTTTATAAAACAATATTTGTTTTGCGTTGTTTGTCGTTGGAGGTTCAGGAATAATTGCACTTTTTTACGGAGCTGCTTTTGTTGTCCTACTTTACGTTGTTCTTTAGTTAAAATGATGAAATTAATCAAGGAAATTGAGTAATTTTTGTAAGTGTAATTTATTTGTAATAGGAAATGAAATAAAATTTTATTTGAGAAACTGTAAACTCGTATTTCAGACTTTGAGTCTTGATTTAGATGTGTCGTAGCTGTGTGATATCGTTGCTGCCTTAGTTCAATTTCACCACGATCTCGGGAGACCTCGAAAAGAGAATTCTTAACGTTTGACAATATATATACAAAGTTCATTTGAATATCTCACAAAATCGCCGGGCAACGACTGATAAGAGATAGCGTCCACCTTATCGTTCAGTCACTGTCCACTTTGCTACTAGACTACCTTCGACTTAATAAAATCTCCGAAAAAATTACGGACTAGCTCCACCCAGCGGTCTAAGCAATTTTACGTTTTGAGAATTTTTTGAGACCCCTTTACATAATTTTAATATATATAAATCTCCTGTAACGATGTTTGTCCGCGATGGACTCCTAAATTACTTAACCGATTTTAAATTAAATTGGTACACCTTCAGCAGTCTGGTCCAACGGAAGAGATAGGATAGCTTAGACCTTTAATTATAGACGCAATTTTATTTTATTTTATAGCAAAATATTTGTCTATAATTAATTGACAATTACAATTATCTGTTAATTAACAGATAATCTAATCTAAAATCTAAATTCTGTTACTAAATAAATAAATAAATAAACCCTAAAAGATTCTAATAGATGTCGATACTTTTCAATCACATTTATGGCAAAACAACGTTTGCCGGATCAGCTAGTATCTTTATAAATTATAAGCTATATTACAGCTAGGTTTATAAGTGAAAGTGTAAGAAACATTAATAATTCGTCTGATAATATTATCTTACGCGAGTATTGGACTTGAGAGACTTTTATGTTATACATATGTATGTTAAATGGTTGCAGGATAACAATGAGTTAATTTTATCTCTTTGATCGTATAAGGTAGTAATTATGTTGCTTTGAAGACTAATTTAAAAGCGAGTAAATCACATAAAGTGTACGATTAAAAGTAAAATTTTAGACAAAGTCAAAGGCCTGAATATGATCACAGGCCATTAATTCCCTTCGAACCGTATCCGAGACTCTATAGCTCGAGTAGGGTAGCCATGATTTAGTTACTTGGTAAAAATTATAATAGATTAAAATGAGAAATAATCACTTGTTAATGATATTAATTAAGGATTAATTATTATCCCTAAAAGGCCGGCAACGCGCCTGTAAGCCTCCTGGCGGTTCAGGTGTCCATGGGCGGCGGTAAGCACTAATTTAAGTGACCCGCCTGCTCGTTTGCCCCCTGAACCTGTCTCATAAAAAAAAATTAATGGTAGCTGAAAATGCTCATTGGCTGGATACTAGGTAACCTTTAAAACCTCAAGAAAACATTGAGGTTAATATTTACTCATTTATAAAAAGCAAGACGCTTTTAGTAGCTTTTAAGCATCGTCGTAAACTTTTAGTTTTTTTAACGTATATAAAAACGTTTTAATTAAATATACGTAAATCTGTGTGATGATTGCTAATGTAATCGAAATTTCGAGTTAAAAATGTTATAAAAATGCGTATCAATATTTGCGTTTCAGACTGATCCACGGAAAACAGAAAAGCTTTTGTAAAGTTTCCTTCATAATTATCCAGCATGGTCAACACATATCGGGCGCCATATTACGTGCGCACGCGCCGCTGAGCGCCGAGACTAATTAATACATGCCCTTACTGTTCTTCATTAGATTGCAGACGTGTTTTTCTATCTCACCTAGTGTTTTTATTGTGGCTTTAGAAATGCGGTCCCGTTTTGTATTTTCATTTTTCACCTGTTCGTGCTTTCCTTATATTTTGTTCCGTTTTTATAACTATTATTATTCTTCGATATATTCTCTTCGAAAATATATGTTTCGTGGCTTAGCTGATCCAGCTGGATGTTAAGCGAATGTATTTGGTGAAAGATGTTTTAGAAAATACACTGAGATCTTCAAAAGCGTCATTCAAACGTAATGTGTATTAATATAGTGGATAGTCTTTTGTTATAAAAATAACAGGGTAATAGGAAATTTCTTATCAAATTTCTCATTAAAACGGTTTTCATAAATAGTTCACACGAGAATCATGTCCAAACACACGATCGGACGAAAAGTTATCAACGTTTCCGATTGTTATCAATTCTGAAATGAAACTATTGCTCTAGTTTTTTAGATTTATAGCATTTTCAAAGGGCGAGAGATTCTGTTATTTTGATTGTATCTGCTATCGATAACGCTACGTACGATAAGGTCCTTGAATCGAAAAATTTTGGAGACTACAGGATGAACAAGTGACCTACTTTTAATGAAATGTCTAACACAAGTAGTTGTATTTCTCTTTCAAATAAACAATAATGTTTCGTTTATACGCAAGAGCATAAAGGTCATCGAATATTGGATGTCGATGCCCCAACCTATGGTAAAGTATCCGAATTATCATAGCTGAATTGAGTAATTTCATATCAGAATGTTTGTTTACCTTTTTTATTTTTAACAACTTAAAGCTTAGCAAGATGTTAATAGTTGCACTATTTGTTAAACAATATAAAACGATTGTTATACTAATATGTTGATAATACATAATATTTCCTTAATCATTTGCATTATTTGTTTATATTCGCGTTAGTGTTTTGTTATTCATATATACTTGGATCACTTTCTTTTATGTTGTGTGTATAAACAAATGCTCCTTTGTACAACCAGCATTTGCACGACTTATTCATAACACGAAATCATATTATATTGTTTTATGTTATAGAACCAATAATAATAAGAAGCGAAGCTACTCTTCTCTTGATCCGTAGCCGTATTAAAACGAAATCATCTAAGTAATCGAATATATTTAGAAATTGTACGAAAAAATCACGAGGATAGCATAGTACAATATGCCGAATGTAGGAAAAACGTTCTGTTGGTGATCCATTATCACAACGTATAAGGATTATTTTTGGACTATCGAATGCTTCAATTTAGCCTAAATGATCGCCGTTATGCAAATAAGAATGACCAATGTTTGTCTCATTCCGTATTGTATTTCGGATACGTTTATTGCAAAGGTTATAAGGTCAATGTCTCCTACGCACACATATGTAAGCTTTCATAATGCAATTAAATTATTACATACAGCGGAAGTCTGCTTCCTCACACCACAATACAATGTAGCTTGGCTCATAATGCATTTCAAAGCCGTCTACTCATAAATCCCTCTGGGGTATAGGCCAGACAGTGTTTCAATGGTCATTCTGATAACCCTCAAGTTTTTTCATGACTCAGTGTCGGCATCAACGAGATTGATCGAGAGTGCGTATGTAATTTTGTAATTATGACGTATTAATTGAAACAGCTGAGAGATTTAGAATGGTATATTATAGATTGTTATACAAGGGGCTAAAGTATGCCAATATAGACTAACGTGTTACTCTCTAGAGAGAAACTTAATGCATAGTATAGTGAGAAACATTCTTTCTCTTTTGTTAGGCTATACATGTCCTCTGGTGTTATCCATATACATGGTTCGAAGATCCAGCGTCGAGCAACTGAACAACGGGCTGTACAAATAAAATTGTGGATAATATATATGCGATGTACGTACCTACATAGTTTATGTGGTTTGAATGGTCAAGGGCGAGCCGACCGTCGCCAAGGTCGCGCCTTTGACCGAACACCCGAAATTTGCGAACATCTAACATTGAAATGCCTCCTATATTCGGCCTTATATGATTATGCCTAAAGACGACATTGCCGTGGTGCGTTTTAATATATGACGTTTTGCGGATTCGCGATAAAGGACTCGGCCGAGAGCGTTGCCGTTTCAAAGGTTTTTCGGGCGTACTTGAAATTCTTGGTAAATAGATGTACTGTGAAATTCGAGGATTTGGATACGCTCGGCAAATATCTTGTAGATATTAAATATGTAGATAACAACTGATATATAGATAATGGAAATCTGTAAGTGCAAAATTATATCTTTAACATTAGGGCCCAGACTTTTTAGCGATAATCTATATTAATAGGTAACAATCATTTTTAATTTTGACTGTGCAGACGTTTAATTCTTAAGCTTTAGCAGTTTATTGTACAAGATACATTTAATTTCTGGTAATATTTAGATAATTTTGTGTACATTTCAAATGTTTCATATCGCTAACCGTCAAATATTAATTAATGTGTTAGACATTAGTAATATTTTCCTTGTCCTAATTTGAACTTATCTCACAGGAACTAGGATGTTGTTTAGTTTATAAAGCCCATATGGGCATTAATTAATTTTTGGCGGAATTTAATATTTTTAAATGATAAATTATATTTAAAAAATATCCTAATACTTTGATATCTATATGTCATATTTATACGGTTTTGCTTTATAACCTGAACCCTATAACTTTTAATACTATCAAAATTAATATTAGCGGTAAACAATGTAATGTTATATATTTATAATTAACAACTGATTTAATTTAGTATTGACTTTGTTTTAAATGAGCACAGTAGACCTCCACCTCCACAGAACCAGAACAGAAAGAAAATACAAATGGCTTTCCTCATTGCTAATGCTCATATTATCAAGTCCATATTAATCATGTACTCTTTCATTAATATCTGAATTATTCAATGAATATGTTTTATGGCTCAATTCTATATCCGTATAACGAGTACATCAGTTGGCACAGGCACTCCAGACCGCAAAACGAAACGTAGACCTGTACTGCGAAACCAAAAATTAGGATGTTGGCATCAATCCAACATTCAGGAGCTTTTACGATTTGATTTGAAGTAGCAAGTGTCGCTTGGGTTTACATCATCTTAGTATTGGTAGAGTTGGTGATTTTGGATAGTGTAGGTATTTTAGACAAGGACTAGGACTAATTGGACATGTTATCACTACTTTGAGGCACTATAGGACGTTGGAAAAGGCGAGACATTACATTACAGTTCACACAGACTCAATGACTTTAGAATGCTTAATCGCGCGCCTAACATAGCTTTACATTACCCGCTCGTCCTTGTTTATCTGGTTCCATGTTTGAGGTTTTTTTGATGCAACCAGTGCTATTGTTAAACACATTTGCTAAACTTGATTCGTTTCAGTTTCGTGCGTCCTTGGCCGCTTATTAAAAGTATATTTTGATCGGCAACGAGTTCAAGGATGGCCGAATGATTCGCTTCCTCTATATTCATTACATTTGAATAATGTTCATGTCTACTCAATGTATTTGCATCTCTTGAAAGAGGCTATTTGTATGATAATTGAGGTGTAGTCTGTTTTGTTTCCCTATCATTATTTTTAATTTGATCCAATTGTTTAGTCCTCTACTAATCACTGGTATTGTATGTTTCGCACATGTACTACTAGAGTTATCTTGGATTATTCTATTCTCTTTGAGATTTTCAGACATTAGAGTTTTGGTGTTTTTGGTTACATTCCAAGTATTAGACAACCTGAGTCGTTGACCTGGCTGCGGTTCTCTATAACCGGTGACTGCAAACGTAAGTTTTTGGCAAAGCGCAATCACTTTCTATTAATATATCGTTATTTATATATGAACTTAAATAGAATCGTGCGTCTGATTGCCAATATTATGATATTGTCCAACATGAAAGAGGAAGGCTAATATTCGATATTAGATATCAAAATTACGGTTATGCGAACAGCACTTATTCTTTATGATAGACTTAGAAAGCTGCTCAATGAATATTTTATTGAATTTCCCATCATAAGTATCCGTCAATCGCTTTATTTATACGTAGCTTAATATTTACAAGAGCCATGCAGAAGTGTTTGTCAAGCTATATCCTCAAGGGAATTTAAAAAAATTGCTAAAGAAGTAAAAGTTATATTTGTATTTTCTGGGTTTAGGCCTATTATGAATGTAACATAAACGACTGTTCAATACTCTTTTTGGTTTAGTTAAAAAAAACATCTAATATAGAGTAGTACCAATTGTTAAAGGATATTTTTTGTTGTAAATTTCATCTTACGATTGAAGATTATTAATTTAATTTTTCATAGCCGTATTACCTTGATAGAAATTTAAAAAATAATTTTAGGTTTTATTCGAAATTAAATATGTAATGTTGTACTTTGTATAATTAATTAGACGACTGTGAATTCTTTTGCGAAGCTTTGTTGGTATTCATAAAAATTAAACACGCTTGTTACACGAAATGTCTTGGAATGTTTCATTACTGCACAGACGTTATTAAATTGATAATAGGAATTTCAAAACAGCGAGTAAGCGTACTATAATTAATATAGAACATACCAGACTCAACCCTTTGTGATTTTAATTAGTGAAAATATTTCAATGAAAAGCTTCGAGTTTTTTCAAATAATTCCGTAGAATGGATGCCCACGTCATATTAAGCGTGATGTTGGCTTCATTGAGTTTACTTAATTACAAGTAGTCTATGGGCACGAGTCAATAACGAAGAAAAATATTATGTACACCTCGATAAGTGAACTATCCTATATATAAGGATAAAAGAACCAGCCGTTTCTGTGATTCGCGCATTGACCTTAATAAAATCAATATATTGTAGTATCAATTCAAATGAGTTTTTTTGATAAAATACTAAAACTAGTGTCAAAGGATGTGTTATTGTGTCGTATTTTTGATAGGTGCGTATAAAAAGTACACTGTTCACTTTCAAAAAAATCACTGTCTGATTCTGGTTCCGGTTTCGATACTCTAAGGCATGGACTACATTCCGACTTGTTTGGCTTCGGCCTAGATAGATTTTAAGTAATGAAGTGATATATATAGTATGTGTTTCAAAAGGAAATGCTTTTATATGGGACTCCACTTATAACGAGCTTTCTCTCTGTGTAAGTGTATTAAGTTGAATCAAATTAATCGCATTTCTACTTTTTTTTACCTCTGAAAGTGATATCGCCGCTCATGGACACAATAATATTTTTTTGCAAACTTAGCTTTTTTGTACGACAATCAGTGCTCACTTGGCTTTGGCCAGTCTGTAGTTAACATCCGGCTTTAGCCGAGAAAAGCTTAACCACAAACAACGATAATAATACTTTAAATGTCAGGAGCCGTATTATTTATATGGGTACTTAAAATTATTTTGGACCAGCTTCTATTATTGACAGTGCGCGATTCCGTAGAGCCGAAACCCTTGTCTATTGTACAAACTCAAGGGATATGGTAATTAGGTCTGATGTCACCTAAGTGCTCCAATATATCATTGTTTATCTTAAGCAGTGCAGGTGCCACATAATTGTACGTGGCCACGTGTTACAAGTTCAAGGGCGGTCCGTCGGTTGTTGCTCCTTGCTTTTTGCACGTCCGCGGCATGCGCAACCGCCTCGCCCCGCAAACTGTAGCGTGACGGTGAGGCCGGTAGGGACGGCACAATGAACTGAAGCACTATACGAAATTAAATACGAGCTTAAAAAGTCAAGTGTAAGTTAGGTATATACAGAAATTAGCGTAGATTTTCAATAATAGATTGCATATTTTTAAGATGCTTTAAAATCCTAATAGACCAATATACAAGATGTTGTCACTTCGAACGCTGCGACATCGTGAGGATGCTCCGGTGTCGGGGCGAAACGTATGTCGAGTGGTTGTGGGTTTTTTCGCGGAGTATTGCTTGTAGATTGGTCTAATAGAGTTTTGTACTGTGGACTTTCGCAAAGTAACGTGGATTCTATTAATTCTAGTATTTCCTTTACAAAGGCTACTGTTACAATTTTACCTAGAGGCAAAAGTACATGTGCATACATATCTGAACTTTATCCACCTATATCAATAATTTTAAAGTACTTGACAACCTTGTTTTGTAATGAAGAACAATGGCACTGCCATGCCCAGGTTGGAGACTAGGTTGGACGAGATACACATAGCTTTTTTACACTTTGTCTTACGTTTATACTATACTTAAAAATTAGTGTTTATGAGGACTGACAAGTTGTATTTTTAATGAGTCAATCATGTAATTGTGTGACGATACGGCCTGTGAACATAATCGTGTTCTTGGAATGGTAGACAATATTTATAATATATTATACTGTTCTTATGTCAGTTGACTTGGCAATTTGTGATGAAATGGTGATATTTTGTAACACTTCATCGTTCAGAATTCAGTCGTGAGATCTTATTATGTAATTAAGTTGGTTCAACAAGTGATGAATGATAAAATAAATTTGGTTTATTTTGTTGAAGGGAATTTAAAAATTTAAGAATATAAATCCTTAATAGATTTCTTTTAAGTATATATATGATAGTTGTTAAATAAACACAAGCTTTGATTAAAAAAAATCATCATAACATCAGGCATTATTGTAACAGAAATGTGGTATATTATATTATAGTACTATTTTCAAGACAGCAATTTTCCTTATGAATTTGTTATTGTAATACATAGGTTTAAGGTTTGTTCTAGGAACTACTTTTAGAAGCTGTTTAAATAACGAATGTTATATAATGTAAAGTCAATTTCATAATATTTTCTTTTGTTTACACAAATAATAAAACCTCTTTAACACATAGCACAGAGCACGCGGTTACATAATTCAACGTTCGAAACGACGAGCTTTGAATGACGACTAAGACTGCCGACTTTTGCTCACTATTTTTAGTATTAGTTTTTCTGTTAATGGAAGGTTATATGTTTGTCGTCTTAAAAGTCCTGCTTATGTAATCTATTTCGCTTATAAAACTACCAAATAACCCATCGAAATAATCATTGTTTTTAATTTGTAGACACAATAGTCTGATAGGGGTTTGTCAATCAATAAAATAGACGTGGAAATATACCCTATGGTTTATACGGCTCATGTGAATGCAAACAAACTTTTGTTAAAAATTATTAACTGAAATATACTCGTAGATGAAGATGGTACTTTGTGATGAGGATAACGGTCAGTTTATTGTTTTTGTATCATTTCAATGTCTCCACTTGTTGTTTGCATTCTTCAATGTTATTACAGCCCTGATCACTTTCATGTTTATTTATTTTCTTCATTCGCTAAGGTTGAACGATTTCTGATATGCTAGGTGCATTAAGTCTATTTTTTGTCTTTTTAAACAATAGATGAAGGTCCTTTATGGTCAGCGATAATAAACTTCATACGTTTTATTAAAACACTGGCCACGCCGTATATCACGTGGGTTGCTCTGTGATGATTTGTCGGACACCTGTCAGTCAGGCCATGACCATGGATGCTGGACAGCATCAAAATTTTGATATCAATAATATTTAGAATAAATCTAACAATAACTCTATAGCAGCATTCACGTAATCTTTCGGTTTATTTCAATTAATTAGTTTTATTCTTTACCTTATTTACATTTTTTTATAACCTTTCTATTTTTTAACTGTCTGTATTGAAATCTAGTGTGTCAAGGGATGAACTGGCTTCTCAAACACAGCTGAGCCATGGCTTCTATTCTATTATGCAATTTATTGTTATTACTAAAAGTTTAATTATTAAGAAAAATTAACATTAAACCACTATTTTTTTTGATTAGCGGCCGTCGCAGTTTGTCAACGATTATGATAAATTATTCTATTTAATTGATGACTTACGTTTTTGGTAAATGATAGATTTATAACGTCACCATTCACCATTGAATCTCGAACCGAATATGGTTTGGAACCGTGTATTTGGCGATTGCGCGGGCGCAACTGAGTCAACGTCCATTCGCCTAAATAAGTACAAGGTTATCAACCACCTGAGTTGAGACCTAGCTCACATTCGACTATCTGACCTGAATACCTAGAATTTACAGTTTGCCTCATTACCTAAATAATTTAGAACAAACTATTCGGTTTAAAATATTTGCAGTGTTGGGTAAGAATGTTATATAATAATAATTATATTATATAAAGTAATAATTATCATATAATGTCCCTATGAATAAACTTTAATCAGTAATAACATTCTGATTTGTGATTAAAAACTAACTGTTTTCGGCGAATGGTTTGTATTTATGTATCAAATTTTATTATCAAACGTATATCTAGCACAGATCAGAAAACACGTTTTACTTAAAAAATGCACGTAAAAATAAAACATCGCGATTGATGACAACGAGATAATATTACAAAAGCGTATCTATTTCTTAGCAATTCTATTTGTCTATGGGAACATAGGATTCTAGGAATCAATACCAATTGATTTGAAACGAAAATGGACGGGTTTTCTCGGAAAAGTCTGGGTAAATCATGCACGACGAATTGAGATTGCTTTTTGCGTACGTAGATGATATAATTCTTTGAGTAAGATGTCGCTTTTTTTGTTTGTATGAGTCTTTTGTGGATCTCGAAAAGGTTCAAAATATTGACTGGGGTGTTGAAGTTTTGAAGCACCTATTGTTCACGTTTATGAGTTTTTTATTAAATATAATAAATTAAATATGTAATTTCGGTTATGAACCAGATTTCATTGAAATTATCGATTTTGATCAAAATAATTGGACATTGTTAGTTTAATGTAATTTTTATATAAGGATAGTTTTTGGAGAGTTTTTGAAATTTTACCGCTTATTAATGGATTTTCTGTTGAATTGTGTTTACTATGTCATTAAATAGACTACTGAGGAGGTTATAGAACTCTATAATCTGATACTTTGATCATATAAATATATAGTTTATTGTGCAAATAATTATCAAAAGTAAGCAACGTCTGCATTGTACTTATTTAATGAATGTAGATAGATGAGGTCTGATGCAAATATTATTTTTGTAAATTAGCTTATAAAGTAAATATTGAGAGAAGGAAAACATTGTGAGATGCTCGAGCCAAGAATTATAGGCCTTTGCCAGTTTCAAAACTAAGATGGTAGCAGAAGGACGCTTCCGTCACGGCCCATACATTTTCAATCATTGTTTCTTTTAAATATTGATTTCTGTGGCCGCCAAACTAACTTTATTGACAAAACACATAGCATGTATATTGAAAAGAAAACTTCCTTATTATCCAAATAATATCTGTCTTTTTCTCAAATTGAAATACTGTATGTTGTCGTATCTATATTTATATTACAAAGCTAAAAAATTTTAATAAACGCTCTTTACATTCTGGTTGGAATCTCGTTCCAGTCCTCATGAAATTGAGGACCTTTTACCATACTCAATAGCCCATTAGCAATTAATACACCCTTGCATTGTCCAGCGGCGATATCCTTCAAAAGGATATTATCCTTCCCATTATTTATTCATACATATCGAATATCTCTATTTGACTATTTCAATGTTCCGAAGGTTTGCAGAGTCAGTGGCCTGTGGCGTATTAAATTGGCGATTATTCATTATGGCACAATTAGACTACAAGGCCACGGTCCACTTCCTTCTTCAACAAAGGGATTGGTCCAACAAAATTGATGACGCTGTCTTATAATCTTATGATGTCGGGAATAATTTCGGCTTTGGCTATGAAAATCAGTATACCGTATTTTATTAAAGATAGTAGTAGTACACTTAAATACTGTACAACGGCTTTAAATGCAATTTATTAATGATATTGGACCGACGTTTCAGATGTTTTTGGACGTGATCACGGTCACTTTGAAAGTGGCCATAATAAGGCGACCTATTCGTAATACACAAGTTCAGTTATAAATCACTTTTTAGTAAGTAGTACAGTATTTTATTTATAGGCATAATTAATCTTAAATACTGTATCCATTTTTGACAAATTGTGTATATTCATATACATATAGAACAGTGTATTTGGGCAGCATACATACAATTATACGTTTTAGAATTATGTTGGAGAAAATATTAGTTGTTTGAATAATGGCAGGCTGTATTCTATCCAGTTACACCGTGGTATTAATTACGTTGAATAAAAGTATAGTTCAAAATCCCAATAGACCAGTATGAAAGCAGTACTCCGCGAAAACCCCACAACCACTCGACGCACGTTTCGCTCCGACACCAGAGCATCATCAGGAGATGTTGCCTCTACGAACTGCGTTCGACCAGTCAACTATGATGAACTTCCGCAAAGTATCGCCTGATTCAATTAATTATAAAAGTATAGTTACCATTTAAACCTTTCGTTTTCCTTTAAGGAAATAAGATCATGTAATGTAAAAGTTCAATACCTTTTCCGGCTGGCAACAACCAAAACAGGAGTTGCCTGTTTAAAGCATTCATCAATTTTTTAAATTTTACATAAAACAAATTGGTGTATTAATTAATGAAGCATTGATGTCGAATTATTAAGCGAAGTTGATACACTGTTCAAATATTCGGATGTAGAGGAAAATGATTCATATTAACCGAGACTGCAGTTCAAGGGCGCAATTGATTTACATTTATAGTCACTTAAAATATTCCATTCATGGTTTCTTCACGTTAGGTAACTGAGTTAGGTAGTTATTTCGAAAAATGTTGCAGGCATAGCTCAGAAATCACAGTGGCTGAAATAGAGAATTTGTATTTCAACTTTCTTCAGGACTTAACGTCTTTATATTCGTTAACGATATAAAAAAGAATACTTAAGCCTTATCTGATCTGAACCTAGTTTTTATTTAGTTATTCAATCTGTATTCATCTAGGTTTCAACTGTTGTGGATAATTGTCGCATTGTATGTACTAAATCTTCTACTTCTTCAATATGACGACAAGCAATACTTTATATGATAAAAACAAACTTAATTGCTTAACTAGTACCACGCGGGTGATATTAATTCACCTAGAAGAATAATTTCATAAAAACGTTTAATTGTCGTCTTGTATTTATGTATTGAGATTTTTCAATGTTTAACTATGTATTCACCACTTCGACTACTGTTAAGATTATATAACTCTTTAGTCAAGAGTGAAGAAAGTATCGATATGTATATAGTTTGTACCAATGTCTACAAATTTAGGAAAATTATTGTGGAGACTCCGATTACACTAAATTTTTAGTATGGTCAGAGCTTCCTCGTTTGTCTTTTAATGAAATGTTAATTTCATTTGGGTACACTTTCTTTGCTTTTTTTGCGTTTGAGCTGAAAGTTTTTAGCAAGTCAGTGCCCACAGTTAAGTTAATGTTAGTATTAATAATTGTACATTTAGTTGGTAGGTCTTTATAAATAAATGAAACAACATATGTATAGGTATAAATCAGAATATTCATAGTGAATAAAGAGTGTTACAGGCGAAATGTTTCCGATAAAACAGTTTTCCACATAAATTGAAAATTGAATAGCGTTTAACTAGACGGAACGTGGCGCGATTGGTAACGCTCGGTTTTTATGAAGAGCTCAGCAATCAATTACATACAAAACAATTCCATACAAAGTACCTTTGAAGGTGTTGGTTAATTGTTTAAATAATATTGTTTATAAAAAACGGTAAAGTGCGTGCCGGAGGGGCATTGTGTACCACGATCGCGAAATTAAGCCAGTTAGTCACGGTCCTTGAGGAAATGCTTGGTATAAAAAGTTCGTTAGGAATTTATTTTGTTAATTGACTAGTGTTATGAGGCCTCTTCACGCAGGTGAAGTAAAACGCTGAGCTAGTTAGGCTCCGCTTTTTGTATAGGGATTTATGACATTCCTATCTTATGAGGTTATTATTAAAGGGGGAATCGTGGGGGAATGTACGTGCCTTCGGCGCGTAGGCGAAATACTTCTTGATTAACAAGACAATATTCGCTTCGGAATTTTAGAAGGTTCAATATGTCAAATAACGGTTGGGAAGGAATGGTAGTTTTTAATATACTACAGAAATGAGAAAGATGTTATGTTATAAACCAGTTATTGGTGTTTTAAAGAATATTTATGAAACTCCGATTACGAAGGGCCTCGACCCACTTATTTAAGAGACGGTAATATTCTTTAAAACTCATTGGGACCGTCTTGTCTGACCAGAGATAAGCGTTCTATTTGATTGCGATTGGTCCATACTATCTCTAGTCAAATACCCGAAGACACGCGTCATGATGTAGAGTAGCTTTAGCTGCCGAAGTGAAAACATTGCTATATTTAAAAGTAAAAGACCAATACGATAATATACATTGTCTTCTCAAATTCCTAATTCGATAGTAAACGGCAGTGGGAAGCAGGAGTCCATATGCGAACCATTAATGTATGTGATACATAATAAAATTGTCGCTATGTAATCGATTTGCCGTAATTAGCTCGTTACATAACCGGATGACGACATTCCGGCCCGTTCTAGGAATGTCTCGTGCGGTTTCAACAGTTGCATATTGTATTGATTGTCGAGTTTTGGTGGATGAAAAAATTTTCTTTTTTCCCGACATTTTGTGTGCCCTGTGATGCCATGAATGTAAAATTATTGGATCTATTTAGTTTATGAGAAGTTGATGTTTTTCTAAATTAGTCGTTATTTTACGATTTGAAAGTCCGGAAAGGCTTTTAGGGAGTTTCCTTTCCGTTTGCCCCCTATTTTTTATATAAATAGGGAATACGGGTAATTAAAATATATATATTATTCTCGTTTTGTCAGCCGGATGTACCCCAGAAAGTCACAGACACAGTCATGCTTACCTACTGTATTTACAGCATTTCAATAATTCATACCAAAGTACCGCGATCGTTTTACGATTATACAATAAAAGAGCCCATAGGCGTTACGTTGTTTTTTGTTGGAGCATTTTCTAGGTTGATACGCGTTTTTAAATTGTATCAAAAATGGAGTTTATATTTTTGAGTGTCTGCCAAAGATAGCGTAAAAACTATTGGTTTTATGCTTATAATGTTATATCAAGTGTTTTATTGCCTTTGTTAAATAAAATATTTTTATACATTTTATAAAAAGTAGATTTGTTAGATTTTACTTCACTATTGACGATATTCAAACGTAGACAAAGTCGTATATAAATAGTTTATACCAAACAAGGGTGGAGCTATTTGTTCAGTGTATACAAATTACAAATATTCTATACACGTATCCAACCAGGAAATATTTCAGGGTAAGAAACTGACTATATAAATGACATGATCTCACGTTTTTATGAAAACAAATGACAATAGTTGACCTAAAGACCGACCATCGATACTAGAATCAGTGTACTGTTTCCAACCAGTAAATTAGTCATATTATACAGGGATGTCACATATTTTGCGTGTCCTATCTGTTCCTATAATTTAAACTCCCATCTGTATACTCTGTGCACACGTTAAAGTCAAATAAAAGTAATGATATTTACCATAAGTTGTCAAATACAGAACGAACCACAGATGAGAAATAGCAAAAAACTGAAGCGCCTGCATAACGCGAACTAATAATAGAGTAGTTTATAAATGTGGTATATAGACTATATATTTTATATGAAATTATTATTTACATTGTGTAAGTAAAAGATGCATTTTTTTAAATATATGTTTCTATTATCTGTCGTCAATATATCATAGATTTTTCCCTAATTCGTCAATTCTGTCCTATACTTTAAAGGGAATGTGATGAGATTTTTAAAGACACGGTTTACAATATTAGACACTTCCTATAAGTTTTGAAAGACATTTTTCATTGTTAATATTGATACTTTAACTATTCACATTTTGAATTTTGCCTGTTAGTTTGTCCTGGCTTATTACGAGGTATTATAATCCAATAGAATATGTTTTTAAATAAATTTATTATTATTAATAATGAATACATTGGTGACATCCCTGTGAGGGTGATGTAACTCTAGTGATGTTCTCAAGTAAACTCTCATAAACACTTCATTGAAATTTATTACTAGAGATATCTAGGCTTTATCCGGAATAGATCTGCTGAATTAGTCGACGCTTGTCGGTAAGACGCAATTATCAGTCTTGTAAGAAAGTAAGTCAATGTACACAGTGAAATCTCTTTTATTATGACAGCTCGCCGCAACAACGCCAGGATATATGAATAAAATGTACATTAATTACGAAAAGGTGGAAATTAGACGTTAATCGATTTTTATGAGATTTTCATGAACAGTTCTTAGAAAGGATATTTTGTATAACCATCGGTGATAAGATCGGACTTCTCCATCAAAGATTTAGGGGATTCCATACGGACGCAGGGGAGTTCCACGACTCTTGTATGTGAAACTGACAATATTAGATCATTTTCGAATCTTCTAAATATGCGTTATTTAGTATTTTCAATTGCGTCTAACAATGACGATGTTTATTAATCGCTACTGAATGACCAATCTTATCATTGAGCCAGAGGTTAAAGTTAACCAGCGTTTTTATGAATCAAGTGTAGCATTCAAACTCATTGTGAGTGACATCATTGCAATAGTATGAATGCTAATTAGGTTTCCAGTGTTGTTAGTCATGAGTTTTGGCTTTGCCAATTATAGAGCCTCGATTTTTCGATGCTTATATTATCCCTTTGTGAATTAAATTGACTAGAGCAGTAACAATTGTATCTTTACGAGAGCACTACTGTTTACAGTGAAACCTTTAGGTAATTGCAAAATTGAATTATTTACATACTATAAAACATAACTGACATATAATAACTAAATTGGACTATGTATTTAGTCCAATACAGATCTTAGAAGAAACAAAGATTAATTAGTGTTTCTCCGAAAGGCTTATTTTGAGGTTAAAGGATCAATATATTATCGTATCATGTTATATCTTATATCAATTGAAAAGCCGGATTTCCCGTTATATAACGATGTGGTTCAGAGTCAAGGCCTATGTCATATTAGATTGACCTCCTAAACACAATTGAGTTTTATTGCACCGTCAATTTGGGCTAGGAATGTAGTAATCCGTCTAATTGTGGACAAATTCTTTGCGAGTGACTCCCAAGCGTAGGTTTTGAACGTAAGACTCGGCTTTGGTACTCAGATTTGGACAACACAAACTCAACGATGTGTTTTACAGTCTACTATTATATAATTTATTATACAGTATATACATAAGTAATCTCCAACTGTCAAAATCTGTTGACAATTGACAGAGAAGTTGCCTTGTGAAATGATTAGATTTCTGTTTTCTCAGAAATATTGTTGTTAGATATAATTAGGTTAATATTCATTTTAATAATGATCTTGTTGGTCTCATTCTGTCAAATTGTGAATACGTGTCGTGGAAACATTGTTATTTATTCTATAGTTTCTGTGCTCAGAGAAGAAAGTGTGAATGAAGGAAATGAGTGAGATACCTGAACGAGTATTTTATACTTAGGAATTGAGTCAACGTTCATTAATTCCTTCTTAAATATAGTCTAGACATCAATATCGTTAGATTGGATTTCCAGTAACCTACTAAGTTTAATAAGATATGCGCGTGAGTCATGAATGAACGGTTGACAAGTACTAGGAATGTATAAACATGTGAGCGCCATTCATGATAAGATGACGCAAGCCTTAGAGATTTTTGTGATCATGTGCTAAGGCTTAAATTTTAGTTAAATTTTCGTATGTCAATGTGTGCTTATGTTGCCTTATTTTTAAAATTTTTTTGTTTCAGATGGGACGGCAAACACTACGAAATGCGAAGTAAGTATAATGATTTTATAACGAAAGCATGTGTATTGGACACATGTCCAATTCCGACATTGTACGGATAGATTATTATTATAAGTAACAGTTATATAAAACAACTTAATAGCTAATATTTCAGTTTTTCACTGATAAGGACACATTTTAGACAATCAAAGGGTGTTCTTGTCTTCCCGTGCCTGATAAGATATTTGTAAACAAAAAGAGCGTCACGCGATATCAGTGGTTTTCTAATAAATAATATTATCTACCAAATGTTGTATGGATAACCTTCCTTCCGCCAAGGATGCCCTCTGACCCTTGAAGCTAAAACAACTATGAAGATAACTATATTACTTGAATACTAAATGAGAGAAATAGAATTTAAATCTTTTGTAGGGAACGGTAGAAATCTGAAATTTTTGAATAAAATACTGTAAAAGGGTTTGAAGCGCCATCTATTATTAATAGGCTTTCTGGGGGGTTCGGATGCTTTTTAACATTGAGGTCAGCAATGATTTGAATGACAGTTGTCTTTTATGAATTACAAAAAAGTTTCCATATGAATAATATCTATTTCTACGAATTATACTTATCGGACCATAAGGAACATTGTGGCAAAACTTTTGTAGTTTAAGTTTGAAATGATATATGCTTAAGCTATATCGAATGACAAAAACGGCGTTTCGTAGAGAGTAAATTCCCGAATATGATGAAGGCATGTTTTTCAACTGGGTCGCGATTTAGCAGTCGAAGAGTAAAAAGACAAAAGACTGGGAACGTCCGATACGAGGTCAAGGGGGGCCGTATAAATTTTTTCCAGGGGGTCGCATCATAAAAAGGTGAAAAACACTGTTATAAGTACTTACTTATAGAATAGATCTATTCAAACAGTTTTGGAACAGAATCTTATTTTTAGCCAAGTAATTAAAGTCATATGAATAAAATGGCATAGAGCGAAAAACACAGAGTACAATGAAGACACGTAACATGAATTAACAACACAATAATATTGCGACAAAGTTAAACGGTTAACTAGATAGGCGACTTCCCGATGCGGCAAGAAACTGATGGCTTTTTAATTTATGTGGGACTCGGGAATGACACGAAAAAACTATAACGGTGATCGAGATTACGCAAAAAATAAGCCGTTCGGCGCGGGTTTTTGGAAATGTAATAAGCGAGGGAGTAAGAGATAGATGTATTCTTCTACGCTTTAGGTACTGGGGCAATGAAGGAATCTCGTAGATCACTCTCTTTAAAAATTTCTCTTGATTCAAGGGTCTGCCGATTGTCATTCATGTTAGACCATTGTTTTTCAACCTGTGGGTCGCGAACTTCTGTAGGGGGGTCGCCAGAGGTCGAAAAATATGGGTACTTTAGTAAAAAAGACAATTAATACTGTTAATAGTAATACTGTAACATACATACATGATAAAAAACTGAAGAGTCAAAGGGGGTCGCAATTATACCAGGGGGCCATCATGAAAAAGGTTAAAAACACTGTGTTAGATAATACTGTAGTTTCCGTGGCTAAACGAAACAAAAAGAATCGTTTTAAATTAATAAAATACTCAACCAAAGTTGTCTAATCAAAGTTCCCGGTGACGTCACAAGCAAATCAACCCCGCTGAGTCACATCCGGTCCGGATAATAATCCATTCCGAGTATTAATAAAACAATACGTCACACATGATTGTTGTTGGAGCGAAGGGTGGTCATTTCTAATGATGCGGGTGGGCCAAATCATAATTTCTCCGGTTGCTAAAGCAAATTTAACTCTGAAATTCTTACTCAAATATCCCACTATTTGTTATTTGTGTGTTTTTTTTCGCTAATGTTTTTAATAAGGCTTATATATATGTTCATTATTTTCTCGATGCAAATGTTATAGAAACGAAAATTGTTAAGATGTATGCATATTATATAGAAGCAATTTTTTGTATATGTAGATTTGGATGAACCTTTGTACTGCTCAAATGTGTAGGTATAGACTATATACATTGTCTAGGTACCAGTTTAGTCATATGGACATAACCTACCCCACAGTTATATTCGGAATGCGCCAGCGCAGCCGGCGTCCGGTTGCGCCGGTCGACAGATGTAACCTCGCCAGCAGGCTGCTAAAATTATTATACCATATAAAGAATGAGTTAATCCTGAACGGTCATTGACCCCTGTGGCAGATTTAAAAAACTGGATTGTTATATTGTTCGTCTCTATAACATTTTAAGAGATATTTAATAACAACCCTAATATGGCAGCTACAACCCCTTGGAATCATTTTTCTTTATATCTTGATGACTTTTCTTTGTAGTAAGATAGCGTTGTCTAATACTGATATTTATTAATTATACTTATTACTTATTAGAGTGTTAATTGAGTTAGTATATAAAATGGTACAACTTCAAATTAATGGCACGACCACAGGGTTGATGATGATCACTGGGAAAACCCCGCCCAGATATATATATTCGTATATTTTAATGCGTGGTACGGCGTAGGTTCATTTGTCTCAAACATAATGAGGTTTTGTATTGACTTAACAGGAGAGTGGGCGAACACGGTGTTAGGTTTGTGTATTTGATATTTAAAGAAATTTTATCGAAAACCCAGCTACGATTTCACTCATCAAACGCAAGTATTCGCGATATTCTTATACATACAATTATTAATTAATCTATATATAATGTTTATTATAAACAATCGATATACATGAAGCCTTAATGCCGTTTTTATAAGATTATTTAATCTTGTTTCGATAATTATTTACAGTCAATTAAACACGTCGACAGTTGACTAGGCCGAATTTAATAATTCTTGAATAGACACCTGGTTTGTAGTCTGTGTAATAGTGTTTATATAAAACTAAATAACTTCATTAACTAACATCTGATTTGGACATTTAAAAATTTCGATTTATTTTAAATAATACATCGGTCGATGAGAATGAATTCTAAAGGAAAGTAACGTACGAGTCTTGCGTACAAAAACCACTTGCCATGAGTTCCTTACAGTTATGTTCAGAAGAAAGGAGTATCTGCATCAAGAAGCAAAGAAGTGCTAGTAAATTAAACTTGTCTTGTGTTTGGTACGACATTTCCACATATTTGAATTCATTTCTTAGGCAGTTTTAAAATAGTATTTGTCGTAAATAGTCTAATTATCCACAATTGAACATGTAAGGAAATTTGTCCCATGACGTCAGTTGTTTCTCTCAATGAACTCCGAGGAACCGGCGCTATCCGCCCGTCTGTCTGGAGTCACCATCAAAGGATTCATTACTAATACAATTGCGAATTATATTTATTTATTGCACGATATATTAGTCAATGGGCTGCATTGCTAGTCTTAGTCCAATATTAACTTTATCATCTACTTTAAATTACAAGATATACAAAAGATTTTTTGAATGTGTGTGTGTTATATGTATTTAAATAAATATCAGGTCACATTTCACGCACATCGTTTAGCCTTATTATAAGGTAAGCTTGTTTTATTTGAAACGGTTAAATTCACCTCGCATCAGCACTCCATTCTGCCAATCGGGTCGTCCGTAATTAATAAAAGATAAAAAATATATATAAGAACACAAGTCGCACAGGTTAGTTATCTAAAGCCTTCGTTGTGCCATATATTAACATAAATTCTTCAAATCTTAATATAATGACACCGATGCTCGTGAGAATTGATATTTTGATGGCATAAGTTACTTAAGGTTCGATTTGAATTAGCACAAATTAGAAGCTGGATGGGAAAATAAGATGTTTTGTAAAAGCTTTTGTCACATTGAAAAATAATCGTTTGTAATTGAAAACAATTTGGCTGTTCGCGTAGTCTGAAAGTCGACTTTTGGCGCAACAAAGTCGACTAATACTTTTGCATTTATTTGTTATACGTCTTTCGCAAAAGTAAAGTTTGGTTGGTGCTTAGACCAGGAGAAGGTAGACGTGCAGTCAGCATTTTTGCTGACCGTTGAAGCTTTATTACTTATGGACATCACGTAACTGATTAAGGGTTGATTCTGAAATTCACTTTTTTGCGTGAAAGAAATACAAACATCCAAACACACTTTCGGGTTTATACATTAAGCAGGATAATTTTTCTTCAGTTGACATGAACGGCTTATATAAAGCTCTAAAGGTCTGGCTTCCGAACATAATCTCTGTTGATTTAAAGTACATTAGTGAAGTCAATTAGGATGTCAGACGAAATTTCATACGAGACATTCGGTCATTAACATTATTATCCGTTATCTCTGCCCATAAATAACTCAGCCAAAACGATATTTCAAATTTTAATTTTGCATGTGTCGTGAGAACGCGTTGCAACGCAAAAAATTTAGTACTGCATAGCGCTATGACGCAAATCTAAGTTATAACCGACGACACTTAAAATTGTTTGTGTTCTAAGTCTAATTATTAAGTTGATTTAAAAATTTGCTTAATTTTTGCTTCATAGTTCGCCAATGACATAAGCAAATAGTATTTTAATCTTTATGTCAGCTCTGTTAACAATAGTTATAATACACCAATGTTTTGTTGGCGCATAATTTCAACAAATAATTTGTTATAACTGGTTGCGGGGCGAGTACAAGTCACAATTACACTTGGCACAGAATGTCATGCATTAAGCCTAGCCTAACCTACATAGTTCACTGAATGAAAATCGTTTTACGACATTCTTTTATTTGTCGAAAGAATTTGCGAATTCAATACTGTACAAAGATAGACCGGCCGTTGTGCGCAATAAATCAGACCTGCATCAGACGAGAGCAGGTGATGGGTCGCACCCGAAACCTCAAACAAACTTCACATTATTGCCAATTCGGTTAAGGTCAAGAATGGCGCGAGCCCGCGGCCGGATGGGAAGCTGAGCCGAGTTCAGTAATTTCGCACAATGCAACAACCGGCTACGAGTAATTGCGAAACATCCGTCCTACGTACACACAATATGTCCGTGTGAAAGTCTCGGCGATATCGGAACTCGTTCTCTACGAGGTCTGCTTTCTTGGATCTTTTTTGTTTGTTGTATCGTGCCTTTGTTGAGCTCAGTTCGGATGATATTTCCTTTTAATCTTTAAAATAGATGAATGGTGAGCGATTATTGAAATTTGTAATTGTTTTATGTTGTACACAAACATGTGTGCGTATTGACGAATTTCGTGATTAATTAATATTATAAAATGTTGTCAATAAACATGATTTGAACGAGGAACCAATTGTAATTACATAGTAGTTGGATAGCTCTTATAGACTAATGATTGATTAATTGGTGAACCGACTAGGTATGCTAGATTTCATATATAAATATAGTTTTACATATAAAAGATTGTGAGTATATGAAGTGGCAGCCAAGTTTAAAAGTTTCGCACCTCCACTAAATAAATCATGCGAGGGTGTTATTTCCGATAAGAGATTTTTAGGACCGGAAGCGTTATCTTGCGGTCGTCTGTCCATTTTGATTTGTGTTTGCATAGATTATTTATCTCTTCAAATTATCGTTTAAAAGTTGAGTATTTTTCAAACTCGGAAGCCGATGTTTAGTTGGTACCTACTAACTTAATAAGACTGAATGTTATTTTTGTACTAAAAGAAAACAATGATTTTGGAAAGGTTTAAAAGAATGGAGAGTTTATTATCGGCTGTTTGAGTACTGACCGTAAATATATATTTACCTATATTACCTTAAATTAAATACTAAGGCAGTCTATGAAAGAAGCTGATATTAAAGGAACCGTTAGACTAACAAAATTTCGTTGGAAGTCAGTTTCGCTATCTTCATAATGAATCAATTCTTAAAATCGAACAGGCCCGGCGACGGAAGATTTTTTTTTACGTTTTTTCATAATGAATTGACACTATGATAACAGAGAACTGTCAGAAGAGTATTAGTATGTATGGTCCCTTTATCTGAGTGTGAACTGGCTTTAATTATGTCCCCTAACATAGAGTCAGGACTAAAATTATGTAGCTGAGTTTAGAATGACGTTATATGATCAGTTTTGGTCTAGTAGCTTACGCGTGTAACTCTCAATACTGGTTTTGTCTTTCTATATATTTAATTAATACTTCTATAGCGAAGTGGTCATGTCTTCGACTCCAAATATCCGGTCTAATCACATGTCTATTATAAAATAAACGATCAAAGTAACGCACACAATCTGACTGTGACCTGGGCGGTGACGCCACAAAATATTTTATCGTTTATAGTCGCAATGGATTAAAAATAACAGTTTTAAAAAGAATTGCATTGAAACGGAAATTTCTTAGAATATTATGAGGTTTCTGGTCTTAGATCGTGTGTGTCGTGATGTTTGATTTAATTGTGAAAGTTCTCGTTTTATATAAGGTCTGGTCTTATAAGCGGGTCTTGGGCATTATGAAATAGATCCTAAATATACTAATAACACCGTTAGTTTGGTGCTAAACATGCGGATATAATGAATGGTGCACGTCTTGGACGCTGTCGTCTCAATGTTACATTTTTGTTTCATGAAAGTAAATATTTCATAGTTTAACTACAACTTACTGAACTTATTAGTGTGAATTACGAATAAATACGAATAAAATAATTTTAATAATTATCCAAATATAAGCTTAACTGAATTATTGTTAAGCAAATGCGATTCAATTCTACAATTTGGCTCTTTTTAGTTTATTTTTCTAGATAACATGTTCCGATAACAATATATGTTTGCTACAGAGTTTTTTCACACAACCCATTCGTATTTCCAGACAATCATGCCGAGGAAATGAGATTTATTAGCATCCCCTAGATCGAATTATATAAAACCTCAACCTTATTAGTTCCATAATCTCGTGGCTTGCGGCGTCCTGTGGATGTTCAATTCTCTTGCTACGAAACACTTATCTTGTTATTTCAAGTCCCCAAATTTCCAGGTCCACATTTTTAAACCATTAGCCTTATATTTCAATCAACTCAAAAATTTTATTGACCGGAATCGAAGCTTGAACTTCATATGACATAAATCCCTTAGTCGCTGAACTAAAGAGTTTATTTATTTCAAACGTATTTACATCCTATCCTTTCGTATAAAAAGTTTAAATTATTCAAACGGCAAGCCCTATTTAAATAAATGTCAAATGTTATCAGGCCATTATTATAATTTTAAACTTTATTCAAATTGTTGTACTATTTAGATTTTCCGAATAGAGCTTTACTTATAGAAAGGCTTTGCCTTAAGGGTTACTTGTCATCCCACGTCACATTTAAAGCAACAAAAAGGTAACATCGTGCAATATAATCAACCCTCAAAAAAATCAATCGGATTTCCGGTTAAAAATCTCACGGCCACAAAATAACTGTATAGAGAATATACCACGTGCATCGGAAACTAATGTTATCTTGTGCAATTGTTATGTATAGAGGCTTTACCTGCGTTCGCGTACGTATTTCTAAGTTTTCTTTACTGTAGGTTTTTTACAAGACACAACCAATCAACATATACTATCGTTTGCCATATACAAATGTGAAATAAGTTGTACATTTTACATGAAAAAATCTTGTTTTATTGATGTATATTGTAAATATTTAATAACTGAGCGCTTCAGAAGGCACTGCCGCGCACCACCAGAGGGTTTTCGAACAAATACGGCTTAGGGACCTTCAATAGGTAGGCGTATGAGCATCTTAGCGGCCGGCAACGCACTATTGAGGCCTCCGGTATTGCGAGTGTCCATGGGCGGTGGTATCACTTAACATCAGATGAGCCTCCTTCCTGCCCGTTTGCCTATGTTTTATAAAAAAATAACTCCTCTTTCGCTTTACGCCATTGACGGTAAATATAAATTTATAACAAGAAAAAGAATTTGATTGTGTACACATTTCGGAGACTGTGTCATGGAATTATCATAAACCTAACGATAAAAAATTACAATTGAAATTGAATATTTTGTGCGGTGAGCATAACTGTTGTCGTGTATGTATTTATAATATACATATATTGTTATATGTTTATCAGTTTTGTAGCGCAAACTTAATAGTTTAGCTGGAGGCTAACCGACCGTATATGAGATGTCCAAACATTTTGACATTTGACAGTGACAATTATCCTCGCGTTCCAATTTTGAAAGTACCTAAGACGTATGGGAATGAAGTGAGAAACGAGTGCGAGCTTGATAGCGATGTTTCACACAACTCCCTATAATTTAATTCAGTAACATTGTAGAGACAACAATGTATGACAAAAGGTTAAATCGTTCCGTTCACGGCGATTTGTGTCAACGTCATTATCATGTTTGATGGCAGTGAATGATTCTATGATACGAACACTGTAATCGTGTCCTCCGCTGCAAATTATACCAATTACGCTGCGTAACTGCAACGGGGTCTCTTCACATTCAGCGTGGTTGGGGAAAAGTGGTTTGTTTAAGATTTTAATTATATTATTCGCTTTTAACCCTTAAAGACCCTTCCGTCCAAATTTGGTCTCTATTATGCACCTTAGCGCACTCGCGCTCGCACAGCAATTTAAGTCCACCTGACCTGACGCCGACGCCTAACGGTCTTTTGTTTCGACCAATCAATAGAGAATATCGTATTCATTCTAAACAAGCAAACATCTTCATACAAAAGTTGTCTCGAAGTCTATCAAAATGGACTTAAATTGCTGTGCGAGCGCGAGTGCGCTAAGGTGAATAATAGAGACCAAATTTGGACGGAAGAGTCTTTAAGGGTTAAAGTAGTTATAAATATGCGACACCTTTTTATACATATTAACTCCTATTTATAGATTTTATTACAGGTGCTAACACATAGTTATATACTTATAGATATGTTTTTATACACTCAAAACGTTGACTCTACCTATGACCGAATCCGCAACCGTCGTCGTCGGGTCGGGTCGGTTTCGTTCCATTGGAAATCTCTACATGAGAATACTGCTCGTATATTATATAGCTTTGATCCCTTTATATTCATGTTTTTTTTTTAGAAAATGAAGTGTATTAGATTTTTAACAAAAAAAAAAATTCGCTTTGTATTCTTTTTCAAATTGCCGTTTCTTTGATTAATGTTGACAAAGCTGACAAACTTAATGAATTGATAACGTATTACGAATATGTAAAGTATGACAATCTATTGAGAAATATTGTGAAACATATAGCAAATAATCATAATAGATGTTTTAATATGCACGTTTCCTCTTACACTCCTGATTGAATTCAAATCGTCACTGCGATGTAACTAAAGCGTACAAATTTAAGAAGTCCCTAACTGCGTAATCGCGGGTTTTATGTTAATATCTGTCATACAGGAACCTGGCGCTTGCTATTTTAAATGCGCTACCGAGAATTGAATTTAACGATCGCATTGTGCGGAATGTCACTTTCATATGGAGATCTTAATAAGGTGGGTTTTTTTCTATACTGAAGGCTGTATTGGATCGCGTGAGATAGCATTCTACTTTAGATAGCTATTATTTTAACGAGCGCTTTATTCTCGTTCTGTTTAATTATTTTATTTCTAGGTATTCGGGCTTCGCTGACACAATTTGACTTGATAACAAGTAGCACGAAATATAAGAGCGTTTGAGCAGACAGCGATTATTTGGGAATTAATCGAAAAATCTGGTTTATATCGATTTGGTCTATACAGAGGATAACCTACTGAGATTGCCTGATTTTCGGTGTATAAATGAAAGAATTTAACTCAGCTAGATTGTTGGTAGTTTATTACAACCTGGTTTATATCAATTTCGTCTATATAGATTATAAGGTACTGAACGGTACCGCCTTATTTCTCCTCGTGTTTTAAGTCTTTCGGTGCATATATGAAAGAATTTAGTTCAGCTAGATTGTTAGTGGTTTATTGCTAACTATGATCGGAATATTAAATATATTTGTTTAATTAACACCTCGCGGAAATATTCTTTCGATTTCGAATTAGGCTTTTGAAGTCTTCAGATTACCTAGGTAGTAATATTAAAACTTTCTCACAAACAAATAACGAATTTAACGTAACCCAAAGTATCGAAGGAGATTCTCGATTCGCCCCCTGCGTAGCCTACTTTTTGAACAGAGCACTACTTAATCTACGCCATATCTAACAGATAATAATCAAATCACACGTGTTCAGTGGCACAGTAACTAACACAGCTTTTTGACACGTGACGCTAATGACAGCTGTCAAGACGCTAGAACCGGTAATATCGATGTCAAGTAGAAAACAATGTTATTGAACTTACATGGTATTTATGCTTTGAAATTTAATCTTTGTGTTTGTTCGCTCGCGTTCTATTTAAAC
This sequence comes from Pontia daplidice, assembly GCA_963693355.1. NCBI lineage: Eukaryota > Metazoa > Arthropoda > Insecta > Lepidoptera > Pieridae > Pontia > Pontia daplidice. The sequence goes on along the minus strand of CAVNZL010000136.1, from coordinate 5,035,842 downwards.
CTTAATGTACCTTTTTAAATCTTTTATATTTAAATGTAACAGATAACACTAAATTCACAGTATGCAGACGAAAATGAGGGTAGGCTCGCTGATTTTGTATCTACCTACTAAGATTTGTTAGAAATGATTTTAAAATTATGTTACCGAGTGTAGTACTATACTAAATACTAATTTAACTAGGCGAACGAAATTGTTTACAAAAAATAATATTCAAATATAAGATAACTATAAAAATCGTCTTACATAAGAGACGATACAAATCTGGAAATGTTAATTAATATTCACTTGCTAACTAATGTCACCTTGCAGACAAAGCTTTTATGATATTTTAATTTGTCACAGTAGTGTTAAGCCTGCAAAACGTTGTTCAAAAGTCCTGTCACTATCCAAAAAGGAAACTGTGATCGAGACATTTCATTCACATAAAACATAAGCTTGCGGAAATATATTCAAATGCATTCAATTAAATTTGAATGATATTAATAAATGATTTAGCTAGAAGTTCTTGTCGGTGTCAGTAAGTAGTAAAGTAAGTTGTAAGATATATAGTCTTTCTCATACTGCAACTTCGATATGGTACCTCATCCTATTCTGTAAATAAAAATTTTCAAACGTTATAAGACATTTTGATAATTAACGCGTTCATTGATAACCGGTTAACAGTAGCAATGATAACAGAATCTTGTTATCACAGCGCCCATGTCGTGTCGTAATATTGTATTTAGGGCGTGGTTGAGATACGGTGACTCGTGAAATCTTCAAGGCCTATTAGAACCTCGGTTAGTAACCAAATGGTTTATATAATTTTATAATCAACTACCTCTAATATTAGAAATACAAGTTTTAAATTCTAAACCATTAAATATGTTTTAATGTTTTAAAAATTCGAAATTAGTTTACTTAACATTAGACCTGTGCGTGGGTGATTCTTAAGCGAAAACTGTTTATTTCATCTTAACTTTATTTTAGGGTGGAAGACGATTTAGAGACAGAACGCAGCAGCCATACATACAGTGCAGTATTTATATGTAAAAAAATTACACCTTATGTTTACCGATTAGAAGTTTACTACCACGTAATATACATAGAGTTTAATCTAATTAAGGCCTGGCCACCTTTGTTTTTAACTATCTAATAATGAATATACTTATCCAAATGAGAAACCGGTATTTGAATGTATCGAAATAAAATTGACGTTCCGTTTTATTCCTTTAGTTTTATAGCGTGAAATAAATGTTATAATTATCGATAAGTAATATTATCATAATATTAATGAGAAAGTAGTTGTATAACTCGACAATTCAGGTCAGAGTCCTTTGTGAGGTTTAGTTTAGCCGTTAAAGTTAAGTTAAAGCAATATATCAAAAGTGTATTTACATAATTTATATGTTTCTAAGTGTACTTAACGCAAGTTGTATGTACCTTAGCGCTTACATAATTTGCTCTATTACGAATGACGCTTACTATTCACGAGGTATTGATGACTCAATTTTAAATGTAAAACTTAAAAACGGTGAATTGTAAGCATTTAGAAGCATCTCAATCGATAACGTGACTGCGTTTAACTGAATCGCCATTTTGTCTCTATAAATAGAGCTGTCTGTCGCTGCAGACCGGAGACACCGCTAAAATCGACTGAAACACTGCATTGAAATTAATTCACGCTGCGCAGTCATTGCTGCGCTGATATGACGCTTAACGCGACGAGTTACAGCCGACTATTCAATGGACGACGCATTGTATATAGGTCGCAAAATGCAGCCATTTATAGTACTCCTCGTACTATCGTAGTACCGTAGTAGCTGAATGAGTATGATGCAATGCAGTTATATGCGTCTGTGTGCAACGTCTGAATGGGCGCAGTGTGTGTGCGCTTTTTATCGATTTCCTCTAGGGATTCTAAATCTTCCCAGACGGCCGATATTTGCAAAGCTTTGAATGCAGACAAGAAATGCATTTTTAGATCGTCTTAGGTTTTGCATACGAAATTGCTTTTCAATCTTTCATTTTAGATGCGATGCGATTATGTTCGCTCTGTGAAGTGCGCAATTAGTTTCAGTGTATAATGCGAAGTTAGCCTACTTTTGTGAATAATTTTTGTAATTAATTTTATCTGCAAATGTAGATGTCTGAGAGGTTCCTAGGTTTATCATATTTTAAACATGTTTGCTTACTGATTAAATTTTTTATGCCAGCAATGGAAGACGGATTTTGTAATTTACTGAAGTCACTAAAACACCATTTTTAATAGTATTAAAATTTATTTTGTTTCAGATCCCACCTTTCGCCTGCTACGGTGCCACCGGTGTTCTACCACTTTCAACAATGGTATGGCCTTTTATATATAGAATAAAGATGTATTGAACCCAAATTAAATATGATGTAAATTTTATATGATCTCGCTTGTTTAAACCGAAACCAAAGTGACAAATGCGATATGTAAAATATAAATTATTTAAAGATTGAAGTATATATATGTCCTGAATACATAAATCTCCTGTCACGATATTTGTCCGCGGTGAGCTCCTAAACTACTTAACGAATATTAAATTAACTTAGCACACCGTGAGCAGTCTGGTCCAACTTAGAGATAGGATAGCTTAGATCATAGATCATAGAATAGAATCATTTTAATTATAGTCACAATTTTATTATTTGTCTATAATTAATTAATTATATATTGAATACTATGTGACATCGATGAAGATCGTCTTCACGTTTACATACATTTTAGCATCTCACTGAATCCGCTTTGTTTCCTTCATTTGTTTGAAGTACGTCTTAGAGAATCTGCATTACACTTTGAACAATTGAGCCATGAAGTCTTAGGTTCAAAATTATTAATATGTTTATCCATTGTGGTCACGTTGCTGATTCCCATGCCAACGACACGTGCCTTTAGGGCATGTACATAATGTTAATATGGCTTTTTTAAATATAGATATGATAAAACCTTTATTTTAGTTACTTTAGAACTGGAGTGGTTATCATGGGTGACAAGTACTGACCTTAATTTCCTATTATAATAAAACCTATTTCCTTTGAAAAATATATTCAAGTGCTACAGTAGTTGATTCCTGCGGCTTCACCCGGTTTAGTAAAGAGACCCGTAGAGGGCATTACATATGATATGTAACATATCTCACGATAAAATTTTATCAAATTTCATTAATTAATTAAAATTTATTAGAAATAAATATTTCTACCAAATGTGCATTTGAAATAAATTTTCAATTTTTATTGTCACTGTTTTTGCTTATAGCGTAGCGTGGTACCCACCCAGGGTAGCTAACCCATTCAATTTAAGTACCAATCATACAATATATATGGCCTCAAAAACCAGTCTAAAATGTTAAAAGCCTCAAACAGTCTACACTCACGTTAACGTTTCGTCATATGAACAATTTACTCAGCTGTAAAAAAAAATTGATACGAGAATTGTGTCACTGTGCCACCAATTCTATAGATCAATTAGGGAACCGTTATACAATGACGTCAATATTAATTGTGAAAGCTATGTAAATCGATTTTTTCAGCGGATACATTGTTCGTAATTATAATTGTGTTTTTTTTTTGGAATAGTTTTAATGGTTTTTAGTGTGAAATTGTTTTTTTAATCTTGTACGAACCAAGGTTATAGATTTACACATGCCTTCGTTAAGAAACTTCGTTTGCTACTGTTAGAATATATACTTTTTCGTTAAAATATCTGGAATTGATCCAGTTAAAACAGGTATCAATGACATCAGACGAAGAATTGCTTGTTGTCTTTGGTGCTTATTAAAAGAAATACATGAGATTGATCGAAGACAAAAAATACTTGCCAGTTGCTATAGAGAATAATGTATTTTGAAAGTTGATCTAGATAGGGCATAGTACTATAGAAAAGGCAGACACCGGTCCGAATGACCGGCTCGACTGCAAATAGAAAATTGGTCTTCATTGCAATTGTACGCCATTTATTGAGCTTTCTTATCACGCCGTTACACAAAAAAGATTATCTTTTGATTTGTGACATTTAAAAGTAAGGTAATACTAATTCAACGTATTCAAACAGAACTGTTGACGTCAATGATGAGCCAAACGGAATTGTTAAAATGAAAAGTTAATTGGATGATTCCTATAGACAACTGCTTGTCCAATATATTTACCGAGCAATAAAATTTAAAAATCCCATTACTCTAGGTTAGACGCGAATAACCCAGACATAATAAATGCTTAAAGGGACATTCTTGGCAGAGCTCGGAACGTAGAAACCAAACTAGACTGACCGAGCCCTTCGAACTAAACCAGTGCCGACGCGTGCCCGAATACACTGGCTTCCTTACATTTATTTAATTGATAAGATTGGTTGTGTCTTTAGGATTAAGAATCGCGGTAAATTGCCCGATATCTTGGGGCGTGGGCGCAATTGAGGTCATGATGAAACTGATTGATAAAGACAACCATTTGATAAGTAGGTGACCGCTGTTGCTATGATATAAATAGATTTTATAAAGTGCGTCTACGCGCTTCGTGAGTTTTAAATTCTCGTCTATTCACACTGCGTGAAATACGGGAAAAGTTTTATGTTTCTATGCGTAACAATCGGGCTGGTAACATTTTTAAAGGAAGTGGCAGAATTTGTTACACTTTGACGGAATATTACAATTTATAACAGTAAATTTCGATGTTATTATAACGGCCTTTTTTTAACAGAACAATTTATATATATGTAATAATAAGACACATATCTACAGCTATCGTGACGCCGAATATATCCTTGGAAATAATTTCTTTAGCAACGTCATTGTTCAAATATTAATTTTGCGCCACCCTTGACTTCAAATTCGCTACAGTATGACACAAATGCATTTTGCGTATTTGAAATACCGCGTAAACCATTACATAATTACAATGAACCAACAATTGATCCCAACTTTTCGCCTTGTCACTGCATGGATTGTTATTTGAAGTACCTAGAACCATTAATATATAGTGCTTTCATCAAAGTTTAAGAAAGGGAGATTAATGAAGTCAATAAAGCTTTAAAGGCTTATTGAATCTTGTCTAATTCAAATATAAATTCAGTAATAGTTTTGAGTTTAGAATTTAAAATTAACGGACACGAAGAGGAACTCTTCATACTATATAAATATCTGATATTAGCTACGTTTGACGGTTTTATCGAAATCATTTAGTTTTTGTCATCATTCAATTGGATTCTAATTTTCTTTATTTGTTTCAGATATGAAGCGACATCCGATGCAGATCTGGTCCATCATCTTCCACCACCGTCGTCACGGTTAATATCAATCACCAACCTCCCGAATTTCTTATCACCTGACTCACTGATTGATATTCGCTGTGATCTATTCTTATCTAGGGGTTGACAGTCTTCGTATGGTAATGGCGAAGATGACTCTAGTCATATCGCGTCGACCTTTTCAACATTTTACGTCATCACCATCGAAGATTCACGCATTTTTGAATATTGACTAACAATAATTAACATTCTAAAGCATGACTTTTATATTGTTACCTTGCATGAATGTTTTATGTGTGCGAGACTGTACACTGACATGTTTTAATTATATTTACTTCAGCAATTATTGTCTATTGTGTACATTGTCGTTGCGTTGCGTACAAACTCGGTTTTAGGCGTGCGGCCTAAAACCGAATTTTCGTCGATGCATGGCAATATAAGGTGCATTCTAATTTTTTTTACGAAAAATTCTGATTATGCGATCTTATTAATTTAATTGTAATTAATTGGTAATTTTATATGCAATAAATGATTTTTAATTATACTTTGTGTTTATTTTCTCTGTACCTCATTTCTTTTTTATTAAACTTTAGTAGAAGTTGTGGATTCTTAACAATATGAAGTCTGGCAATGTCTAATTAAATAATTTAATATGTTTAATGTAAAGTCAATGTCATTTCGAGTTGAGAACTCAATTATGTCTCAAATAAAGCAACCATTGATTTGTTCCAGACAGCTGTAGGTCGAAGAGTCATTTTGCAATTAATCCAATGTCATAAGGACATGTAAAAATTTGATCTGTCAAAAAGCAAACGCAGACGAGAACGCGTTTTAAAAATGGAGAAGCACATTGTTCGGTTAATCTCAGGAACTACTAGGTCGAAATTGGATATTGCCTATCTAGTTGGATAGCATTTTACAGTTTGGGAAGATTGATTGAATACTATTATATATGATTATGACAAATTTCAAGACATTTAATTTTATTAACAGTATCAATTATATTACCGATATGCTGTTTTCCGAAATTCCGAAATAGAGAGTATTAGATCTGAGACGTTTGTCTAATGTACAGTAAATATTCAGTTTAAACTGACAAAAAGGACCTAGGGCTACGTTCCGAATCCATTAGAACAGAGAGGTACATACATGCATTTGTACAAAATTATAAGGACATTATCAGATTGTTTTAGTTAATTAAACATTTCTCAGAGACTTCGTTCGAAGTTCGGGTTAACTTATATCGGCACGCTTGTCGTGCTAGTCATCTAAAGGTACAAGTCTTCTGAAGGTTTTCAACTTTGGATAAAAAATATATTTATTATAATTCTATTTTGACTTTTTCAATGTAGTTTACTTTTTGTTTCTTTTATATTTTGATTGAGAAGCAACCCATGCTTGGTGGTCGTCTATATCTGGAACGCAAACAGTGTAAAAAGCTACTAATAAATATTTTCACGTAATTTTTCTAGTTTGCGTAACAATAACAGAAGCAGTCCTGATCAGCATTAGGACGTCACGCGATCTATTTCGCCGAAACCTATTTAACAATGACATAGTTTATAAACTACTGTACAAAGAAAAATTAACATTTGTTTATTTGAACGTATTCAAAACAAAGAAAATTTGCGGGGGTGCAAATTGGAGATATCTTTCTAGCTGTAAGTAGGTCGCGTAAACCAGCTGGTTTAGGCTCCGTGCAGACGATTACATTATGAAAAATAGTCGAAACTATCTCAATTTCTTCGACCCCATCTTCAATTGTTTTGTAGCTGAGTTAAACTCCAGACAACATTTGTACTAAGACTGTAGAGCAGACAAATGTAAAATACTCTCTCAATAATCATATTTTTATTGGTGATATTAAAACATCATCATAGTAGTGAAACATTTTCCAATTCCATTTCATTTAAGATAATAATAACGACGACATGCATTGAAATTAACTTTTTATTGATATAAATAAAAGCTCCCTTAAAGGGCAGCAACTCACTTGTAAGTTACTGCAGGTGTCTACGGTCAGCACTTTTACTCACCTGTTCGTTTTCCTCCAGTCCCAAAAAAAAAAAGATTAAAAGCTTTAACAGTGTGAACGATACCTTATCTATATTAGTTGTTTGAACAAACGTATTTCATCTGGTAGGCTACACGTAGGAGTGCGATGTTTTTCCCAATGTTCTTTCAGCAATGAAATAATGCCCAATATTTTATACAGTTAGGTTAATGTGGACGTATTCGGTAAATGTGTCAAGTTTAAGAGATTACATTTAACAGATTATACATACTAATAAAGAGGTTTGTATCCAGGTTGGCTGAATGGTTACCATGCTGGACTTCTGAACAGAGGGTTCCGACTTCCATCCCTGTATGGTAAATATTTGTGTCATAACCATAAGTGTTGAGACTTGGGAGACATAATTATGTTTATACATTATATTAGCACCCATAATACAAGCTATAAATACCTTCAGGATAACCTTGTGTGAAATTTGTCCTTAAATTATTTTTAGGAAATCTCAACACTATACACTGTTGTTCAGATATAGTTTCTTTCTTTATCGTAAGATTTCTACAGTAACTCTGAATATACTTGTGAATATATTTTATGGTTCCGTTTGAGAGACGGAAAATTTAATTACATGTTACGATGGTGATCGAAAGTGAACTAAAAGCTGTCTCGTCATGATAACTTTCATGTCACAGATTACTTATGTAAATTTTTACCCTTTCGATTACATTTTATGCTCGGCTCTTAATGCCTTTATATGCCTCACTCGATACCATTTATAGAAACTTAGAAATTATCAAATCGTAACATAGCTCCTGAGATCAAAGCAAATTAAACAAACTCTTCCTTACAATATTTGTATACAAAGATCAATAGAAAAAACAATTAACTTACTATTTATATGTAGATATGAAATTGTAGTCATTATGTGGTAAATTTTTAATCACATCGTAGATCGTCAAAGGATTTTGTGAGTGTGTTTTCGGATTTTAAGATTGTCAAAAATCTGCTTACAATATTTTAATAATAACCTTAATTATGGATTACCTTATATTCAAAAATCAAAGCAAGATTAGGCGAATATGTCCGACGCTGAACGTATAATCGCAGAACAAAGGTTTCATTTCAATGAGCATTTAATTACATAATACAAAAAAAATATGATAAGTCCATTCGCGTTATTTAGTCGCATTTAATCTAAATTAAACGGAAAAATACTGATTACAATAACTCATTTCGTATGCATTTGGGGCGAAATTTAAATTATATAGAGTTATAAACTTAATTGGCCATTACCATGACCGAACCTTAGTGATCTTCTATCGATCGATCTAAATGCTAGATGTAGCCTGCGGCACCTCTTGTTTCGTAATAGATTGAACTAAGTCTGGAGCTGTATAGGCAGAGGTGGCGTTGACGGTTAAAAAACATATTAAACCATAATATTATAAAAAGTCTGAACACTTGTCAAATAGTCACGGTACTCTTTAAATTTTAGTTTGACACAAGAACAATATCCTCCCTAGCACTCCTATATTATAAACGCTGATATAACACTACTTGCAGCTTGTCAAAAACCAACTCCTAAGAAGTTCAGAGGGAGGAATGGTGACCACGAGGCTTAATATGGGTGGCATCCAATAAGAAATAATATCGATAGCATATACCACACGTCGACTCTAGAAACCAAGAGGCAAATCTGTTACTCCATGGTAGGTTTGTGATAAACATTCTAACCTTATATTGCTTAAGCTGGAAGCAATTTCAGGTTTCATAGACAAATTTGGGAAAGGAGAAAAGCCTTTATAATTAAAAGAACTTTTATAATTCTTCATCAAAAACATATTCCATTTTGTTCACAACCAAATGTTGCCAATGCATGCAAGATCTAGATCTTAATATATCGTGCGGAGAAAGTCGAACTACAATACTGATTTGTGCACTCAGGTATATCTGCTTCGATATATTCAGGTTCTTAGAAATTAATGTTAGCAAGATTGCTTTTATGCGGTATATAGTCTTAGAGGGGTTGTAGACAGTAGGGACAAAGGTAAGAACCCTAAATGATTCAGCTACAATTAACTTTCTAAATTGAAATTTAACTCTTTGAAATATCCGGTATATGTGAACAAATCTCTCGAAGCCCTACATCAAGAGATACAGAACATATCGCAGGAAGTGTTGCTGGTATGGTGAATGGCATAAATAGGGTTATTTGCGGCATCACAGAGGTCACTATTTAAGCGCTATCATCTATAAATCTACATACGACGAAATTTTATCAAAATATACAATATTCTAGTTTTTTAGTATACAAAACAATTAGCTGAACCATAAAGATTCCATCCGTTCCTGTCTTTTCCGCTGTAAGAATAATTTGTCAAGATTTCCTTCGTAAATTCGACCGATCATAGGTGTTCATTCGACTTATATGTACGATGCCATTTGCTGGCGGTTCTATAAGTATATGTTCTTCAGTTATTATTTATCAACATTAGCTTTAAATAGCTTACCTTGAGGCTGCCCGACCATGTGTGAAATGTGTAAATTTCTATATTGTTTAGGATAAAAAGTTAAACTTGCTTTTTTAAAATAAAAAAGGAGAAAGTTACAAACTATCGGAAGAGGATTCATTTTTTTCACACTGCAATTAACTTACAAGCGACGAGTTGTTTTAACGAGACACTGGATAGTTTGGGTATTTCGTACCTCTAAAGAATCACTGAATTTACCACTTTGTTTTTGTAAAACTTACCAAGTTTAAAGTGCTTTTTACTTTATAGCTTTTTTCTTTGGAGCTGTAGTAGATGTAGGGTTTAACCGTTATTTCTACCGCATTTGTTATATATCGATTTCTGGAAGGCTCTTCACGTTGGGAGTTTATGGACGACGATGTCACTTACAGGAGCTTCGCTGAAAAAAATAATTGAAAGCAAGCTTTAATTATTCTCTGATTGCTTACAAACGTGTAAATTTATACTATTGTCTATGGAGTGGAGTCTATGGTCTACGGCGTTTGAGTTTAATAACCTATAAAAATGTACCGTAGCAATTGTGTCAACATTTTTTGCGTTATTTAATCCGCCGTATGTAATTAATATCAACTAGTTGCTCGTGTGGACCGTTACTGTGGATACATGTATTCAAACAACGAAGCGAAAATGAGGCACTCCTTACTAAATTAAAAAAAAACTGGATATAGTTAAAAGTATTTTCAGGAGCTCGAAACATCGTGACTAAACATTTGTCACAACTAATTCAGACATAAGCAACTGTAACTTTTATTTTTTTACAGCACACGACATAATAAAAACTGATGAACCAAATTTGTCCTTGACACAGAAGATTAAGAATAATTGTGCTCTTAGTTCCTCTAGTTCTATTATCGCAACAAACTCGTCAAAAACAAAATCTGCGACGAAAATCTCAAAGGTTCTGCTTTGTTCTTCATCCATCTCCGTCGTGCTATCACCAGCTACCTGATAGCCAGCAGCTGCAAAACATCCTACAGCTCCAGTCCCGTAAAATATTCACGATTAAAAGAAAATTGTTAAGGATGCCATCTTATCTTTTAATCCAGTTTCGGCTACAGGTTTGCACAGAATCTTACACCATCGTTTCTTACTATAACTAAAAAAAAACTACTAAAACTAGTCAAAATCAACTAAATGAAATTTATGTTACATAAAAAAGAAAACTTATTTCCAAAAACAAATTTATAAAGGATTAAGTTTGGATCCTGTGTTAGGAGTATCCCAAATGCTGGTAACGGAGCAACACCGGGGTCACTGGTATTGTCGAGCAGAACCCCACAGACCAAGAAAATACTCCAAATGGAACAAAAATTTAATATTTTGGCTCCAAACATTAAAATAGTTAACAGGAGCTCCCTTATCTTTTTTGTTCTCCAATTTTTTATTAATTTGTTTGTTTTTTTTTATGAATTTGTTTTTATATATTAATCAACTATTTTCACTACGACATAAGTACTAGCAGTTCGTCAAAAGTTGGAAAACAAATAAATTGCTAGCATAACCTTTTAATTGTATTATAGTTAATCGCACAACAAACATAACGTAATTAAAAATGGCATATGTAATTAGTTAAGTTCTCGTTAAGAAATACTTGCTTTTGATTGCGCAATAAATCAACACCTTTTAGCGTCCCGCATCAGAATGTAAAAAACCTTAAGTATCTGTATTTATATACATTCATACGAGACTCATCATGTCTTCCTGTAAGTGTCAAACGACTAATAACCTGTTTCAAATCAATTAGCCGATGTGTCGCTTTCATATAACGAAAGAGTATACGGAACGCCATAATAACTGAATAAAGTTACGCTTAACGATGCGTTTTTATTTCAACCAACCGTCGCCAACGGAGCGTAGTGATATAATTATCTCCTATATGTCCACCTTAGATTTATTATGTTATATAAATGCAACTTATCGCACATATTAATCGTGCCCTCCCAAAATTTATAAATTTGAAAACTACTTGTCTCTTTCAGATCACGTTTTTTTCGAATTTCGAATTTAAGTTTTTTAATTGTCGTAGCGGCAACAGAGATACATAATTTTTGAAAAATTCAACTCTGTAACGATTATTACATACAGGCTCGTGGTAGACAGACAGACGGACAGCGAAATCTTGGTGAAAAAAGTCCGGTTTTCACCATTTGGGTATAGAACCCACCAAAAGTGGGCATAATACATTTGTATTGTTCCTATTGAGAATTCAAATTGATTTGCGATTAAGTTCAAATTGTGTAGGATTTAGTAACAACACTGATCTTGAGATAAATAGAAAGCTTAGAGATAGTTGTACTAAGAATGCCTTGGAATACTCTCGTGTATAAGTCAAATGTAGATTATAAATATTAACTAGGCCTGAGGAGATTAATATATAACCAAATAAGTTTAACTCATAAAAACGTTGTATTAAATAAAGTACGTTAATCTTAAGATGTTCATATAATTTTCCAAATAAAAGTCGTTGACCCGGGCTGATAAGCGTTATCGTTGACAAGAAAATTGATTTTCCCTTACTAGTCTTGGATTATATAAGTTTTAGGGTCTAAGTCATTTGAGAAGAGTGAATATTTCATGTGTTGTATCTGTATTTGAGTATATATAGTCTGTGCCATTCAACAGTTGTCAGTTGTCAATGAGACACAAACGCGTCTGAAATTGAGATATGCTTGTGAAGCCATATAAAAAAGCAAAGATGAGATTTTATTTCTATTTTGAACTTTTGCTTGAATTTTTTTTGGCCAAGACATTTTAAATATTTGTCGGAAACTATAGCGTTTATTTTCTGTGAAATATAAATATACACTGAACACTTTCTACATAGAAGAATTTAATTTTTTCTATTTTCCATAAAAAAAATCTGCCCAATGAGTATATCCGTACGATTCATCTTATTTTTGTGTTAATAGAAGTTTCGAGATAACGATTTTTTAAATATGTTACTATCGGAGGAGAATCTATTTGTTTTAATCTTTGGTCTGTATGCGCGTGCGTCTCAAACGTAACGGTTTTAAAACGACTATTCGATGCATTATTTAATTTGGATAAAAAATAATTGTAATAATCACCCTTTCACAATTTGCAACAGCACATTAAAAAAATCGTATATTAACAATAAATAGTAAAGATACAAACGTGAAGGTAATATCAGAACACCTTTTACAAAGGCTTTCATTCAAGAGTTCATGTCGAATTGACGATTATATGTATATATAGTCCTTAAAACACAATGTTAGTATCTTCAACACATCTTGGTATGAACCACGTGTAAAAGCAGCTTAATTATTTGACCAGTTTTTATTATCTACATTACCATTACATCACGTTATTAATATTAAGAGCGGTCAATCGCTGGCCGATGTCTATTCAAATACATACAATTCATCATTACCTAGAACTATGGTAAAAAATGTTAACTACCTTTCAGTGTGGGTGTAGTTCTTTGAACTAATCATTCGCGATTTATGCGTTTAGCTAAATTATACTCTAGACCGTTTGCGCAAGGTTGCTTGTCGAATCGTCGTTTAATTTGCCGCGCAACTGTGAGAATAGTTGGCTTCCAAATGCTTTGATATTTTCTGCTGGCTGATGTCCGATAAATACATAATAACTGTTCACTTAAATAGCTAAAACATTATTTTAAATTCTATTTTTATTTACACCCAAATTACACGCTGTGGCGTAGCCCCTTCATTTCAAGGCAGCTTTGGTATAGTTAAACATATTTAGCTTTTACAATAGAACATTTACTAAAAATGCATTGTGATTATAGTGTTTAAATACATAGTCAAATCTTAGGATAGTCAAAACTTTGACTACCAGAGCTGAAATATTACAGATATATGCAAGGGTACATAGATTAAAAATAAAATACCATCAACACCATATATTGGATGTACTCTATGGTTTAATGGTTATTCTATTGAAAACACGCGAATTGGTATGTCATCGAATACCTAGAAATGTATAATGTTAAAGCACCGTAAAGAAACTGCCGAAATATACAAAGTATGTATAATCTACCCTCCAACATGAAATTATAATAAGTTTGACATTTCTAGAAACTAGTTTTAAGTTTAACACACTTTCGACAATCTAAAACTGAAAGCTTGAAAGCACTGTCATAACGAGCTTAAACCGCCAACACACAATATACATTAATAACTGATCGCTTTTAGCAAGGAAACGATACGAATGTTGAATTACAAATTTACAGCGCTCTCGATGAGAAAGGATGTAATTACGAAAAAATATTAATATATACTTAGAGTCAATTTATTGTTTTATTTCAGGTTGTTGGAAACATTGTTAATTATCACTCAAGTGACTGTTCACATTAATTATTAGTTAATAAGTTTCACGAAGAATGGACTCCAAATTGTATCGAGTCTCATTAAAATTTGCGGAGTACCTTTTAGGGTAAATGAAAATCTCGTCCGTTCTCGGTACTGCCTCTGAGACCATTTCACATTCAACCATTGTCGGTGTAACTTTCTCTTAATATTTAACAGGTTTTATAAGAGATATCTGGAATACATTATTGAAATATATAAGAAGAACTTCAAATCATTAGATGTAAACCAATGATAATATGAAATAAACCGTAATTGTGGCATAAGTTTGAATCTTAATTGAGTATTGTATTTTTTGGCGTTCAATCCGATCATGGGATCATTGTCGGGGTAGCAAAAATATATTCAACTTAACATCAGATGAGCCTTGCCCTTGTATTAAATTAACTAACTTACATGTCTTTGTTTATTGATGTTTAAGATAAAACGTAGTTCGAAATTGCAATAGTATAATTGTATATTCTAGGTATTTTACCTCATATTAAGGCACTATAAACATTGTTTATGTATTTAAACCTGAATTATACAACGTCGAAAGCTGAGCATTTCACCTAAGTCTAAATTTTACCGAAATTTAAATGCCATTCGCGTTCACATCAGTTTCGTTTAAATTAATCAGCACTGTTGGTTAGTGAACGTCTTGTATCAGGTAGACTGACACCTACATAAGAGTTGCCGAAAAATGCGGCCCGGTTATCGACCCCAAAAACTTGTTCCCAGATCACCAACGTGATTGATCTCAAAAGTTTTTGCCAAACACCGCGCCAATGGCAGACTCATGCAAATTAATGCACTTTGTTTTACAATAAGAATGTGTCCTTGGAAAGCAGAAATCGCGTGCGAAGACATCCTATATACAAACGATTGAGGAGAAATACATCCCAGTTGCAACGTTATCTATTTAGTTGGATGAATTTTGAACGATTTTTACAAACTAGAATTTAATATTTAAAGAAAAACACTTTGTTAACGGCTTTACAAAATTTAAGTATATTATATTATTTTACATTTTCCCGACGTTTCGCATGCGCGATCGGTAGACTTTGTTTTCTTTAAATGAATAATAGTTATTTCAATAAAAGACAATATTAGATTTTAAAATCTTCTTTATATTAACAATATATATTTTCAGAATATTGCTCTGTCTTTTAAATTGCATCTATCATAATAGAAGCATAACATGTTGACTGTTTTGTCAGTTCAAAATTATTCCCTGTCTTAATAATTAGATTTGATATATTTTAAATATTTGTTGAACGAATTTGATGACAACATTGTGAAACAGATTAAATTTTGCGCAGATAATAATTGCGTATACTGTCTATCTCAAATGTTGGCTTCAAATACATTTTTGAAACTGAAAATACTTTTGTTTTTAATTACGCGAATGACGTGTGGAACTATAAAGTTTTTACTGTAGATTCTGCCAGAAGGCCACCCACGAACGGGTGAAGGAACTCCGTGATTATTTCTGGTTTAACTGAAAACAGAAAAAGGAAATTTATCCCCAACAACAATTGCCACACAGAAGTGGACTAACTCGCCTCGTCGTCAAAACTCCAATTTCCGTCATTAGAATCGTTACAAATGCTAACAGTCACTTTTTTAATATCATACATATAACTTCAAAAGCTCCTTTTTTGACGCGAGACCTCTAGATAGGAAATTATAATTGAAATTACAAAAGCCTATGTAATAACTATCGTCCGGGAATCGAATTGAAACACCATCATGTGCTACGTGTTATTAAAACAATACAAAGAGATTTATTTCTTTTGAATTTGTAAAATTCGAAATACCTCTAAAATTATCTAGATCATGTTAAGTAGTTTAATGTACATTTTCAGGTAGTAAATCAAATCAAACAAATAATTGAAAGGCGCGTACTGCGTACAATATTATAATTTTAAAAATGTGGAACGAATTATTTTTCCATTCGTTTTGCGTAAATCAATTTGCCGTTGCTACATACAATTACATTAAGTTAACAATTTGTTTCAGGTTTTGTTTGTTTGTCTGTTTAGATATTTATACGTAACTAATACAGCTGTTTCACTTGCGTGTATTTGTAAAAAATCTTAATTTATTTAAGTTGAGATTTGATAAACTCACTGACGAACAGACAAAATCTGGTATTAATTTGTTTCTAGTTCTATTGCGTCAGTGCTGTAGTTTGTCTTATATAAAACGTTATATTATAGTCATCAGGAAAATGTTGACTGCACCGGGATCGACTTGAACCATCAGCTCGGCAGTCTGCATTGGCGACCATTGCGCCAATACGTCAAGCCATAAGGAAATGTAATCATTAAAAAAATAATAAACAATTCCAAATATTCTACAAACAAACTCTTTATATATTTTCATGTATACAAGTAATTGAACTCCCGTTACACCTAGACGGAACTGGGTCGAATTTAATGATAGTTCACCCAGACCTCAAACGATTGTATAAAGTGCTTGAAACATGAATGACTTGTATAAAATTATTAATAATTATAATAAAATTATATAGGGCATAAATAAATATTTATGGTGCACGTTTAGCATATAGAATCTACAGAATAAATTCAAAATGTACATATCTATGTATATATCAACTTAAAATCCTCGCCAGTCTACAAAAAGGTCCAGCAAAATGGTGTATACCATTTGATTAGATTTTTAATCAATTGAAGATCCATTATTTCGTGTAGTTTCACCGAGATAGAATAAATACAAAAATGGTATGTTAGTTACGGTATTCTAACTTAAAAACTGCTTAATCGATTGAGGTATGATGTGGTGAGCTTAGAACCAGCAGACGGCCATAGGACTTTTCCCTACCTGACTGATTTAGTTGGTCATATGTCACCCACGTATGTGTTGTCAATTGTCAGAATAACATGCAAACTGTTTATTATTATACAGATTTTGTACATTATTTAAATATCTTTCGAGTTCTCTGTCAAATTTTTGTCAAACAATGTTAATTATATTGGTTTGACGCACGCTTATGTATATTCAAATAATGACGTTTTAGTCGTTAAGGTTTTCAGAATCGCCGAAGATCGAGCGATCGGATTAATATTAAATTGTTTCTGAGCAAAATACAAATTAATGAAGCCTTTTTTTTTTTTTTTTAAATTCACTTGCAATAATAATTTGAAACCGTTAGCGAATTATACTCAAATAATATGGTGTAAAAAATGAAGTACTTATATTCTATACGAATTATGTCGTGTGAGCGTTTGCATCGAATTCACTAAATGACTAAAAACAAACATTAATTTAATTTTAAACAAATGACACATTCATTAAATTTGTTTTTATTTAAGTACTAATTACATATAAACAACAATGTTATCTTGTATCTCCGCCAAATATGACAGATGAGGTCCAAAATATGTTTGAATTTATCTCGCTCTAACTCACAGAAAGTAAAAGAGACATTCAAGTCCGTGGGGTCTTTGAATCCTAAATAAGTACAGGTGAAATGCATTCAAGTATGTCGTTTGAGGTTTTACCGCACTGATGCGTGAGAATTAAAGGGCAGCAATTTTTATCTCAACAAGCTTTGTGGGCAGTTTTATATTCTTCCATATTTGTCGTATAATTGAAACAAGTCCCTATGAGTCATAAATATGATTACTTTTCTAATATTAATATATGACCGTATACAAGACAGGATTGAACAGAATTAACGGAAAACTTTCCCTCAAAACAACATCTCATACTTCTCACAATTAAAGTTACATAAAGTTATTCATCCGCAGTGCGTCACAACCTCGGATGTTATCAGCACTTGGGCCAATTATTTGTACTGAAGCAGTTGCCATGGCAACCGATGTACGAGTAATTGGCGGTTTTCGGACTCCTTATTAAGGGCCATGACATGTGACACGCTCTCTTTTAGTTTTTTTTTAAAGATTCGTGAATGTAACAGTTGAGATTTCTGTCATATTGATTATCTGACATCGATTCAATATTTTTAATATTTTATTACGATTGACAGATTTGTTTTAAGTCCATAATATAGAGAATATAAACTCGCGGTTTCAAGCACGACTATAATTTTGCGGCGTAGTTATCTCCTAAAATATTCATTTCAAATTAAGTCTTTTTGTTAATATCATATCTATTTGGATAAGGATATAAATATATGTATAGTAATTAATTTCTTTGAAATAATAATATAATATGCAGCTTGGTAGCTCTGATAATCAATATGATTATATAAATGAATACTATAAGAAATACCTTCATAAATTGAATATCAAATATATATATATTATCGTATTTACTCGAACAGTGGGTATTGTACCTCGCTCAAGGTACAATATTATTTAAATACTATTCGGCTCGTATATGCTGGATGTTTATTTTGTTAATAGACAGGGAAAAAATATTCAACCACTGTGAGAAAATCACATGACAATGAGTATACAATGAGACGGATTTAATTTATATTTTGAATTAATTGAATCACAATTTAACAGGACGTTTTCTATTTGATAGATTCCAAGAAGTCAAATCGCGACAAGCAATTACTTTCAGCGAATCGTTAACAATTTAAACGATAAAGAATCGAATGTACATTACGTTACCGTTTTGTGGTCAAACAGCGAAATGGACTTTCCCATCGCAGATTCATTGTAATCTATAAAAAGTATAATTGCATTTTTATTATTGCTAAATGTATCTCTGTGATAGGTTTGTCGTGAAATCCAATGATTATAAATACTAATGATAACTTGAGGAATATTAAACATTATTTAATAGGCATTTTTCATTAATTACGAATCAAGATGTAAAAAGCGTCTGGCGCATGACCCATTAGGTACAGGACTTCTAAGGTCAGTCACCTCACGAGTATATCAAAATAAATCCTGGTTGTAGAGCCTATAGATTAACGGTCTAACCGACAATAGCTTATCAATCGCGGCTTATATAACCTGAACCACATTAATGAACCAACAATTCGCCGTCGGAGCTCATTCAAAAGTGGTAGATGATTTCAACTGCAGTTTCCTTCATGTAATTATGAGCTCTGAGATGATTGTATAAGGCCAAAAGTTGTATGACAAATTGAATTTGTACTAAGATAATATGTCAACGTCACATGTACTGTTGACATTTGGCAAAAAATTATGACATCAAAGAGATACGATGCTGTCAATCTAGATTAAGGTGTAATAGTGTATCATACTGGTTTTGCGTTTGACTCTATGACTCGTCCAGCTCTATGACTCGTATAACAAAGACAATCGACAAAATATCATTTAAAGCTTTGAAAAAATATATCATTACATCTTTCATACATATAAATACCTACGATGTATTTTTAGGTTGTGAGCGCGACTTCTGCGCAGGATTTGTAATCTTAAAGTATAAGTAAATAATAACTAACATATTTTGAATTGCATTTTAAGAATATAATCCTCTGGATATATGAGAGCATATTCTATATACTTTTAATACCAGAATCAAGTTATCTATGCATTATCATAAACTCGTGCATTTGAAATAAATTATCAATTTTTAATGTAGGTATGGTTCACAGCCGAAGATAGGCGGAAGTGGAGGTCATTAGCGCAGACCCTCTGCACCTCTGGGGTGTCATAGGACGACGACGATGGTTCACTATTTTGGCTATGATTACAAAAAGTATAGATTTATTTTTATTTATCTATCATACTTTAAATATGTACAGCTTTAACACCGCACACTAAAATGGCATCGAAGATAGAAGATTCTTTCCTACTTATTTGATATTTTTGACAAAACATAAATTGTGCCTGTGTGTTAGTCTGATATGTGATCTATAGTATTGTAAAGTTACAAAGCCGTTTAGTGAAAGTACTCCGAACATCCATACAAACTTTCAGCTTTTAATTAACGAGGCTCCTTGATTTTACAATCGTAAAGGCCGCATTTTATACTACTACCGTTTATCATCTTATAAATAAAATTCTCGTGTCACAGTTTTCGTTCCCATGCCTCTCCGAAAATGGCTTGACTGATTTTCATGAAAGTTTGTGAGCGTATTAAGTAGGTTTGAGAATCGGCTAACATCTATTATTTATCCCCCTAAATGTTAGGGGTAGTGTCCAACCATATTTTTTTTTAAATTTTTTTAGACAAAATTTTTATTTTCCATTTTTTATGATACAACATACAAAAATACATACAACCCTAAATTTTTACCCCTCTACCATCAACCCCTATTTTTTATTCATTTATTGAAAATTGAAATCACATGTATGGCAAAACAACGTTTGCCCGGTCAGCTAGAAACTTATATAATTGTTACGTTTAGGTAACAAGACCATTTGCTGATGCCCTCAATAGAAGGAATGTGTAAAATAATAGTAATATCATTAATTCGCTGATCTGAAAATAATATAGAATTTCGATTATTTCATATTTCTTGGGCAAAGTTCATTTTTATGTCATTCAAATGCACAATATAACGTTCATAATATTACATAAGTTAATTTAATAAGTTTATTATTTGTAAAATTGGCGACAATTTTTGAAACCGTTCTAAATTCTTTGTCTTGCCTATGAATTCCCAATTTCTACCACTAATTACTAAAATTAATCCATAGCTCGCATATATATTTCAGCAAAACAGCGATACCACACTTTGTTAAAATTAATCCTAATGTAAAAAATAAATACAATATCAGTATATAGTCATTTTAAACATGATAAACCTGATTTAAATTGCATTGACCACGTACATAATGCATCAATCTGTTAAATGTTTAAATAATATGGCTACAAAATGAGCGTGCACCGAAAATGGCGATAAAATCGATGCAAGTCGAACCTACTCATTATTAAGACAACGTAAACTGACCGAAACTTCGCAAAACGCAGCTCAATTAACTAGTATATTATGCGTCTGATTTTGAGTAAAAATCTCTGGATGTGACCGGACTATTTAAATTCACGATTAATTCTTGAATCTATTAATTCATTTATCCATATATATACATCGATATATATAATAGGAACTATTTCAATCACGATCAGGTTAGGTAAGCTATTTTACTTTTTTTAATTTAAAGGTTGTAATAGTAGAACCGATAAACAATTTGTATAAATATATACGGCTATGAATTAATAATTTACTATCTCAATCAAATAATCAAGCTTAGAATATAACCATTAGATTGGAGAAATATGCAAAAGCTTCTATTATCTTAACTCCGCGTTCAAACAGTTAACGGACCTCCACGATGGGCGAAAGCACTTAAAAAAATAAGTGCTCCAGATCAAACGGCTCACCAATCAGATACAAGCGTGAATGCTCCAAAAATAATGAAGAATTTCTCGCAACCTCCTCAGGCCAATCTCGTTTAGGGTTGCTACGCAATTGTTAAATTGTATCTTTGGGTAGACACAGCCTCATCCACAGATTATATTTCTAGTCTCAACAATCATGGGCCCACACTGCTATGGGTCTGATAATCTGGTCGTTTTGCCTTTTAAAAGTTGGAAATAGCTTCTAGATACTAAAACTCAATTGACTTTTGTCGTAATTCAAGGCTGTAACAGCTGGAGTATAAGAACGGCTCCGTTAATCTGGCTCGTTTTAAAAAGTTGGAAAAATGCATCCTAGATACATATT
This sequence comes from Pontia daplidice, assembly GCA_963693355.1. Lineage (NCBI taxonomy): Eukaryota > Metazoa > Arthropoda > Insecta > Lepidoptera > Pieridae > Pontia > Pontia daplidice. Next base: position 5,014,085 of record CAVNZL010000136.1, on the reverse strand, counting down.
CGGTAGAGCCTGGATTGAAGCAGGTTGTCAGGAAGTCGGAGAACGATCCATACAAACTATAGTATACTTACTTTTCACTGCCATATATATGTGTAAGGTAGATCCTATCTTATATATCTATATTGATATGATAATATATATGAATGCAAGAACATACTTCTTACATATTTAATGCAGACTTTGCAGCATCGTTAACAAATGTGCTGCGACCCGTCAATTACACTTCACTCAGCGTATCAGAGAAATCTCTGCAAAATTACTCCCGCTCCAGCAAAGGGTTGTTTCTCCAAATATCTGGCGAACCTGTTCCCCGGTCGTTGACTCTGCGCCTGCGCAGGTATTTGCGCTGATTTCGGTACAAAAATCGCACTCCGTAACTTTGTTTTTATGCACCGCCATTATTATTATTAATTGGATCATTGAGTTGACCGAACGCGATCGTAAAAATTTTGCCAAGCACGAAAATGTATGTGTTAACGGTTCTGTATATGTATAATATGTCAGATTCACCGGTTCATTCATAAAGTTGTCATCTTCGTGTTTTTGAATTGATGAACTCTTCAAAAGATAATGAAGATTTATAAAAATTTTATCTATTAAAGAAAATACAAATATTTAAGTTCCTTTTCGTTCGAGCTCGAAGAAGTGAAGTCCTATTAAAATAGCAAAATCAATTAATTTAGAAAAAAATTGCACCGTTTGCACCGCACACCAATATCGATCCTCATTTTATAACCCATATAAATCAGAATGCTCTCACGATAAGAATGGGGCTGCATTTTGTGTGTCCAACTTGATTTAGGAGTGTAAACATGTCAATTTGTGCACTGCAGAGTTACGAGGTGCGTCCTGGCGCAGTGCTAGTATACTTTATGAGGTGAATTCGATTTTGTCGGGTTATAAATTTCGAATCGACTCCGCCTTACCGCAGAGGACACAGGATAGCCAAACCAGTCTATTGTCATACCAAAAATTTATACTGCGATAGAGGGATCATATTGTATCTAGTCCAAATTGAGAAACCTTGAAATTTTCATCCATTAATAGTTTAACACAATGATATTCCATTACAACTTTCTTAATTCCAAGTAATATTACATTCATGCAATCGAGTCGTAATTCGATAGGCTCGAATTGCTACTGAACTAATTGTAACATACCATTAATAACGATTCAGGTTATTTGCGAGATTACTCCAGTTCCATATAAATTAATTTGTTTATATTTGGCGAGATTTTCAGCCACATTTCCTGCTCTGTGCGCTTTCAATTCTCGGAAAGTCTTCGGCATTCGACCGGCGTTCGTTTATATTAACTTAATGAGTGCAAGAGACTTCGCAAAAAAGTTTTTGCCAAAAACTATACAAAATTGTATCAATGCTTTATATGGTACTGGGGTTATAACGAGGTAATTGTTATTTGGCGATTAAGAAACACATTAATGAAGAAATTGTTGCCTTTGAAATACGGGTACTTAATGAGTGAGTTATGTTTCAGAACTCATTATTAACGTTCAAATAAATTGTGGTTAAAATTAGATGTAGTTTAAAGGTACGTATTCGACAGACAGATCGAATCGCTTTTTTGTGTGAAATTTATTAAGTACTGGAATAACACTTTCTAATTGATATAGCTGGAAAGTTATCGACTCATTTTTGCGTCTTTAAATATACCCATACACTGTTTGTCGTAAAGAGTGATGTTTAATCTGTAATTCATGTCAGCAAGACTCCATGACAAGAGTTTAACGATTCTCCGGACCTTCAGGGTCACAACTTTAAACATATTGTTATTTACAATTAACATGACCACACGCATTATTTGCCAATTGATTATCATAAGTTTTCTAAATCGAGAAATGAAGCTGCAGAACATTTTGTACCTGCGTCATTCTGTTGAGAATTAAAGCCTTATTATAAACAACAAACAGTTATACATTCTAATTTCATATCGACTCCCAGAGAGACATTAAGTTTGAGGTAAAAATATGTATTTATTAAACTATGTGTGTATGTACCTAAATATAAATAGTTTCTCAATTGAATGCAATATTTCATATTTTGATATCTATGCTCTTCCCATAAAGGCTGTTATTTATTTCGTATATTTTCTTAAGTACCTTGATAAATAATAAGTCGATATTATAATTGATTGTGAGTATATTTTATATTGTACGTTTGACATTATATTTCTTTTAAAAAATGTTTTTAGACTACAAACAAGCAGGTTGTTGCGTGATAGAGACATCGATAATCACGTTGTAAAGTTCACAAACGCGCTGCCGAGCTTTTAGGAATCGGTACGCTCTTTCAAAGAAGAAAGAACATTCGTAACCGACTTTGAAATCCTGACTTTGATATCGCTATACGCATAAAATATATATTATTCATATATACTTTCGCATTTTAGTTTTACATTTTGTAGCATCCGTACTTTTTGCGTGAATCGGATAAAAAATTGCTCAATATCGCGTGCGAGCTTTGGAGAATTTTAAATTTGAAATCGTTCTTGTGTGAATTTCGTGTTTCCTATAAATGTTAATCAGTAATTTATGTCTAAAAACCCCTGCCGATAGCATTACATGGGTGATCGGCGAATTACTAATACCAAGGTGGGCATGAAATATAAATATCACTTTATCATGTCTATACTTACAAGGAATGGGCATAAGGTGTTGTACACAATAACTGTTGAGAAAACATTCTTAATAAACCCTAATTTACGTTCTTTTATTGATATTTCTAAACATCTGACAGGATTCGTACTTTGCTTCGTTTCGAAGAATTTATTCTCTAGATTCTTGGATGATTTAGTATAAATATGTATGTATGTAACTTTTCAAAATGTCTAGATGATGGTACAGTAAAATTTGCTTTAAAAAACATACTTGGCCATTGAAAAGGGCGACGGAGAGTATCTTACCAGTTCTTCTTCTCCGCCCTTGACTTAGGAACTAGTAATAAATGTTTAAATTTAGATATTATTTATTTGAAGTGTACGTTAATAGACATTTTTCAGATTGAATTTGAATTTAATAATAGAAGCGTAGATACAAAAATCTTCTCATGTTTCCAATTGACGGTCGTCCAATATTTTATAACATAAAACGTGTTGATCCTTGACATATTGTTCGGCGAAAGTTGTGGAATTTTGTGAAAGGACATTTCTTATAAGGCTGACCAGTTCGCTTTTATATGCACTTGAATTACATTCACTCAATAAGTGTTATTTTTTGTTAACGGAATTCTGAAGGTTTGGTGGTTAACGCTCTTATTTTACTGTTTAGAATTGCATTGGATACTGCCATTATGGGAGGCTCATCTCACGGGCGTTTACGATGTCTCTATAATTTTCGGAGTATACGTACCCCATCTGAATATGTAATGAAATATTTTTATCATTTTTAGTACATATATATTCCAACTGCAGATAAGGTCGTCATGGCGGTTCGCGATCTTAGAAATTATACCTATTTTGTGTATTTCAACTTGGTTATTACATAATTGCGATTTAAGTCACCTATAACACCATGTTTATAATCTGCATTCGGACATGTACATTTTTAATTTTTCGCTTGACCTTATGAACGCGACCTAATCTAAACAATACACAGCCGATAATTTTTCTATTGTACGGCGCTTATTAACCAGGTGAAAAAGATGCTTAATGGAATTAATAAATATGGTAATCGAATGAAAAAGCGCATGCGCAACGATCATTACTGGATTATTGTAATTATCCAACCAGAAATTTGAAAAGGTTATCGACTGCAACGTATTTTATTTAAACAGTTTTTTATACGTCTGGATGTCGATTACAGGAAGTGTTGGTGAAATTATTCATAAAAGGGTAGTCCAATTTCACTTTGCTCTTTCGTACCTTTTTAATACTACCGGGTGAAAGACTCTGTCTCATTTACTTTAGTTCAAAGAAAAGATTAGATGGTATAGATCAGATGTTACTAAAATATTCCCTATATACCGAATATTGCTAGAACGGTTAATTCATTAAGCTTAATACATCAAGTGTCGTATCACTCTTCAACAAATAAATGCTGTTGTATAGAACAATGGACATCAAAAAGTATATATATATATATGTACTATTTATCTTTGTAATCATTTTCATATAAATTTCTATAAACGAAACTGGATTTTCAGTCGAAACGGTAGCCCTAATAGTTTGATAGAGATGTTGACCAATCGGGGGAAAACGAAATGCATTTCGTCTTTTGTTTTAAGCGGTTTTTGTTGAAAACTGAAACGTAATACTGATATTTCGCGAAAGGAAAAGCTCGTAGCACCTTAATTATCTCACTTTTCCAATCGTTAATATCGTAACGTAGCTTGTCATCGCCAACGTAATGAATGTTAATAATTGACATACTCATTATGCTAATTCGACGCAAATTATTTACTGTCTAATGAAGATACTTCCGAGAGCTTTTATCGGATTACCAGTAAAACGCAGTTTCCATGGTAACTGATAAATACAAGTTCTGTGGCTAACTTCATATGCATATGTCACTACAATTAATAAAGCAATATGTCACAGTTATGATGAACGCAAGACCGAATGAATGGCGATCGACGCGAACATTCATTACTTGAAGACGTTTTTTATTTTGTGTGCTCAATGAGAAGCGAAATAACATCCTGCCTGGGTACAGATAGAAAATAAAGTAATATAAACAATTCATTTTCGTTATACGGTCCGAAATGGTGATGTAATGATTTAAATTTTGTAATCAAACAAATAATATATTTGTTATTAAAAGATTTATTTTATCTTTTAGCATATTTAAATATAGTGGGAAATATATTTTATTCCATTATCATGCTACAAAGTCAAAATCATTTTATATTAATATTTCTTAAAATCATGCGAACGTTATTTCTAAATTCATAAAAACACAGTCTCATCTAATAAAATCAGACGAGTTTTCTAGACTATGTTTAGTAAAATTTAAAGTAATTTAGTAGTAATCTTTATAGTGTTTTACGTTACTTTAAGCTATAATTACATTCGAAAACATTGTAAAACAGTTCGTTGCTGACGATTCCCATGGCTTGTGGGAAACTGAGCGGGCGTCACCGCTAATTTAGTGCAAACATGCATGTGCAAATATTTTTTTTTTGTTGCAAGTGCATGCCATATTTGATAGATTTTGTTCGCAACTTCCGAATAAAGGAAATTTGTTTTGTCTTCAAGACTGCGTAGGATTGTTTTTAAAAGCGGTATGAATCACGCCACCGCAAGAAACAGCTTACGAATTTCAAACAACCGAAAATAATGTCGGAACTACCTAATAATTTAGAAATACTATTCATATAAAAGGCATGTTAGACACTAAATAATAATTTATCATGTATGTAGTAAGTATCTACATTCAATATCTTATAAAACTATGTTAGTGCTTACTCTAGAAATATATAAAAAACTAATATACTATAATATAATAAACTAAATCTAGTCTACACAAAATTAAATTAAGACTCGTTTCTCTAGATCGACATTACTTACTCTAGAGTCTAGATCCTAAGAGATCTTCTAAGAAGTTCATATGATATATGTCTAAGCCGGCAGATGGGTTGCAGAGTAAAGGTTAATTCAGATTGGGAGAAATCCAGTTCACTGTTTCTTGTAAACATGATTGCATCACAGAAGTAATATTGTATATAATACTAACATTTCGATTTTTTATAAAATGAGAAGCACTATCGTAAGTGATACCGTCGCCCATGGTCGTTCACAATGCCAGAGCTCGCAAGTTCGTTGCCGGCCTTTGAGACGATTTCTGATTTGAATGATTGTTTCATTCACGTCATACCCAAAAATGGCGATGACATTCAACTGATATTAGTTTATTGGCCATAATGAAATTTATTATAAATATACAAAGTGCACATGCAGGATCCTGAATGATTTAGTACCAAATACATTTGTGATTGTTATTCTTAATTTTATTATGTTAAAATTTTTTATGAGTTTAAGCGTGTATATATAGATTATATTACTAGTATTGTATTGTTTTGTATGGCACAAACTGTACAATTTGTTGTTTGTTAATTCTGACCAAGTTCCTCTTCAGGGTCAAATAGGGAGAAATGTCTTAATATAATCCTTTGGAGTAATAAATAAAAATCTGACTCTAAAACCATAATGTTTCTGTTTTTAAATATTAAAGGTTCCAGCGGGGTTGTAAGACCTTTTGTTCAAAAACTTGGAATTCAAAACTAGTGACGACAAAATTGAACATCGGAAGGAATAGTTCTTTAAATACAATGTTTCTAAAACGTAATTAGCAATCGTTGTATAGATTGAGATGTGATTCCATCTAACATTACATTAGACTTTTACATTAACATAATTGGTGAGCAAACCAATAAAATCTGATCTGAAATCATCCAAAATGGTTTTCATTTTCTTTTTTTTTTTTTTTTTTTTTTTGTGTATGGATTCGAACTTGAACTCCTCCGAAACGGCTTGACTTCTACATGAAACTACAAAGCGTATTTAGTAGGTCTGAGAATCGGCCAACATCTATTTTTCATCCCCCTATATTTTAGGGGGGGCCCCCCCTTTTTTTTTTATTTTTTACAAATTTATTATTGAATTAAAAATACAACAATCAAAATTTTCCCCTCTACATCAACCCTTATTTTTTTATATGAAAATTGAAATTACATTCGCCGTTACGTTTGCCGGATCAGCTAGTATATAATAAAATGTGTACATCCTATTTAATCGATGGTGACTTAAAGGTCGAATGCAATAAAAATCCAATAAATTCTAAGCTATAAACAATATATGCACGCAATCAATATTTGATCATTGTTTACGGCATAAAAATTATTTATTGCCAAAATTCCTCTTAGAGGTGATCGTTAAAGAAACATGGCGTGTCTGGACCACCCCGCATTAACCTTTTAACTTCAGTGATCTGATTGGATTTATTATAAGGAAATTTGTTGGAACAATCGAGGTGTACGTGGTTTTGAAACTTCCTACGGCTGGAATTGACGGGAGTCTGTATGGCGATACTTCGAAGTATTTGTGCAATACTTCGTATTAAAGGAGTGTCAATTATTGTTGCGACGTGACGGCTATTTCTTTCAGCTATTCGATAAGATCCACAGGAAATCGTGCAAGGAAGAAATAAGACCACAGTGTGGTTTGTTATTAGTATAATTGTGTACAAACAAAAAAACTGTACGAATAAAATGTCGAAGGACTGTATCAAAGAAGATACGATTCGCAAGACTAAATTCAGTAACGGCCTCACCGAAAGAAAAGACTTTTCAAAATATGCACTCAGTACTATTTTTTACGAGTATTCTGAACAATTTAAAATACTTTCACTTCACTTCTCATTAGAATACTGTTTTGCTTCTAAATATTAATTAAATAATATTACAAGTTAAATGACTAATTCTTTACCAGGTTTTTGGCGACTCATTTAAAACAACAGTTTTTCACCGAAAAAATTAATCTTAATGTTTTTTCTTATATGTTATTTCCTCAGTATTATTTTTTAATTGATTCAGCGTCTTTTAAGAAGTAAATCTTGTCTTTGTAATATTAATAACATATATTGAAAGAGTCTTGAAATGAGATCTCGCAAGTAGTGTATTCGTTTTCTTGGCCTTAATAAAGGACCAGACAGCTGGTGAGTTTTGAGGTAGCAAGGATACCAAATATAAAGTTAGTTATTTGTCTAGGCAGTTGTGTCTAAGTAGAGGATTTGTTCGGAGATGCAGGTAACCTCAATCATCATGGAAATCGAGAGATAGAATGGCATCTTATTCTGCCAATCCTTCGTTCCACAACTTAACGCTTCAGAAGACACTTTCTGCCGCGCTCCATCGCTATGTGGATCTAGCTGCCAATAGAGGCATTATATAACTTAAAAACCTCTAAGAAAAGAGGCCTCTTGTAAAGAACCCACCCACGGTTTCAGATCCAACAATCTTCCAATACGAAGGTATTATTGATAACTACCTATTTTTTTATAACTTCCGTAATTCGTATGAGCTAAAAGCTCACTGCCAGAAGATTTGCACTGCATATGCAACCGGATATCAATCTAGATATCATATTTCCATGACTGATGTTTAAGGTAATTTTTAAGGATATAAGGTTAGGTTTTATGTATATGAAATAAATAAAAAATAATTCTCAGTCTAGCGGCCGGTATAAAATATTTTTCTCTAGTTCGCAACCACTTCAATGTTTACTCGCGTCGGTGCGACAGCGAGGGGCTGTTCTATCTCGAAATAACTCTGTACATGTGCAGTTCATTATCAATTCAATATTTAATACATAGTTTGTAATTTGTATATAAAGCAGTGATCTTATCACAGTTTATTTGCCAGATAGAATAGTTAGGTATCTTTTTTGGTAAATAAAATAGTAATGTCAATTTTAAGGTAGTAATTCGATAGTAAATGTGGTTGATTTAGGAAATTTGGAGACTTAGCCTTCAAGAAAGTGTACTTGAAAGGCCGGCGACGCACTTCCGTGCTCTCTGGCAGTGATAATAAGCAGAAGTGTCACATAAGTTTTCTGTAAAATCTCGCAAACTAAGCAGAAAGGAATTTTCCTTGTGAGTTGCTTGTGATTCATTTAAACAAACTTACATATACAAGAATTACATTATTTTGTGTTCATCGGTAGATAACAATAGCTTAATCAAATATTCATTGAAGATTGGCGGATTTCCTTCGCAACTTGAACTCAGTTGATTCGTGAGTGTTATTATAATATGCAATGGTCTTGTAGATTTATTGTCTTTGAAATTGACTAGCTTTTAGGTTTTGCTCATAAATACAAGTACTTTTTAACTCAAAGGAATAATGTTTTACAAATGTCCAACGTGATACTTTAAAGCAATAAAAAGACAAATAAAACTTTGTATTTAAACTTCTTTAAGATAAGCGAATATAACCAAGCATATATATAAAGTTTAACTTTATTACAAGCACATATGTGTACTATATTCATTCAATAAAGAAATGAAAAACAATTATAAGAATTTCCAACGCATCAATTTCCACGTAGAATCATAATTTTATATTCGACCCTTATCAAAGTGCACCACTTATCAGCGTCGTTAGATGATAACGTGTTAATATTTATTTCCTACTTAGCGTAATCGTATGTTATATAACATTTACGTATTTATATACGACATACTATTCTGATGTGTTGGAACTGCCACCACGTCGTTTGGTGAAAGCTCATACGATCAAATAATATAGATAGATCTAGATTTGTGTGTAAAAACAATAGATGTGGCAATAGATGAAAATTTTGGACTGCCGAACAGAGGGTACCGGGTTCGAATACCTCAGTACACACAAGATTGTTAGCTGTGGTTATATGTATTTATGAGAAAGGAAGTGAATTGGTTATAACAGTCAGCAAATCAAGCTTCGCTTACCCGACCGTGTATCAAGAGTATCCCGATATTAATATTAATTACAAATACTACTTTTTATTCCTATAAGTGTTAACATAACGAAACGCAAGCGCACTTTCCATGAGTTGATAAGGCGATATCAGTATATCGAGGCGCCCGCGCAGGCGCCGCCCTGATAACAAAAGAATTTCTGTAATCTTTATACGCGATTTCTAATAGCCACGAATTATGTTACTATGTACGTTATCATATGTGATTTTCTATTAACGTGATTTTGAGTGTCTCAGTGATTGCTAGAAGGCACTTGAGTTATGTAAATAATGTACTTCGCGTTTATAAAGTTTCACAAGTTCATGAACAAATCATCTCAACAACAATTATAAAACAAATAAATAATTTTGTGCTATGAGTTAAAATTGAGGTGTATATTATAAACTCTTAATAGTTTTTAGTAGATGCATTGCACACGCATTAATGTATGACTTAAAATAAAAGAGAAGGCTGGACATAGAAGTTCCAATAGATCCAAATTTACGGATCTTCGGAAGACGTATATTTTTAATAAAATGACGTTTATTTTCACAGAATGAAATATTTAAAATACTCAATATTGCGGGGGTTCCCAGATAGTAATCGCGTCGTTTACCTAATTAAATCGAATAAGTAAACAACCATAACTTAAAACTATCAATTATAAAAAAAAAATCAAAAGTTTCGAGGGAGGTTTTATATTTTACCAAAAAGTGTGCATTCAACATTGTCAAATAACGAAAATAATTTAATAATATTTATAATCGAAATACTAAGGGTGTCATGTGATCAACGCACAACCTACAAATACGGAACAATATAAAACAATATCACTTATATATAATAAGTGATTGTTCTAAACTTTTTTATATTATTTTAAAGTTTATTTCTTTTGATTTCCCCAAAGCGTACGTTATGAGTATTTTAATTTCCTATTTACCTCGGTTATTTTCAAGATTAAATTCGACTGTTAAATTAATTTACAGGTCTTTTCCATAAAGCCTGACATTTCTGACCTTTGAACCCGGTTTTGTGTGATAAAAATTGTACCACCACAGTTCTAGTGAATAGAATAAAACTTTTTCCGCTTCTATTAAACGATATTCGAACATTATTATATTTGTCCCTCCATAACATTTGTATGTAATAATTATTTGATGATATTTTGTTAAGTGTAAGTTCGCTGTCTGCGTTCAAAAGGGAACTAGTACAGTTACCATTTGAACGCAGGCCGTGGATGAGAAACAAAAATGATACTGTTAATTCATGTCTCTTGTAAGCGACAGTAGTGTCTTTTTATAGAAAAAAATTAATATATTAAACCTTATATATCTATGAAATGGTGTATTTCACGTGGTTGGGCAATCGCGGCCGATGCAACAGGAAACAGAAGAAAGGTGACGCAGTACACAGTTTTGACTGATTCCACCACAAATAAACATTTCAAAACAAATGTTTTATACACACACTTGAAAATGGGTTAATCACGCGGAGATAAGATAGCGATAAGGCGTGAGCACCATGCTTTATTTAGATATGGAGATTTATTTCCCTCGTCACATATACTGCAGCTATAGTTGCTCTCTGAAAGATATGTTTTCATATCAGACTAGATCCCTGCGGCTTCCACGTTTTAATAAATCGTGCACGCCATTACGTATAAAAATAATATACGTAAGCTAATCTAAACGGAGTACTTTTATTAGTTAGGTCTTTAATAGGATTCATTTTTAATTGTATAATTACGTTGATAATCATTTTATTATCTATCACAGTAATATTTATTATAATTATAATTACAAAATACATTTTTTATATGTAGTGTATCTATAGAGGCGATAAAAGTATCTATCATTTAGTAATCAATTTATTACTAACAAATGCATTTGAAATTATTATCATTTTTTATTGTTATCATGATAATTTACGATATAATGGCGTACACATTATTTGTATTACACACTATTTGTAGGACTATCTAAGATGAACAATACCACCGTTAACATATGTGTAACTCTAGCGGTTTTAGTAAATCACGCCAGAATGGTAGGTTTTCCTACTTTAAAAATTGTAGCTATGTGTTATTTGAACGAATAAGCTTTATATTGCAAACTATCATTTAAATCCATTCATTATTTTTACGTAAAAGAGTAACAAACATACTTACAAATTGTCACGTTTATATTATTAATTTTGGATGTTGCAAATGGTTTATATTCAAAAATCTATGCTCCAATGTTGAAATTTCTGCATATTATTACACTTCCCTCACAAGTCTAAAAATATAAAGTCTTTGACATTATCAAAATGCCCTTTTCAAACGAAGAACATGTTTGACTAAGAAAATATATTATTTACCTTATTTTTGTTAATAATCAACGAACCGATGTGCAACTGAAGGAGACGTTTGGTTGTAATATTTTTTTATACCAACTGTCATGGACTTTTATTTTTCTCATACTTTAGTTGAGTTAATCATTAAATGTTATATATATATTTATATAATATAATGTATCTATGTATAATGTATGCTATACATATATCTAAATAACGGTAACTATATTTATGTAATATAAAAAGGAATAATTAAAAAGCCAAAACCATGGCCAACCTATCACCGCGACATTCCGTCAGCGCATACTGGAAAATGCGTTTCCCTGTAAATGCAGTGGACCTACCGTTATCTGTGAGATATGATAACTAGAGCTTCCACGATATCACGTGAGAATTGGGTGTACTACACATATGATTGGAGTATGTAATATATTATGTATGGCCCAAAATAATTGCGCTCATTGCTAATCAAAATTATTTTATATATAATACTAGCTGTTTCGGCAAACGTTGTTTTGCCATACATGTGATTTCAATTTTCAATTAATTATTCGAATATTATTTAAAATTTGACACTGCGATGGTAGCGCCGTCTGTCGGATCCAATGTAAACATTCCAAAATCAACAACTACTAATAAATTAAAAATTAATTAAAAAAACATTGTCTAGCGGATAAAATTGTGAATCTAAACCATTCTCAGATCCCCTTGAACACACACAAAAAATGTCATCAAAATCGGTCCAGTCGTTTGAGAGAAGTTCAGTGACTTACACACTCACAGAAGAATTGTATATTTACTAGAATACTAATAAAAGATATATAAGTTATAATAAATTATATATATAAGATATATTTTATATTAGATAAGCAAGCATGACTTATATCTATCATATCGAGGGCGGTTTAGTACATTTTTTTGTATAATCACAGGCTACTACAGATAACAGTTACGATTTAGTGTGCAAATGAATAAGACATACACATCTCGGATTTTTCTGCAAAAAGCAAAGCACAAAGCTGTGCTCTGCTTTTTGTGCTCTTTTATGGCAATCAATATTCTACTTAGGTATAGAGCTTATCCTATATATCCTATTCCTGTTATTAAGTCCTTTTGCAGCCATTAGTATACTTTAACCTAAAAAAAACTTCGGTACTCTTTGTAAGTATGCATTACCCGGAAGTGTTCACCAAGGTGATATTCGCGAAAATTACATAAAACTCATTTGTTCAGCTTTATTTGATTGTAATTTGCAGACATACGTCATTTTTGTCCTTAATTTTATTATCATTGCGATAATTAATATTGGGTTTGAGGTGAAATTTTATTTCAAATCAACGATGAATATTTCTAACGTTTTGACGCCTATGCTCTGTAGGTAGAGACCAAGGAGAAACTAGATAGAATTTTTTATAAAAAGCGCAGGTTATTTTTTGTAGAAAAGGAAGAAATCTCGATTGATTCTTAATGATGATTTTTCCTTTCAAACAGTGAGCTCTGGTGATATGGACCAACCTTTGTTATGCGTTAAATTTTACTATACGCAGATATAAAAGTGAAAAAATCTCATCACGCACAGAAACGAAAAGGAAAAAAGGATTTAGTATTAAAAAAAATTAGTATAGATTTGACAGTAATTATTAATATTGAATACGTCGAACTTTGCTACAATGCTTATGCACTTAGAAGAGCAATTAATAGACATATGACAGTCGATCAATTGAGATAATTTTAAACTCTTGTTCGCAACAATGGTGCATTTAAACCGATAGCTAGTTATTTCACCTTGCGCGGTTTCCCACGCCCGCGGCATTAATGTTATAATAGACAATTCAAGTAAATGTATATAAAATTACAAATACTCTTTGTCAGTCTATCATGTGTCAGATTTCTTGAGTTCACACCTGCGCCGATTGGTACGGTCGCTGACAGAAGGTGTGCTAGACAGGAAAAGTTATTACATTATCTGTGGTAATTAGGAAGAAACCGCTCGCTACAATGTGTTTGACCTCAGATGTCCAATTTATCGGTTTCTTACTAACGACGAGCTAATTTTTTTCTCTTTTCGTTTCGTTTTTTTGTTTTTCTATGATTCAATAGAGAAATATATTACAATTTTTCGATTGGCATGCCCTGTTGTAGGTGGCGTTTTCCATTTTGGGTCGCTGCGCCATCGGAGTATTTCAGTAATTTTGATTCGTTAGCTGGTTTTTTCTAGTTTTCTTTTTGATCTTCTCTGTCTTTCTTAGTTCTCTCTTAGTAGGGTAACTGCAACAGGTCTGTAACCTTATTAATGCTAGTATATAATCACTCCAATCCGGAATTTTCATATAACATATTCATATAATCAAAAGAAAACTTAAGAGATAAAATCATGGAAATGAATTTTTCATATACACCTCAAATCAAAAATGATACACTTATAATACGCGCGACTGTACCATCTCATTGCACAGAAGGTGTAATTGATCCTTTTTACCTGGTTAGAATTAACAAAGGAGTAAAGCCGTTCCCGAAATTCATCATTAAATTGCTTAAATAATTATAAAAGCAACCAAAAATAATGAATTTATATGAAAGAAATTTAAATCGATAAAAAGTCACAGCGTTTGTATATCTTTACAATTTACAATAGCCAAAAAATATAGTAATTAAATATTTTACCGGTAAAAAGTTTGAATGAATAGCGGAACACTATTTTTTTTAAATCCATCCATTTATATAAGGGACTATTTATTTAGGACTCAATAAAAATATATAAAACGTTAGAAAAATAAAAGGCATCCGAGTCTGAATAATTTCTACCAAACCATGTTTTAATATGAGAATTGTTACGCTTATGTAGCAGAAGCGAAAATAATATTTGAATATTACATATTTGTTAGGGACCTGTAATTTACACTCAACTGACCCTTAACATATGAGCAAACCCAATTAGGTCCACACTTAAGCACCCCTACATAAACCTAGGTCAGTACAAAGAGCTCTAAACCCCATTTAGTGCTCAAATTATGGTAATCCCTGCATAAAACAATTGGATTCCTACACCCCTAGACCTAGCCAGATATCTCTTTCTTATTCAAAACTGTCCTTTCATACCGACAACACAGTTAGACAAACGAGACGATAGAATAGAATACTTATTTAGTTGTAATATGTAGAACAAACTATTACTCATTTAAAGAAAAACACTTTGTTAAGTTATGTATTTTACAAAATTTAAGTATATTACATTATTTTAAATTTCCCGACGATTCGCGTGCTTTACAGCGTGCGTGTACCGTACGCGTACACGTAATTTTATAAAATACATAACTTAATCCGTTAACAAAGTGTTTTTCTTTATTTCGTTTATTTCGCGCAAAAAGTTCAATGTGAAGAGAATAAACAAGGCATATCCTGAAATGAAAATAAATTAGACCAAAATAATACGTTTCTGTGTGTAATGGTTAATAGAATCAAGTGGTGAGTTGAGGCAACATCCTGAGGATACTCCGGTGCGAAACTTGCGTCGAGTCTTTAAGGGCTTTTCGCGGAGTACTAGTCAATTGGACTATTAGAATTTTAAGAACGGTTGCTGACAGAGGCTCTGTGTGAGTTTGACGGCAGTATATTATAATTTGAAGACAAATTTGACCTTTATATGGTGTGGTCGTCGTCGTCCTATGACACCCCAGAGGTGCAGAGGGTCTCCACTAATGACCGCCACTTCCGCCTATCTTTGACTGCACTCTTAGCCTCGTTCCAACCAAGTCCAACGGCTCGCAACTCGTTCTCGACGCTTCGGCGCCACTTGACAAGGCTCACGAGCGCTTGCCATTTGGTGGCCTCCAGTTAAAAGCCACATTAGCGGCGTTCGTAGCTCCTCTTCGTACAGTGTGCCCAATCCATTTCCACTTTCGTTTAGCAATTTCCTTACCGATGGGAGATTGTCGACACAGCTTCCATAAATCTTCGTTTCGTATTGTCTTCGGCCAGAAAACGCGTAGGATCGACCTCAGGGACTTATTGACGAACACTTGCAGTTTGTTCGTCACATTCGAGTCACAGGTTTGAGCTGGGCAAACGCAGCCTTCGCCTTCTTGATCCTGCTCGCTACATCCTCGTCTGCTCCTCCTTGAAGTGTGACAGTACTTCCGGTTTGTGGTGGTATATGGTGGCCAATAAATATTAATTTGACTTTGATTGTCTTCTGTAATTAGATTACCTTGTATCTGCTTTTGGAGCAGTGTTCTAGTAACAACCTACTGAACTGTAAACCAAACAGTAGATGCAAATTAGCCCAAGACTCCTACTGGGAATAAATGTTAATTTTCTGAAATTATTTTAATGAATTTTTGACGTAAATAAATACAATATGTTTTTTGTGGCTTTGACAAGTTTTGTTGAAGTTTGTTTATTTGACGCAGTTTAGAACTCCTGATTCGAATTCCAAATATATTGTGTTGGATAGTCAATTATCGAGAGTCTAAACTCGCTGCGTTAATATAAACGAAGGATAATAATAAGGATATTGTGGAAGTAGTAAGTAAATATAATCCTTTTGGCATGGGTACCTTTAGGCGGGTAAAGGTATGAAAAGCGTGTGCTGCATAATTCTATAAACTCCACCTAACTCGTAAAAGCGGTACACACGTACGTCAAACATTGTTACATTCGTTATATAAATTTCGTGACGAAACTTGGCAAATCCCTAACAGGAAGTGTCCTTGATCCTTTGCCCGCCCATGACCTTGAGCCTATCGCGGCATTACGTCACCCGAACCCTACTGCGCAACTCATTTATTATCTGTCATTTTTCCGCCCAAAATTCTGTCCCTTGTAAGCTTCCGGTGATATACCGGGTGCCGTATTTAAACTTAATTTGATTCGATTAAAGGTTTATCGTCTGGTTTTAAATGGAGGTACTATCGCTATCATATATTCTTTATTTTTTTTTAATAGTATTTTAAACTATTATTTTTTACGACTCGTTGATTAAGTAAATATACAATTGAATTATTTTAACAACAATTATATAATTAAATTGAATCAATTTTAAAAATAATTTCGTTAACAATTAAATTATCAAAAGATAATATAAATTATTATACAATAAGACAACTCATTATTACAAATACTTTGCGATTTCGTGACATTTTTGTGAGATCACTCGTAGATTTATACTTGTATGCATAATTAATAGAAAATTGCTGTATGTTGCGCATTTTTGATACTAAAGTTCTTTTCTCCATGGCTCTTTTGGTATTGGAACAGGGGATTAAATTCCCGGCGCGGTCAATCTTTGTATGAAGCCCTTTTTTGCTGGCTTTTGGCTAGGTTTACACACATATACCTGTATATTTATAATAAGTAAAATGTAATCACACGATTACTATACTATATTTTGGATACACCGCGTATGAAATATATACTGATATACCAGTTTACAAAAATTATTGCAGCGCAATTTTACGATAACGAGAAAGCGTTAAATTGTAATCCAGCAAATTATCACAGTAACTGAAGTTGAGCAAACTGTAAAATGAAAACTTAATCGATTTACAGTTTTCATTTATAGCCTTAATCACAGACTAATCTAACATAGTAGTTCAATATAGTCATAATAGTCCTACTATGAATGTAAATAAAATTCATAAGAGATAAGTGAATTCGTCTTCAACGCCGGAAATGGAAGGAGTGGTCGTCTATTGATTCTTTATAGATTACTTGCGCAAATGCTACTAACTGATAAGGAGTTCATTAATACGAGAGAACGATATTAAATTCACATTTTATTAGAAAGAGGTATTATCGTTCTGTAAAATGTATTTCAGTTAAGTTAATTCGTAGCAGGTAATACAAATCGTTCCCAAAGAATAAATCGGTAACTTAGACTTGACTGTCTTTTTTATTTAGTATATGATATTA
Source organism: Pontia daplidice (assembly GCA_963693355.1). Lineage (NCBI taxonomy): Eukaryota > Metazoa > Arthropoda > Insecta > Lepidoptera > Pieridae > Pontia > Pontia daplidice. Next base: position 4,996,391 of record CAVNZL010000136.1, on the reverse strand, counting down.
GTTATTGACAACCCATTTGGCGTAATGGTTACCATGCCGTTTTGCCGAAAAAAAGGTGCCGCTTTCGATCACCGGTACGTTCATTATTTGTGTTATGTGCATAACTGTTGATATTATATTATATGGATATTATTGATTGTATATGTATTTATGTAAGTATATATTTATAAGTTGTTTTACGTAACTCAAGCTTAACGTAGTACCTAAACCTAAACCTAACGTAGGACGTAAAATTGTCCTGATGTTAAAAAATATATTGGAATAATTGATATATCTTATACGTGTTTGCTGTACCTCACGAACCGTGATAGACACTTGAAATATATAGATGGTATATCTTTGTAGTCACTATGACACCCATAGAAAAAAGAATGAAATTTAATTATTTACAGATAATTGCCAAAAAACTGTATAATTAAAAACTACCTTATCCTAGACTTACAAACAAGAACGCCTTGCAGGCTTCACTCAATCTTACCACAATATATCCGCTCTGGTGCGGATTAAAAAAAATATTAATTATAGACAACAATGCGAAGCACCGTTCGCGAATTCCACTCTGACAATAAAGCATGCACTCGCGACCTAAAGTAAAGCGGGAGTAAGGCTTGGAGCAACTCTGAACAATCTATTTGGCCCCTAATAACGCTAATTGCGAATTTAAACAAACAGCTCCCACCGCAGTTCTAGCGATTCATAACCCAAAGTTCCCAACAGGTATTTAGATGGGTATAATATGGGATAGCTATTTAAGGGGGCTCGAATACAATAAATGTGATTGTTTTTCGGAAACACACACATTTGTACTCGAGTCGTACTCGCTCGGTTTCAATGTACTTACTATTATATTACACTTATATATATAACTCCCGTAAGAATGTAATTGTTTCAGTGGCAAAGCGACATTTCATTAAATTTTCTTCTTGTTCCTTTAATGAAAATAAGTCCAGTAATAGGCTTGGTAATTACACTTGTGTTAACACGAGCTTTGAAAGCTCAACTTTTGTCTAACCGACCGTTTGTGAAGTGATAATATATTAATGAATGCACTGTTCGCTAAATACAGGCGTTACATAAATCTGATGATGCTGCCCCAATATTGCAAATTCGAAATAAATTTACTACAATAAACGAGAAGACAAAATCTAATAATAATAAAAAGTCAAAAACATTACATTTAATTTACATGTCAAAAGGTGCTCTTACAGAAATTTATTTTTTCTTATTATTATTTATTTCAATAATTTATTTTTATTAATATTATTATAGATAGTTGGAGCCGAGGCTTAATCGTTAATTAATTTTGAAGATAAGTTTCTTTTAATTTCAACGCAAATTTTTCATCCACTGATAAATATTTATCGAAATGTATTTATTTAGCCTTATCACATAACATTATCGTACAAAACCTATATTAAAATTCGTTGAATGATTGCAAGGCTATTATTATCAAATGAGTTTTCAGCATATGTTTAAACTTTTACCAGGCTTTTCATACCGAAATACTATATATATAAGGAAACTTGTCCATTTTGAATCTGAATAAAATTCGTTAATAAACATAAAGTGATTTATATTCTTACTAAATTGTGTTAATATAGTATATAATATTTAGAGTTATAAATATGAATAAAAAAAACAATATAAAAATTTAAATGAATATTTAAAACCATTTTGAAGAAAATAGACAGTACTTATAACAACTAATTCTTGGAATCGCCCCGTGTCCGTTGATAAGCTGGCGTCAGGCGACAAATAATCTTGATATCAATAATTCCGATTCTGATATACTTAAATTATAAGTAATTGGGTTAGTAAGGTGTTATTTCAAGACTATCATGGCCGCACCTGTTTTCCGGTTGGCATGCGCTGATAGTTTTTCACACAAGGAAATTATATCTCATTTCGATTTTTTTATATGTATTTGTAACTGATATACATGTTCGAAATATGTATACCAGTTAGCTCCGGCGCGTGTAAACACTGTCATTTATGAGTAAGAACCTGGACGCGAACATATTCACAAATTGATTGATCGCGAAAGAGCAACGACCTCAAATATTACGAGTCAGCCCAGATAATTAGTGTTGTGAAGGAAATTTGGCTTCCTTAACACAAAATATTATACAAGTTTTTATACCAGTCCGTCATACAAAAAAACGTTCTCACTTATACTGGGTTCGGTTCTCGTCAACACAATAAATGTACTGTTCTGATCTGTTTATAAAGCAAATGTTCAGATATTGGTTCTATGCTAAGGAATACGTTTAGATAATTTCATAACTGGAAAATCTAAAGTCAAACTTCTAACACTGAATTTATTTGAACATAAATTGCTAAGCGAAATCCCCTGACATCTTTTACTGTAACAATACCGTAGACTTGCTTAAGGCGATTTGACGCTCACAAATTGCAGATTATTTTGCTATCCAACTTATAATAACTTCCTGTGTACGAGTGGACGACATGAATAAACTTTCGGCCATTGTATGAATGACGGTATTTTTTTAACATCAAAATTTCTATAAGGCCTGTCTAATAGAAGTTTTGGCTTTTAGGGCCTGTGTTAGTATATTATTTTCCCGTTGTGTGTTGATACAAAAACTATGTAGTGTGTACAGAGCTACATATTATTTATATATTACATATCGTAAGTATATAAGTTATAATTTGACTTATTCGTGTGATTTTGATGAAGTGAGTGTATCACTAATAAATACCATTTAACTTTAGATCTGTCAAACACGTTGTGATGTCAGATGACATTCTGTATATTTCTAAATTGACAGGAGCAAAGTTAACATTAATTTGACAGTTCTACAAAAATAGTACTGTATATAAATAGGTAAAATATTTAGTAAATTTAACTTAAATTTACTAAATATGTAAATTGTCAAATTACACATTCAACTGTTATAAAGATAATGTGGAACGAAGAAGGAAGGATTTTAATATTTGTAGACTCGACCAAAGATTATTGCAGTCTGTACAAATATAGTCTATGTGCATTTGTTCATACAACTCAATTCTATTCTGTGAAAATAATATTCATTAGTTATATAAATTGTTTTAAAATAAAGAATAATCCGTGATCAAATAGTTCGATAGAAACCTAAACTGTTATTTTCCGTAGCTCGTTCACCTGAATCTTGTCAAAATAAATTTCAGAAAAGTAAATTTATTACGCAGCAATTCAAAGGACACAGACAAATCTTCTCTCAAATCTAATTTCATCCAACCGAGTTTTAGAGAATTTTAGTTTACAGAGTTCTAGAATAAAATCGATTCCAGTGTCTCCAAGTTATCTTGGAGTCTATGGTATCTTAAGTTTAAAGATTCTTGTATTACTTACACACAACAATATAAAATCTATGAGTTACAAACCTTCGTTGTTTACTATTGAGTGATTTTATTTGATCCACCAAAAACTGTCGCAGGTGTCTTTGGGACAGTTCTACTTCAAATCTCTATATTCTATGAAACAAAATTTAAAGTGGCAAAGAAAACGTTCACAATCATAAGATTATCATTGTGCAGACAACGCTTGCTTCATGGAGGTGCAGGTGTTCAGGGACGTCATTAGTAGCACTATATTTATATAGTCAGTTCCATAAAACCCCACACCAAGACTTATCAGAAATATTATATAAGGATATAGATCCGAAAACTTACACAAATCATTAAAAAAGGGCTGGAACTAAAGACAACTATTTATAAAACAATTAATCTTAAGTGCTTCATCTAAAACCATCTACTTAATTTTCCTAGCGACAGCATTTTCTTGGTTTCGTGTCGTGGGCGTGATCCCGTTGCCAACTAGGCCATAATGTCTGCATTTCTATTAATAACATTCCGATACAATGTATACATTGCTGGTTATCTTTTAAATATGTCCGTGCTATTCACATAAAGCTGGTATTGTACGTCGAGAATGTGAATTGAGAAAAAAATCTCTCAGTTTCTAATTATGAAGGCAATGTTTTGACTGCCATTAAGTACAATGTCCAATACTTCCGAGTTCTGACGGAGCTGACGTATTTCGTACCATTAAAGTTAATTTAGTTTTATGTGTGTGACTCAGATATATGAAGTAAGAATTAATAATCGCATATTTAAAGTACGTTAACTCTATAATTTTCACATAATACATTTTTTATATAAATCTTCATCCTGACTCTTATCTACGAGCTTAAATGTTACTAAAACAAAAATATAAATGTTGGCAAACTAACCATTCAAAAATGAAGCAATTCACCAATTATTTACCGCGAATCCCACCATTTAAAGGAAACCAGTGGTTAGATCAACTACGTGATTATGTTATTACAAAACTTGAGCGGTTTTCTTAACGATTAACGTCTTTAAAGACTAATCTGCAATGTTTTGAAACGTTTATTTGCGTAGTACGAAAACACTAAGCTCTTAATAATATAATCCTAATATAAATACAATTTAATTCTAAGAAAAAGGGTAGATTTAAAACAATAGGCTATGTTATCATTAAGTGACAATAAAGTTAAATTCTCCCTATTCAGTTAATCGTAAATTATAGAATCTTCTGATTTACACGCGATGACAAGTTGGTAAAATTAAGACAGTTATCAACCTCTTGTAGACCAATTGGTACTTGACCAGATTTTTACCATTTACAAAATTCGTACCACGTCATCCTGGAGCCACGAGTCGACTGAATGAAGTGGAAGTTTAAGAAGTCCAGTTCAGTCTGTCCAGTCCAAAAGTGTTTAAAAGGACAATATGTTTTAAAGAGAAATAAGCAATCAGGTAAGGCTAATCTATTTATTTACAAACATTATTTATTTACAAATATACCACATATTTAAACATAGTGCGTCGAATAGTACACCACTTTCGGGTTGTTGAAGTCGGTCAAAAATAACAAAAGTTATATTTGCGTAACTATGAAAAAGCTGCTGTAGCGTTACTGTAAATTCTGAATTCGTTTTATATGTATCGCACAATTTTTCTGGCGAAGAATAAAAAATTGTTTTTTAAACAGAAGTTATTATTTTGTTTGTTCATAGCTGTTTATTTGCAAAGCGTAAAAGAGACCGGCTACCCAAAGGTCACGTATATTACGCTATCGCGTGCGCAGGTGCATCAGAAGAATCATACATCATTCCGCAATGTTACTTATAATTGTATCTATAACGAAGTAAACAGATATAATTATTTGAAGCTAATTGGAGAAGATAGTTCAACGAACTGCTAAATTATTTTTTTACAAAGTTTACGTTTATTTATTTTACGTTGTAAATAAAGCTTTAGTATTATGAATTTTTATTCGAATAAAACTCATAGAAATGATTGTGCGATGCATAGACAATATTTCTAGTAGAAATATCGAACGGCTGTTCCAATATAATCTATTGTGTTCGTAAAAGAATAATCAGTATTCTATAACTCCGAAAGCTTCCTTTATTTTTGTGTGTATGGGCTTAAAGCAGGCGCGTGACGAATTTAACAGTGGCATTTGGTAAAGCTTGGGACCTCCAAAGTCTTCTTTCAAATTGTTCTTTTGGTTTAGATATTCTCAACCCTGTTGTGCTTTCGAATCACGACTGTGGAACAATGAAGTTTTCTATGTGCGTAGGAAATTTTAGAGCATACAAAAGTGCAGCGTGTGCACAGAAGGCTCAACTATAGAAAGAAGTATATAGAAATACTAGCTGATAAACTTGTTTTGCCATACATGTGATTTGTAACATAATTTTTTTTAGTTTAGTAAAATATAAAAAGTAGGTGTTGATCGTAGAGGGGTAAAAATTTAGGCTTGTATGTATTTTTGTATGCTGTATGATTGAAAAATAAAAAGTAAGAAATTTTGTAAAAAATAAAAATTGGGCTGGACCACCTGGTGGGATGAAAAATAGATGTTAGCCGATTCTCAGACCTACTCAATACGCTCACAAAGTTCCATGAGAATCGGTCAAGCCGTTTCGGAGGAGTATGGGAACGAATACTGTGACACAAGAATTTTATATATAAGATAAGCCTACAAATAATGCCTGCATAGGCAATTTCTTTTATTTAAAAACTCGTGTTTCTCTTTTTTAATCGTTTTAATAAAATGCAATGTTAATTATTTGAAACAACAATTTATGTCGATTTATTAAGAGAGATAAAAATTCAAAACTTGAATTTGTTATGTTAGATTAAAACACTGAATGTAGCTATTTCTTGGTTATAAAAACGCGACGGCGATCCGAAGCAATCAATAGGTCCCAATTTAATCTATTGTTCTACGTGAGCCGATATTAAAACTAACATTCCCTATTTTAACACTAGAATGTTGCTATACCTTGTAATGTGAATGTTCTAATATTACATTCAATAATTCCGTTCGTGGAATACAATTTGTATCAGCACATTTTTGCCGTCGCCAAGTAAACATTTCGTTAGCATTAATCGATCGTTCACCCTTCATTCATTTACCTTGCTAATACGCGTTACGCAATGATATACAACGACAAGACACTTGCCGCGGCCGCGTCTGTCTTTCCCCTTTGTATTACAAAAGAACACACGACCTCATAGTTGACATGCCCGCTTAAGCTAAGGCAACTCAAACCGTAATAGAATAAAATAAACATGTAATAGTTAACATTGATTTATGACTTCCATACATCAACATGGAAACAATCCTTTAATTGCCTAATATAAATGTAAGAATTACATAACTTGAACAATTATATAGCCCTTTAAAATTCATAATTAAAATGGTATTCAATGGTGGATAATGGGCCTTTTAAGCGCAACGAACCAAAAAAATCATTTTTAAACGTACCAAAGAAAGTAGCCGTGACCATAATAATTAAGATAAATGTATCATTAACATATTCTTTTATATTCTATAGCTATACACACATTTATCTAGGTCGTCTATCATCGCCTTTATATAATTCAATTTGGTTTAGTCTCGGTGTAACTCAAAGATCGACCGATTTGAATACTCACACAGAAGCGATCTACATTTTCGAGCGAAAAGGTATTTCTTTTATGCGACTGTTTTGGGTTGGAACAGACATTTTAATGTCGCAAATAAGGCGAATTATGGATGTACATAATATATAAAATATCAATATTTTATAATTATTATAAGTTTTAGTTTATGAATAATTAAAAAAATTATAATATGAAAAGAAAAATGCTCTTCTTGTGAATGTTTAATTTTAGTTTATAAAGGAAATATTCGTAACGTAAAGATTTTATGGAAACTCAATTCGTTAGAGTAAATTCATAATTTAATAAGGGCAAGTTCTACGTGAAAAGTTTTACAAGAATCTTCCTGAATATGATTTCTCTTAACCGACATTTGGACCAGCTGCTTTATAAAGAATCCTTATAAAGAGAAAGCCTCGGAGGTGGTACTAAAAGATGACATGTACCGTGGCGAGCCTTAAGTTGTCACTAATTGTGAATATCATACCACCGGATAATATTACCACCTGTCCAAACTTTGTATGCAAACACGTAAATCATTTAGCCTTTTGTGCTGCAGCGTTTATACTTTTTCATAGACAGCCTTGAATTTAAATGTCGGTAAAATAAATTTAAATTGTGTGATAAAAAAGTATAATAAAAAGTCTTATCATTTGTTTGGCTTTCATCGTTGAAGGAAGAGCTTCAAATGTTGAAATATTCGTTGAAGTTCGACGGACTATAAATATTTTAACTATAATTTGAGAATATATATAACTTTGAGAGTAGCCAGGCCAAAGGGAAGTTTGATTGTAGACTTAACAACCGGAACTTTCGTTTTTACATCTTGTTCAATAATGAATTTTAATTAATATCGGACTTAAACATATTATATATTTGACTCGGACGTTATCTTTTGATTTGTTTTTTTTTTTTATATAGAACAGGGGGCAAACGGGCAGGAGGCTCACCTGATGTTAAGCGACACCGCCGCCCATGGACACTCGCAAGGCTTCACCCAGTGCGTTGCCGGCCTTTAAGATGTATATGTTCTTCTTGAAGGTCCCTAAGGGGTATTTGTATAATGTAAAATAATGACCAAAGTAGGTCGGTAGCCTCCCAACCTATTTTCACTGAGAGATTCATGTATACCTTGCTAATTTTCAGTGTTGGACCATTCAGATCATGCGTCAAGTGCATAGAAGTACGTTGCACCGCATTCCTCGAGTTTGTTGACATGGGACGGAAGGGCGGGATGCGAGTGGCATAAAAGCTGCGCAGACGACGGCCAGACGACGCTAGCGCCATTTTTAAATTTAACACCTTCCTGTCTACTAGGGTTGTTACAACACAAGGTAATATTTATCGTATAAAGTCACTTTATATAAGTATAAACAAACAAATGTTTGTGCATTGAAATCTAGCATGAAGCTGAAAAGATGCACTTTGACATATCACATTTGTGAGACAAAACGACTATTAGTGTCTCAGAGCGGGTTTCTCGGAGTTTTCAGGCCCTATTGAAAATTTAAAGATTATGAATATAAATAAACAGATGAATCAAACTGTTATCTTTAGTAAACCTCTGGTAACTGCTCAAGAGTCTTTTAAATAATGTCGACATAACTTTTTTTTTTTTTTTTTTTTTTTTTTTTTTTAATATGTATAAACAATTAACAAAGCACAGACTTTTTTCTATAACGAATATTAAGCTGTGTGGTGTATGTAATCTGTGCTTGCAATTAGTAATTTTTTGATTATTATATCCTCCTATGACAGCGATTTGCTTGTACTTATATGTGTCTTGTCCTCGTTTTATGACCGATAAATGCTTTGTACAGCCCTGAGATGTCAATTGGTATCAATCGGCATTACATCATTGTCTCATCTTGCCGAAAGTTAGCAATGCATTGATTCCCGGCACGTAATTTGCCGGTATTCTAATACGTCTTTATTTCGTATGAATATTGGCGGCCATTGTTTTTAAGCGCGAATAACGAAACAACTCTAAAATGAGGTGAGGTAATGTTTCTGATAAAAGCCTGGTAGTTGCTATTTATTGTTTCGGAAATGATCACATCAATTAACTCCAATACATGGGTATCCTCAACTTTAAATCAACTTATGATTTCAAATTCTGTATATATTTTATGTTATTTCTACTTCAAATACTAGTCTATGTCAAATAACTAATAAAATTCGCTATACATCACGAAAAAAGGTCGACGTTTTCCCATATCGATGACAGTTTCCCAGGCAGTCTAAACGTTCAATAATCAAATATAACGTTTTTACTATTGTATCTATTCACTATTTACCGATTTCGTAAGCTTGAGCCGTGTTCATAATGAGAAATTTATTTAAGGACTTTAATTGCGCTTTAGTTCATGCATTGCAGTGTAAACATTGTGCAATAAATGATATATTATTTGCAAAGTGACACGAGCGTGACATTATGAAATGTTTTTAATCAAAACATAAAATATAATCATTTTATGTAGGCTTACATGTCGTTGTTAAGATACGGGAGAAAGAGAGAAATTCTGCCATTACTTACATTGACTATGACATATGACTAAACAGCATATCAATCCATTTGAGTATTCATTTGGAAGTTAACAATATCACAGCGTGTTTGAACAACGTTAACTTTAACCAAAATTAGACGAAAATGTCATTGATAATGCTCCTGGTGTGGACTTGTCATTATTGGCAAAAACAATGCTATTCGAATTCCCATAGACAACCTCCCACGGCCTCTGACTAAAGCGGTGACTCTGTTGGCCAATAGGTTAGGGTCAGGCTTGACAGTTGACACTTGTTGACGGTCAATTTGATCGCAATTTTGTCTGTCTGTAGAATTGGTTGAATTAAGTCTGCAATCAAAAGAAAGTTAAAATCCAATTTATATGTAGAATATCTGATTAATAGCAGCTAACCAAAATTATCATTCACTGTATATATTTTTTAATATACAGAACGTAAGACACACACGTCTATTTTGTTTATATGTCAGCCAACTTAGTCTACTTAAAACTTTTTTATAGAATATGCGGCAAACGGGCAGGAGGCTCATCTAATCGTTAGTGAAACTACTGCCTATGGACAATCACAATAGCAGAGACCACAAAAGTGCGTTGCCGGGCTTTAAGATGACGATACGCTCTTTTCTTGAAGCTCCCTGAGTTGTTACCTTACACTTGAATATAAAGACTCCTTGCAGGCTTCAAACTTTCCAAATAATACTCTGATACGAAATTGAGAACATCATTTCACTTAATACCATTCGCGGCACTTCTAGCGGAGAACAGCTCCATGACATATGACGTACTTCATGACAATTGACGCGAAAGAAACGTAGCCAAAGAAACAGATGCAAGGGATATGATTCTAGTATGATTGTTATAGGTGACGTCAGCAAGGGCTAGTTAAATACGATAAATACATTTGTAAACATTAACAACCTCGATTGCGGACGGCCTCGCCATGGCCCTCTCGAAATATCTGAAATCATGTAACGTTATTTATACTTAAAACTACTTTGTAAGAATCATAGCTAAGGCGTTTATTTGCTGTGAATTATGTAGCCTTATACCCCAGGTGTAACAAATAAAAGAAGGATTTCAGACTTTCAATTAATTAATAAGTACCTTATGTGTTTGAAGAGCAGGAACTCTTGAACGAAGATTCACCAACATGTAAATGTTAGGATGTCCAGCTTTTAGACACTTACCGTTACAATAAGAAGACTGAAAAGGAGAAAACCTTACGAATGTGTTACTACACAGATTTTCTCCTTTTATTGCTAGTTATTAAGTTTGCTAGTTTAATTACTATTATTATATTAAAAGACATTTAAAGTACATATATATAAATGAATCTTAATACATCAATAGTGAAAAGTTCGTTCAGGACGAAACATTTAATGTAAAAGACAAAAAAACAAATAAATGTAACAAGTATTAATTTTAGAATGTTTAGAATCTTTAATTAGTCATAGTCAATATTGTTCAAGTTAGTGAAATAAATATAATGTAAAAAGTAAAATGTTTCTTGGATACAGATAGGTCTTTGTTAGCTTTGTTAATGTCCCTCATTCTCGGAGCAATAAGGCTCATATATTGTCTTGTTTCTCATATTATTATAGAAGAATAAAAATAAACACAAAGGAATGTATACATTTTTAAACTGTCTTAAAAAATGTTTTCAAATCCGAAGTTTAGAAGATTTTCGAAGGTTAATCATGACCCAAAAAAATTTCAAAATCGGTGCACAAACGAACTAAAAATCGGTCCAATTGAGAAACTAAAAGTCACTTAAAAATTCCCACAAGTTTTGTGTTAGTTAAACAAATATAAAAGCATATAAAAACTGACACCTCACGCGCCCCGTGCAAATTAAAAAGCTGACTTAAAATTCATTTCCTAGTACTTTCCAAAGGACGTTAGAAGGGGTGTAATGAAAAGAAAGATTAGATGCTATATACAAAATGACCCTAATCCTAACGTGTAGTGACAAATTGCTCTTGTCATACTACCCTCTCCGTTTATGCATTTTTAATACTTAATCCTTGTTTACCGTGCTGTGTTTGTGGATTATTGCTTTTCCGGGTTCGTTATTTACAATACTAATCGTAAAAGTTATGTCACGTAGAAGCGAGCGCGAAGGACGAATTTTTTTTACTTAATTACTTAGGTCGTGGTTGTCAATTCGCTACATATTAGCGAATATTAGCGAATTTAGCGATTTAATTTTATAGAATTTATTATATAGACGCACTATATGTTTGTCTTCTGCACTTAACCTTGTATAATATATTAGCTGTATACAAATGCAACGCGTGTGTTACTTGTTGATCTCTTAATTACGAAAAAGCGCGGGGAATTGCTAATAGTCCGAGTTTGCTTCACCGAACTTTTGGTTTATTAAAGTTCAAAATATAAGGAAGCTTTCAAAAGTCGGGAACATCCTTTTTTCCCAAGGTTTGTTTTTTTTGGTTTTGGATTTTTTTTTTTTTTTCCTTTTTTTTTTTTTTTCCCGGGGGATTCTCAGAGCCCTTTTTAATACACTAATATATTAAATATTAGTGAAACATAGTACAGAATAATCTATTTTTTAAATAGGGTTTCTTAGTAAGTGCCTTTGTGAAAGTTTTAAACCATTATAAACTTTATTGTCTTAAATTTTAGGATTAAGAGATAACAATAGAATAATATTATTCTTACAGTTCTAACAAAATATTAAATATTAACGCTTTATGGTTCGGCATTATCAATGAAAGACAATAGACGGGGAACAATAAAAGGTATCATTTTCACTTGAATCCATAGAACTTGCAATAGTTTTGTAAAACCACTTCGTTGAAATTTCTTTGTCTATGCCGCGTTAACTGTTTCGCCCAGGTAATATTTGAAGAAGACGTTCAAATTCGATTCTTAGCGGGTTTAGATTTTACTTTATATTTCATCTATAGGACCACTATTCATCGTGTCGAATATTGAAAATAGAAAATAATTTCTTATCATATAATTGATTAATTTAGTTACAGCTTTAGCTGTGAAAAATGTCTTAAAAATGAAATTGAATTGATTTACCTAGAAATAGCATTCGACTGTTATTGAACATGATAAATACTTATACTGTTTATAATAAAAAACCGATTTTTTTTTTTAAATCCGAACGTTTTTTTCAAAGACATAAATAGATTTGAGGTCTGTTCATTCTGGGAAATTAAACCTTCTCGCGCAAACCTCTTTGGTTCTTATAATGTTATTGAAAGGCAGACTGGTTGCCTGGCAACGGATTACCGAGAATAAAAATAATAGTGGGCTCTTAAATGTAGTTGTATATTTGATATATGTTTAATGTGGGCCTTTCTTATTTTTACAGGGATACTATAACTGAATCCTCATATGTTTTCCACAACTCAATAACCAACCAAATTATAATTAACTTCAAATGATTTATTTTCATTTACTTCAACATTGATCGATCGAAGGAGGTTTTAATGACAATAAACACAGCTGAAAATACGCTTTGATATTTTCTATATAAAAAAACATCAAAACACATCAAGAAGTCGTATTATGTCAAAAGAGTGACAAAATTATTTTTGCTAACAAGGCGGGAAACGATGGGATTATAACGGGTTTTTAATATCCCTTTTTTAACGTCAGGACGATAATATGTTTAAAGGATCGTATTGTTTTCGTTTTAAGGTATAAATTTGGTGAGTTATCTGCTTTGATACGTAGACTATTTGACATCTTGAGCTAGTTACTCGGAAGTGGGTGCTTCCCGCGTATCTATTTTTTGTGGGGCAAAGGGTTGTATGAATGGGAAATTAATTGAAGGGTCCTTTCGCTGAGTTTTGGGGTGAGCTTGATCTAATTTTTCTTCGGTTTTTGAAACGGCTGCGGCGCACAGGAAACGATTTCACAATACTTGCTTTAAATCTTAGATCAAGTTACGCAATTTTGTGGACATTGCACAAAAATTGCATTATTATTGTAACGTTATAGGCAAAAAGGTGCAATAATGAAAACAATGTTTTTACATGCTTAGCACATATTTACGCAGTCGGTTGAACTTAAATAATTCAATACATCTAAGGAATATAAAATCGATACATATTATTAATTTGGTTGCCTTCTAATATGTAAAAGGAGTTTAAATAACAAGTTAACTTAATAACTTCACCTTATTCTTAAAACATAATTACAAACCTGAATTTTTATTTGCGTGGAAACAACGCAAGGAATGCAGAGTCGTTGAACCATATGGCGGGAAAGGGAATGCATAGCTCAAAATTAATTTCGTTCAATTGTCAAAATAATATTTTACACACGTATCAATATAGTAATAATTATTTAATTGCTTACATTGAAATATTATATAAATCTCATATCGATCGTAATAATAATTTTTTATATCTAGTTTATAGCCAAATTATGATCGTGGCAAAGAATTTATTATTCAAATTTATTACATCGCTACAATAAATAGACCAGTGTGTTCTTTAAATTATAATTTTATGATCAATTCATATTTAGACTGTAAACTATAAAAATAAATAATTCAACTCCCGCAAATTAATACCCCCGGAAAGACTATATTATTATCGATACACTAATTTAGTGTTTATAGAGCAACAAACTTACAATGTAAACGTTTTACGCTCCACTAACCGGCGAGCTGATTACTGTCTCCATACTTATACACTGATATGATGTGATACGACAATTGATAAGGCTATAACAAGAAAACGTAAAAGTAGTTTTGGTATGAACGTAAAATTTCATTAGTTGTAGTTGTGTATGAACCATGTACAGAGGTGTTCACTGTATTGAAGTAAAAATACCCAGAGTCACGACCCAATGGCTAATAGCTATTAAAAGTTATGGCCTAATTGTTTTCGCAGACGTAAGGCAATAACGACTTGCAATTCGTCAGAATGACTGAGGTATTTCTCGTTCGCCTCGTAGCCCATAAGCCGAGCGCCCGTACCTTAGGAATGTCGACGGACTAGGTTCAATATAGCCGACGGTAAAAAAGAAAAGCGACATACTCCTTCATCGAGGGCCGACGGCCAAGTGACGCTACCTAGCTCGATTTTCCACCCACAGAAACCGCCTCTGCCGACTTCGCACACATCTATATTCTATATGTCCGACGAAAGCCACTGCGCTGATTTGCTTCCTCAAGTATCCCCCCGCAGCGACAGACGCCGGATAATTCTTTACATTCCTACGTTATATTCAGTGTTTTTAGCTAAATTTAGGCTGCTACGGCTAGGGCGATGTTTGATAGTGTAGTTGTTCGTTAGTGAAGTTTGAGATGGCGCGTATTTTCAGTGAATTTCGTGAATGGCATCGAATTAGCCGGCGGCGCGGGGCCGGTACGGGTGGCGGGGAAAGGGGAGAGCGCCGCGCCGGCGGTGGTACTCGGTCGGGTACGCTACTCGTTCCCGCTCGCAACTGCTCGTTCAGTTAGTCGTGTCTACGGCGTCACACGAAAAGCACGCGCGGCTCTCCTCAGAACCGGCATCCGAATAATGTTTCAGTGTTTGACAAACTCAATCGGAGGTCTCGGAAGAAGTACCGTCTTTAATTTACACTGTACTAATCGCATATTCTCAGTGAGTGTTACGCAGTGTGTACGAAAAAAACTTTGTCGAAGATTCTGAAGAATCTTGTGTAAAATTGTGTAATTCGCCGGTAGCAGCCGGATTGCACAAAAACTTTTTGGTGAGTGTCACCCGCTTGTGTTTATGTTCTGTGAAAGATTTTATTATATCCATCAATCGTATTTCACGCACAAGAAGTACGTTTTAATGTTTCCGTAGAAGTACCTATGCGCGGGGCGTTGTCGATATCAAACCGAGACTTGGTTTGGAATTTCTGCGAATTACTGGCGCACAAATTCTTTGCAGTGTTACGTTTTACGACTTGGACTATCGTACTCACTAGTTTCTTGCTATATTACCCATAATTGAATTTGACATGTCAATTATTTTAAACGATTTTTTTTTTCAATTAACATATTTTTTTTTGATAATTATCAGTGTGCAAGCCAAGCCACCTTCTATAGATAGAACATTTTTGACCACTTTTTCATTTATTTAAAGCAAATTTGTCGCGAAGTAAATCCTCTATGTATCGGCGTCAGTGCAATACATATAATAAAATATGAATTATGCGAGATACGAAAAATATGTTAAAAGCAATAGTACGAATATATTTCTTTAAAAAAATTACAATATTATTAGTGTATTATTTTAATAAAACTGTTAAATTAAATTTTGGTTAGTATATTTAAAAAATGTAAAATTATAATGAAACTCATTCGCTGCAATAATAGTAGGTAACAATAATTTTTACTTAAGTCTTAGTCGAAGCGCATTCCGTAATAAACATAATTGGCTGAACTGTGAAAAATTGAGACTGAATTCTTGGCTTCACTGATTTTTGTTTTGTTTAAATTCAAATCGTCAACGATCATTTATTATAATATTTTTTTTAGAGTAATGACATGAGATATCCGAATAAAATATTAATAAACATTCAAAAAACCAGCAGAATGAAATTAGGTGATAATCAAAAATAAGTAATTTAATAATAAATCTTTGTACCATATATACTTTCCTTCAATGGAAAATAACGAAATTGCATATGCGACATAAGTGACGTTACGAGCAATATAGCGGGAAAATTATGCTGAACGTTTGCCAGTATTGATAAACAATAAGTTCGCGCCATTTGAGTTTGTAAACAGCCTTTTCTAAAGCTTTTACCTGACGCTATTACTTCGTGGAATCGTCAGGTAGGAAATAGAAAAAAATGAATTGCTAAATGTTGGTATAGTAATTATTATTAGAAATGCTGGGATGCTCAAGGACATGCACCCTTTAAAAACGTTTGTTCCCCCGTCCAGACTTCAGTCTTGTTAATGGCTTTGTTGAAGACACTTGTCAAAAAGCTAAGTGTTTGTAAATACAAAGGTCAACAGCCTAGTTTTTAGTGTTTCAATTTTAAATATTTTCGAATCGTTTTTATCTATTACTTACGTTTATTACGACGGTGCGTTTGAGTGATTTTATTTCATGAATTTAATTACGAGCGAAAGTGGATTAAATTTTTGGTTTTGTTGCAGGACGTTTGCGTGGATCAGCGCATCGTTCCTGTGATAAGAGGGCCCTGTGATATCGACGAGTTCGTCTTAGCTTTAATACTAGATAGTAATTAGATATATTTTGAAAATGTCGCCACCACTTGACATACTCCAGTTGGACGTTTGGGGGGACTTCGAACCTTTGGATGACATTACCTTCGCATCGTCTTCAGAATTCTGGTCACAAGTGGAATACGAGACGGAGAGGATAGACTCAAGCTCGACGTTCAGCTTGATGCAGGAGAATGAAGTTGATTGGAGGGTAGCAGAGACACCTGAAGAGCATAAAGACAATATTGTACATCATGATTGTATGTGGGCAGGATACTGTATTGACACAGGCTTGCCGAACACGTTTGTCCCGACAGACATGAGGGCGGCAGCCCCCGGACAGAGCGTGCTACGCCGGGATATGTCACCTCCGCGACCTGATACTCCGCCGACTTTGGATGGTGATGAGCATCCTCAGTTCCGGCATGTTGTGGACGTCACTGGCACAGCTTTAAGACTGTTGAGGGATACCAGAGCGGTGGCAGCGGATCATTCATATACGGCGCGTCAACACTTCGAGTGCCTTGGCGTTCAGACGCCTTCTGACTCGGGTGAATCAGGTCAGTACAATATTATTAAATTTACGAGAGAGTTTTCGAAAAAAATTTCATTCGTACACAAATAGAAATATTCGTTGTCGCGTAATAAATATTACTTTAAATGTTATTTAAATTTGAATGTCACGTCGAAGGTCGATTTAATGTAGCGTGCACGTCGCTTAATTGGGTAAATATTTTACTTGAATTTGATAAGGCTTTTGAAATTTTTAAACTAAAAATAATTATGAATATTTCGCGAACTTTAAGTATATTCGCATTTGGGCAAATTTCATGTTGGAAACCGCCGGCTTAAAAGTTGCGAAGTGAATTAGTGTTCGGGGTATTTCAATTAGAATTTGAAGAAACGTACAAGATGGGCTCGGGTCGTAGGACGCAGGCGTCACGCGAGCGCGGGAAACTGGGTATCGACCGGCACCCCCCGGCTCTGTCTAGACGCACCCGCTTCCGGAACCTTCTACTTCGACCTTGAACATCCCAACCTTCCCTAATACCCCTGAAGTGGTAACAAATTACCCGATAAACGCTCCAAAGGATGGAAGGACGCTGGTGCGTCGACCGAATTCTGACATTGAATCCTCCCGAAGTCCAGGGTTAACAGCCAGACCGTCGCGACGTTAAATGATGAATGCTCTCAAAGTTCACGTCCCGCCTTATATTTCGTATTTGATTAGGAATTAGAAATCAAACTTGATGTTCAATTAAGCATTGTTCGCTCCGCTTCATTCTTCGATGAAAGTTTTGATTTCAAACTGAAAACTAGCGCAGTCGATGCTCAGGCTGGTTTCACTCCAATTAATTACTTTTCAAATTAGAATAGCACGGAATCTTATTTGAATGAATAATTGATATAGTCTGCTTAGGTAACCAAATGTTTTTACAAGTCACATGAAGGACTGGATAAAGCGGAATCAATAGGCGAATGTCGAATCAATGTCGTATAAATATTTCATTTTAAACACAAGTATTACACTTTGTGTGTTATCACAGCTCGTAACGATTGTCGATAAGAGCTGGTAAGAAGGTCGCGATGGGCATGTATTCAAAACGAACCGTTTATTTTGCTGCGTAGCATAATTTCGCGTAGGCAAAGTGAAAAATGTGCGAGTCTGGATAGTCTACCCCGTTAGTCCCTTAAGAATGCAACGGCATGAAATGGAATCTCATTGAAGTGGAGCTCGCTGCTCGTTCGACCGGTTTCAACTCCGTAAAGCAGGACAATCTGATATACGTTAAAGTCTACCTATGCTCTTGTAGGAATTAAGGTGTTTTGTACATTAATTATCAACTTCTCATAACGCGGGAAATTTTACGGCGCATGCGCAGTCTACAACGCGAGCCAAGTACGGTCAGAGCTGTCACATTTTCGCGCCAATTTACTGTGTAGCGTAACTATGCCATTGTAATATATTTTTACGGGTGTTCCATATGCCTTCGGTGTGGCAACGTTTTGTATAATAAATCATGTTTATTATCAAACAGTCTAGCGCATCGGACTGGTAACAGCGATTTTATGTAGTTTTTATTAGAATCTGTAAAACGGCGCGCTTGTCAATATTACGAAATTGCGCGGCTAGCTCTATTATTATTGGTTAACCTAATAAACTACACTGATAAGCGTGTTGCGTTAGGTGCTTTCGACTTGCATATTATCTTGACAGATTGCTCTCGCGAATATCGTCTGTGGCATTTGAATTCCCGCTTCTCTTAAGTAGGGTAAATTGGCGATGGTAACTCGCGTTGTAGGTTCCTTTCAGTGCGGATCCGGTTTTGTTTGTCGAAAAAATCGCATCAGACCGGCGCGCATTCCAGCCTCTTTGGTATTGGTTTGGCGCGAAATGTTAGCACTTATAATTTATTTGAGCGAGCGCTCTAAGAGTATGCAAATAGCTATTTGATCGCGGCGATCCCCATAACAACAACGTCGATTCGTTTCCGCGCCTAACCGGTTCCGAAGTTATTGCGTGTCGAATACTATAAAATCTTCGAAGTTTAAAACTATTTCGTAAAGTAGTGACCCCAATATAAGTAGGTTTTACCATAGCTAGGCTGTGTTTCAAACCAGTCATATGGAGTTGATATGGTCTAGATTCTAATGCAACTATTATTTATTCCTTCTCGACACACATTAACGTTTCGTAACGTATGCCTATAAAATCAGTTAATCACTCGCAAAGGTTAATCGTAATGTTTTCTTGTTAACGTACAACTTAATAAGTATGCTGAAAATTCAGAAACAATCATTTAACATCGTCTATACTATCACGTATTAATAGGTCAAGGAAATTGTTACATTGTTATATAGGATTTAATTTGAATGATTTAAAATATAGCATTAAAATCAATTAAATGAAATATAAAAACGTTTCGTTTTGCGTTCACTGATAAGTTTATTCACGCCGTATATTACTCGGAGATGTTGCGACCTTGTGTTTTATCGCAAATATTTTAAAACATTTGCTGCTAAAAGATACGTTTTATGTGATTTTCAGTATCGAATACTGGGTCAGTAGGCATTTGAGATACGCTTGGTAAATTCCGCACTTTTAATGACTTTAAACGTCAGCTAGATAATGTTTGGAATATGGCCTTTTCAAATAAACTCGATGCGTAAGGCCGTCTCCCATAAAATAGATTAAAATGCCTTATCATTACATTGAACAGAAGTCTATGAAGCGCCTCGGCGGCCCCCGTGTGGCCTTCGGCACAAAAATATCGATAAAAAAATAATACGTGTCACAGTAACATACATTCGTATTGTCTTATCACGAAAAAGTCTTAACCGAATAGAGGCGATAACGCCACGGCAACAAGATAATTTACTTGATCTCGGTGTTTTAATTGTTTAAATAATCAATTTTCTATATAGGCATACGGTTCGACCTCAACAGTTTAATGTTAGTTTCAAATCCATTACAATGTTGTACAATGTATGCCTATTGAACTTACGACATCTAATCAATAATTGTTTAATTACACGTTTAAATACAATTTTCTTAAACTTCGAATTTGCATATGTACAATTCTTTGTACAGCGTTCGCTTGATACGAAAGTTCCTTCATCTAGGCATCGGGTAAGAAAAGTGCCTGTTCACACGGTGATAAGCCCTGTTGAATATATTGACACCAGCTTATATCGACGGGTGTGGCGGTTAGATACAGAAAATTAGTGACGCAACGCAACCGGTTTCCCAAACAACAACTCCGGAAACCCCTCATTGGTGCGGTCTCAATGGTGACACTCTTGACCTCGTTGACATTTAGATAGGTCACTACTGTGCTTTGTATTCTAATTAATTGCAGGCACATCCTAATTATACAGTCGATACACTAATCGAGAGTAGCTAGTTTTATATTTGTAAGATATTAATGTATTTATAATGCGGATACGTCATGCGATTGTGCGCAACAAATTTTCACACTGGCCTTACATAGTATAACCAAAAATCTTTACCAGCGCGTGTACGTCCGTGAACTTCCGCACAACTCGTCAAGGCCGAACGCCCGATCGATCCGCCATAACGCTGCCATAAATTACAACTGTCAAATTTAAAAGGCACCTACTTCTAAGTGATCACTACGGGCTGTGTGACCGACTTCTATCTGTTGTGTGATCTAAAAATATAACATGGGTATTATTACACTGAGAAATAGTTCTGAGCGACACATGACAAGTGATGGGAACGCCCCACTATTCGTGTTTAGTAAAGTATGAAGTAATTTTAAGCAAAGCTGTGTTTATAACATTTAATTAAGGTAAGCTGTTTCCGGTGACGGTTGAGCAATAAGAAAGTGTACTATTAAAAATTATAAGCAACTTATAACAGAACAAGTATGCTATCGAAGCTAATTAGCATTCGTATATAACCTAAGACAAATTGTACAGGCTGTTGCTGATTGCGCGATAGATTTTTAAACATTATAAATATTTTACGATTGAAAGTTTTTTACGTTGGTGTCGCCCAAATTGATACTGCAACAAAAACTTCTCGATAACGCTAAGTCACCAAAGTCTTCCGCAGTGGAAGTCCATTAGGGATAAGCGTCTGAAGCAGTGATTGCTTTTTATTAGAGTGAATGGATCGAGGCGGCTGTATCAAACAACCTGTATAGGATGGCGTGAGCCGCGAGCACGTCATGATAATTTTTAATTATCACGCTCAAATGCCATTGAACTTGGCCTCGGATTGTAGTCAGCGAAGCATGAGGCCCCAGACATAGCAGGTCACACCTGACGACATAATTTTAACTACCACATTCCTCTTCGGACAGCAAACACTAGTTGGACCATTTAACGATGACACTAAACGATATCAGAATCATTTAAATTCATACAATTGTTAATAACTGCCAACTCTCAAAATCTCTCGAGTGTTCATTTAAACGTTAATTGAAAACAGACAATCCGAGTCCGCAGACAATTACTGAATTCTGAATCGTCTCTAAAACACCCTTTCACCGAAGCTTTGAAAACGTTCTACCATTAAATGTAGGCGATTTTAAGTGCTATGTTTGACAGCGAAGTTATTTTAATAACGTATTAACGAAGCTCGCAAAGACCGCAACATTTCAAGCTTGCCTTTCCCTAATAATTGGGATAACATTGTTCAAACTTTGTGAACCACGCCTGAATGAGGAAGTTGTATCGGTGAAGCGGGAATTGACTAAACCTGTTTCTACTACACTTATAGTTTCGAACCGCGAATTCAATACGTCTAGACTATAAGATTAACTGTGCAAGTCTATGAGTCATTGTATTCTCACGTTGAGACAGATGGTGCCTAGAAATTATGACTAACCAATGGAGTGGGAGATAGTATGACAAAGGTCAGTTTGTAGTATGTAAATTTGATATTCCTGCAGCTGGAACAATGCATAAAAGATGGAGTGATCGGATTGAAAATTGCAATGTCTAAATATCCGGGTTTCGAATGTTGTCGATAGGTATAATACATATTCACTCGAGCGGAGATCACCAGTGTACCGGCCACAATAAAGCCGTATCGTTTACACACTGGCCTGTAACAATACTCTCGACGACCGCTAATATGGCGCCAGAGGAAAAGAGAAAATCATCACGTGAAAACTGAGCCTCGCACAATGAATCCTTCACGCCTACGTATACACGTCTCGTGAGCTCTATTTGACGACAGGCGCCTGAAGGATAAAATTAGACCGATGAGCCGCTGCGATAAGCGGCTACGTAACTATGCGGAAATGGAAATCGCGTTGGTGTGTAAATTTATCGTCTGATTATGCGATTTTTTTACATGCGTAGTTTGCAAATTACACCAATGTCCCTGAAACTTGCTCCGTTCCGTAATCGAACAGCTGCCCACATTATGTATCTATTTTCGTATCACGGGATGAAATCGAAAGTTTATTATATTAGGTATTGAGATAGAGATTGCGTCAAACCTTTGAACCGTCCTGACATAATCAGTTGCTGGTGTAACCGGATAGCGTCGGCGCGTACGGTGATTTCTGCGAAATAGGCGGCGTAGACTAAGTAATCATTTACTACGTCCGAGCTCTTGTCAATACGTTCATTGATTTAAATTCCATTGTGGTCTGATTGCTGCCTGCGTCGATATTTCCGTCAAATTGCAATCATTGCAGAAATGTTCGGAATTCAGACCAAGTTTCCGCTCGACTCGGATTACAGCTGGGACATTCTAAGCGAGACATACGTCCCTAAGATCATTTTATTCTCAATCCTGTTCATTTGGGAGGATTAGCCCTATGGCTTCTTTTCTAGAAAAAACAGGTACATTAAATATATTGGAGACGCCCGTGTTGAGGCTGTCACTCTTGAAGCCAACAACCCCGTACGTCTCCAACATAATTTTTGTCTAATTAACTAAGTCCAACCAAATAAAAATTAGCGGGAGTCAGAACATCATGACTAGTGATAAGTAGTTCGGACGTAACATCGCCGCGCCGGAAAGCTTGTCCACCGGTTGATAGCCAAGCGTCCATTGAGTGCGGACGCTGCGGTAGAAATCGCGCATGCGCTCTCGTTTTGGCGCGAATATCCATGACGTCAGGCGTCTGGATCGATGTCGACAGACGCTGCGGTAGTACGGCGGGGTCGACGGCCTCCCCCCTTCCCACACCTATACAGTATGCCCTCCCACCTGACTGCAGCAATCGCATCCCGGCACGACCACATCTAGACCGACACACATACCTATAGAAATTCTACTACAATTGCCCGCCTTTTATGGTGATGCGAACGGTCTATGAATGAAAGAATGCAAGGAATCGTCCTCGTATACGGGTTTTTCACGATAAAATGGCAAGGCTGTTCTTTAATTAATGAAACGACTTTTTGTATACTCGTCCACCTTCGAAGGAACTCGGAATTAACAGACATTCTCTTTTGTTACAGAGGAAGAAATTGACGTGGTATCGCTCGGTACAACCAATAATCAGCCGTTGGCTTCAACATCTCGCGCTGACTACAACCGAGTGTCGTCTGCCCCAGAACGGTATATACAAGCTCCTGTGGAGGTGAACGTGACCCCGAGGCCGGTGGCCAGGAAACGTTTGGTACCACCCACGGGCGTCGCATCTGCCGTGCCTCGGCGGCGGAGAGGTCCCGGCAGACGTGGTCGCTCCAACACTGACACAGACTCTGAAGCCGAGTCTCCTGAAATCGAGCGTCGTTCTATACACAACGACATGGAACGCTTACGGCGGATCGGGCTCAAAAATCTCTTTGACGAGCTTAAAAAGCAGATTCCAGCGACGAGAGATAAGGAACGTGCGCCAAAAGTTGTGATACTGCGTGAGGCGGCCGCCTTGTGCCGTAAACTACGCGAGGACGAACTAGAGCGTGATTATCTTAAAAAACAACAAAATAAACTGATAACCAAGCTGAAGAAACTTCGCACTATGCTTTCGGCACGTTATCGTCCCTATTGAAGAGTTCAGCTTAGTTGTGGGAAATACAACGAGACGGCGAGGGCTGCGGTCTTCAGTGACGCGTTCGGACCTTCCACGGCGAGTGAATGTTCCGACATTGAACTTGTCCAAATTTTGTACAATTTTGTAACATACGAAGATTGACTAAACCTTATTATATGTTATAGATTCTAGAACCCACTGGAATATGAATCGTTTGTTGAATATTGTATTTAGTCAACTTTTACGGCTTACTCTGCTTCTGTGGACCGCGTGTTAGTGTAGCTGATGGATGAGGTTGGGTTTGCTCAAACGATGTATATAGCAGTGCCAAAGTGAGCCATAAAACCGTTGTTAATAAATCCTAAGTCTTCATTGAAATAAACTTCATAGACAGACTGCTTCGTGAACTAAATAGACTGGTATTTACCTCTGAAATGTTTTTTGATTCATTAATAGGATAGTCGGTGGCATACAATTTGATTAAAATGACCGGGTCAAAATAGGAATTTGCAAAATGAATTGTACAACACTTGATGAACCGAGTATGGCAGTCTGTTGTAAAGCTGTAGATAAACGGTTTGCACGAGATGAGACAGGCTGGCGAGAGAAAGGAGAGCTTTAATGGTGAAGTCGCTGGCCGTTATATATGTTTTTGGGCCGATTCGTAGGAATTTTCTCTTTACCCCAAAAGCTCGCTTTTCAGCGGGCAAGGGTATGTCGATATGGTTTAACTTGATATTATTGTAAGTCTAAACTACCTAGATTAGTTCGCTTATTTTTTTAGTGTTTTTGTTATTCTGTAAACGTTAACAATTTTACGTGATTTTATGTATTTAGTCACGCAATTAACCTATACATTTTGAACCATCGATATAATTAGCAGTCTTTATTAATTTTAACGTCTCTCAACATGCTACATTGAGTACTGCGCTGTTTTAAATATAATGTAATGCTTTTGATTCGTGTTAGGAAATGTAATATTTTAAATTTAATTTACTGACGATGATATTTGGTCCGTGTGGTTTATACTTAGGTATATATTATTTCATTGCATTTTCATCTATATGTGTATCGTATAGTATATCCGTAAATAACCTTCTTGATGATATTTTTTTACGCGTAATGTATTCCAGTGATTATAAATACTTAAATATAATCTCAGTGACTGCTGTCCGAAACAAAATAGACTGTATTTTGATAATAACATCAAAGCCTACGTTTGCAGTTCACCCGAATCGGGTTTAACAGTAAATACCCACGAAATAGTTCCTCATAGTACCTACTGATAGAAAATTTTGCATTTTCTTTTATTATAATATATTTTTATTCAGTAAGTTAGTATACTTGCGATGTTAAGACTGGTCGGAAATAGGATCGCTGGCTCTGGCTTGGATATTAAATTGGCGGCGTTAGTTACTGTTTTGGGCCAGGCTTCACAAAGGATGTTTTATCAAGGACATGTCGGCAGATATGTAAAGGCTTTAATCGTGTGCGGAATGTGCCTTGCTATGTACATAAAATATTATATAATATTAGGTTTATACTCGAATTAGTTGCAAGAAATATTTTTTGTGAGAAATATTATCTCTAAGATAGCGTTGTTCTATAAGTAGTAAGTACACCAAGAAGTTTAATAGTGATCGTGTTAAAGATTAACAGTTTATCTTCCAGTAGTCTTAAATGTAAATATTAGGGATTAGGACGTAGGTATATATCATCCTTTTTTTATGAACGAGTATTTTTTTTAGCAATTGTTTTTTTTTTTCATAACTGGAGAGTTACGAATTCTCGAATGTTGTACCTGCATTTAATTTTTTTTGTTATCTTGACATAAATAATAAAGGTTTAGTTATTTGAAAGTAACATTGGTTTTATGGTGATAACACTAATAATTTTCACGTAAGGAAAAGTCAGTAGGTAACGATTTATTTATAAGGAATACCAGCTTTATAATCGGTAGTGACAAAAAGAATGAACGAACAGTTTAACAAGGCACATTTCCACTACTGCCAAACGAAATAGACAAAAACAGTTTGTATATGTTAAATTTAGGATTGATTAAGTCATGTTATAGTTTAATTTTTATTACATCTTTTCTTATAAAGTATCCGTATGTAACGAAGACCTAACCGTCGCCTGGCTTAAGGGACCAATCGAAAGGTGTATGTTTTTTATTTGTATCGATTGGCAAGTTTGTACAGTTGTTGGTGGCCCCACCGGCCTGGCTTGTTGGTGCGCAGGCGACGGTTGCCCGCCGCCGCTACAGAGAATGCAAGGTGCAATACGAATTCCGCCTAATATAAACGTTGTGCCATGCAATCTTTGAAGCGGCGTCCTAGTTATCTACAATATGTGTACTTACCACGTCCTGACTTTTGGATACTATTATTATGAGGAGAAAAGTTTTTTTTTGGTTTTTGTTCCTTAATTATTTGTATCAAAAACATTAAGATAATCATTAAATATGATAATAAAACGACGGTTGAATGAAAGCAGAGCGCGGAAGCAGTTGGCTATTGATTGTGATTTTATATGTTTTTGGTGTAGTTTGGATAAGGCTAAATTAGAGTTTAGAAACTGTGATTTTATGTACCTGTGTGGTACAATGGGAGGTGTTTCCTACACTCTGCTTTTGCTCGCCTAAAAAAAATATGCTGAGTTTTTATTTATTCCAACTACCTTCTATACATGAATTGTATTGGTTGACACACACAACCATAATGAAAAATTAAACATAAAATTATTGAGTACACTCAAAACTAGTTCTATACTAATTAACATTTAAAAACACACATAACACCAATCAATACATAGAAGAAATATTTTTATTTTGTACACGTTAAATGCCAAATTTGAACCACACATTAACGAACAACTTAAAAATATATCCATTCCACACAATGTATTGGTTGGAGATTTGCGCCGCAGAGCTACTACCGCTTGGACTAATTACTGCGGTATCCTCGTCGTAGTGACATTATTAATATGAATAATATTTCCATTTTGCGGTGAAGCTACGGGCGGCCTAGTTATTCCTGAATATCTAATACTATACACATTGAACTTTACGCCTCAAAATTTTTGGAGTCTGTTAAAAAACAATCCGTCGAATTATATCTTCTCTGCTAGCTAAACTAGCAATATAAAATTAGAAATGAAAAGTAAATTATCTACCTTAAGCAGGTCCATAAGAATATATCTAATAAAAAATATATATCGTTATTAAATAAAACTAAGATTTTTTTAAATTACGTAAAGATAAATTACACGTCTTTAATCTTTGAGATTGCGTGTAATGGAACGTATTTGTCATCGTTACAGTAACGAAAATATAACTGAAGTTAGTAACGGGACGGCAAACCGAAGTAGGTTTGCGCGCGATGGCTTTTCGAAATGTTATTGCATGTAAAATACCAATGGTAGTGATTTTAGGTGCTACAGGAACAGGAAAAACTAAACTAAGTCTAGAGCTAGCACAGAGATTTGGAACAGAAATCATCAGTGCTGACTCAATGCAAGTAAGTAATTCATAACCTCAACGGTTGTTTACATTTTCATGAATGTTTTAAAATTCATCAATTGGGACCTTCTTATTACTCTTTAACAAATTTTGTGATCAGAAATCAAAAGTATTATTAAAAAATGTATCTTAGTAGTGTTTTTGTTCTAAATTCTTCATTTTTGTACTGGATCATACGACAAAACAATATGAACATATGCATTCTAGTTTTAATAAGAAAAATGTTTTAAAACTATTAATTTTCGTTTTATATTACAATTATTTTATTCACAGTCTCATAAAACTACCCCAGAACATAATTTTGTTTAAGAATTTTGAAAAATTCTTTTGATCTCTAATGTGATCTTGATTTTATGTTCCAATCAAACCGGGGGTTACATATAAATAGATTTTAAAACAAAAGTTCTGTAATTATTTTATTTTAATTCTGTTATTATATTGCTTTTTCAGTGTGTAGTCAGAATTTGTATTGAAATTATTGAAATAGCTTCGTTTGAACTATGTTAAAGTCCTAAAAATATATGACATTTGAAATTAATGAATTTTTTGGATCTAAGTAATAATATTTTACCCAATTAATTAATGCTAATATCTTTAGATATAAATATTCTAATATGATAAAGAAGTGACAACCTCAAACTATGTGATATTAAAATTGTAAATTTAATTTACTCTGCATAAACAAATAAAATATAAAATTGAAGAATTACTAACATAACCGACACTTAACTATAACAATAAGTTAGAAGCTATACTTATGTTACCTCTAGTTTTTCTTACCAAGCTTTAGCGCTACTCTAGACAAATCAAAGGAGTGGATGATGGTCATCTGATTTGATTTGTTTTTTCTTCTTTTCTAAGAGTATAGGAAACACATCACACTCAGGTTTTACGTTTCATTTCATTTCATTGCTGATTGGATTAAAATTTTTTGACTAATTAAAGAAATTTGTAATGAACAATTCTGGTTAAAAAATTCTTACATTTATAGTTTCTTATTAGGTAAAGCTATTTAATTGTCATTTGTCATCTTAATTAAAACCTTTGGAATAAACACCAATCTATATTGTGGTAGCATCTTAACTACTAAAGTTATTGAAAGGTTATATTAAACTACAAGTATTATAAATAATTTATGTAACTATAATTAACTCTGAATTAATTAAAATTCTGTGATTGACCATAATATGCTGTTGAAATCAGCTTATACAAAAATGGTAGGTAATTCACATTATTTTTTTAAAAGCAATCAGATACAAGATAGTTTTTAGTGAATTTAGACATCTATACCTTGCTTAATTTTCTTAGAAGAATATCAAATAATGCTGTGTTATCCTTACTTTGTAAGGATAACACAGCATAATGTGGTTTCTAAATTGGCGGTAAAAGTGACAGTTCCGCCATCTTTGTAGGTCAGTGGTAGTTAAGACTCAGTTTTATGAGAGTGATACTGTCTCCAAACACGTTCAGATATTAAACTTATGAAATAAAATTGAAGAGATTTTTCGGTTATTATATACAATGTTTCGATTCAAAATCTTTCTAATTCGAACTCAAATATTACATACTAAATACGTAATATTCCACATTAAAATTTGACTATGTGGAGTTCTTGTTGGAATACACTTATAAAAGTTAATTTAATCATCTCTTTTTATTTATTAAATATTTAATTCAGTTTGCGTGACATATTAGTAAATAAATATTTGAATAATATATAGCTATCAATATACGAGCAAAATAGGACGATTTAGTATTTGGTATTTGATTTATGTCAAAACGGTTTTTGACAATACCGTGGTTGGTAAACCCAAAAATGAATAACACAACGTGGGTTAAACTAATGTTTCGCTGTTATCTTATAAGTCGGCATTTAAGCAGGGCTTGCAATATTTTTAGGCCCCTTCGGCGCTAATCCAGCTTAATTTATGCGTGTACTGATTATTTTTTTAATTGAATTCAGGAAAATGAATTTAATTAAAGGATCATTATATTTTAAGACGCAGTAATTTGTTTTTATGAAATTATTTTTTACAGTGCACAACAAAAAAAGCGATTTGCGATTTGGTACTTCCGTTCACGCGTCATGAACCAATGAATATATTTAATACTATAAATCTTATTGTAAAACATTTCTATGTCTTTTTTACTTGTAAACAAAGAGATAAAGGAAGTTCTTGTCAATTCTTCCCTTCCATTCTTACTCCCTTGATACGAGAATTGGCGGTAAAATATAGATCTTACTTTTAGTACGAATGAAAGTCGTAATTAAAAAAAGTTTCGTTTTACTACCGATCGTATAATCTTTTATATAAATTATCTTGAAAAGATTAAAAAAAGCTTCACCCTAATTGTTTTTTGTCTATCCGAGTCCAGGACTCGGTACCCTGTGAAACGAAGAGGCTTTTAATAAAGAAATTAAAAAAACGAACTAAAAATTACTTAATGATGATCTGTGCTACTTTTCTCTAAGTATAAAAACCTCAACCTATTGGTTTTGGTAAGTTTTTGTTGCGATGTCCCGCAATTACTCTCAATCGAAAATGTAAACAATTTTATAATTGCATGGGAAATTTGCGCAGTGTCCGAGTTTGTCTGCTCAAAATTATGTAACGAAGCGTTGTTAGCCTTCAAAGCGGTCGCTGCCGTTCTAGTATATAGCGAACGAACAGATGAAACTCTATATTTATTTATTTAGTTTCAACTTGAATGTAAGTTACGAAAATGAAAAGTTTAGTTTTTTTTTTAATAAGATTTGATTAACTACCATGAATGAAAAAAGAAAAAAACGATTCTACCCTAGATTGCGACTTGTTAATGTTAACTACAACTATATTCAATAAATATATTTGTTGTATTATATATTCTAATCTTTGTTTAATTCACTTACCCAAAAAAAAAATTGGAACAATGATTCCAGCAGGCTTTTTCAGTCTTAAGGTATTTTGCTCTAGACGGAATAGTTAGGCGTTTAATATGATATCGTATGTTAAACTGTAAATTCTGCAAATCGACATTATTACAATTACAATGCAGCTTTTATATCACAGAAATGAGAGCTCGGTCTAAAAATTAGGGCAATGAAACTTTACTATGCGATGAAATTTTTAAATTAGAGTCGGAGTAAAGCTACTCATTATCACCTCTCTGTTAATTTTATTTGTGTGACTAGTTTGACATACAATTAATGTATGTGTTTTTTAAATTACATTCACAGTTGATATGAATATATTGTTGTATAATTTTTAGCCTTTTCCGTCATGACCGCAGAAATATAAAATTGTAAGTACAAAAAAAATAATTTTGGTTTTTGTTATATATGTTTTCGTAACATTTTTATATTGAAATCTATGCATAAGTGGCGGTAGAAATACCTTTTGGAAGGACGTCGGCTTTGAATTAATTCAGACGAGGTCGTGGCATCAGATAGTAGAAGTTTGAGGAAATATACTTTTTGTATCGTTTCAATATTGATTTGTGGCCAAAATGCAAAAGATGCAAATAAATTATCATAATTAAATATCGGGCTGATGCAATAATCCTCGTTTTAACAAATGACAACCCGCCATATTGGGTATTTTATTCAAAAATAACATAGCAGATAAGTAATAAATTGGCAATTTTTCATTCATAAACGTCTTCAAATACTAAATTTGATTCTATCAATCAAAACAGGACGAACGAACGAACGATTTGCGTCCGATTAATTCTCGAATAATCATAGAACGTATAGAAACACATGTGTCGAAAACCTTCGAAACAAAACTTCATAAGGCCTGAGTTTGCATCAGTAAGCTGGGGCGCTGTATCTTGTTAATTTTACGCATTGTTTACCTAAACGGATGGTGAATTAGTGACCTCACGCTGTAAAACCTTGAAGAAAGCTGAATGTAGACAATAAATATCAAGGTAGTCTAGCTAACTCTTTTGTATTTTAACCAGATTTGCCATAAGATTACGAATGAGTTTTACGTCTGCTGGTGTAAACATGCAAAATAGAATTGTGCTTTTTAATAGACGCAAACAAGTGTTCCGATTGTCCCTCATAAATAAGGCACCTAGTTGCTTAATATTATAAATATATACAATTTGTCTGTCAGATGTTATCTTTGAGTTATATTTATATCATTACTAGGAACATGGAATAAGCGAGCGTTATCATAATTAAGCGACTAATTTTTAAAAAATAATCCATCTTTTATTGTTTTAATGATGCTATTACCAGGCGGAAGTTCTGAATTTTTCAGCGAATGTAGGCTTTGTGTAGGGTGTGTGATACCCTAGAGCAGGAACATAATATCGCATTACTAACCTTGGCAAAGCCAGACGGACGAAACGAGTTTAGGCGAGTGTTTTATCTGCGAATTTGGCATATATTTGCGTCGATGATTTTGGACGGTCTGTTAGCATTCCGTAGAGTTCGACGTATCTTTCAAGGTTTCCCCACCCCGCGGCGCCTCCTGCGTTGACTAGCCAAGGTTGAGTGTCAGTTTCTAAGACTAAGCAATGAATTTGGTTACGTGAAGACGTTTAGCAGCGCGTCTGTTTCAGCTGTAGCAGATGTGTCTGTTCCATTGACCGCTCTGATTGTTCCTCTAGTAAAAATAGGATAGCTGAGACTTGGAACTAATAAACCGCGATAATTCTACATTTGAAATTTGAAAATACTAAAAGAAAGATAAATTTTAGTATTTCCCTTCCCACTTGTCCTTTTTTTGGATAAACTACTGATTCTTTAAACGTATTTTCACCTATTCAGCGGTAGCTCTTTACCACGATCTGATGGGGGCTACGTTAAACTTAGTGGCTATTTCATACTTCACATTACATAGCTGTTTGAAGGCCTATCAGGCGTAGGATTCAAGAATACCAAGAGTTATGTTTGGCAGCGATGGCGGTCGTTAATCCGCGTAATACGTCATTTGCAATAAACATTGTCTAATCATAAATCGTTCCATCATTACTCCAAAAATATACGATTGTCTAACGATTCTGTGAAAACCATTTTTCTCGCTAAAGTCGTTTTAGCCATTCAAAATGGTTATCATGTAAATCCTAAACATGACGCATCGCCATGAGATCACTTGCTAACATTTTCAACTACTTGGTACCCGTGGTTTTGCTTAGCTGGAATATAAATAAATATCATTATGAATCCGAAGAGGAACCCAGATGACCAAAGACGCAAATACTAAATTATTACGTCTGTACTGCTGAAAAAACAAATATATGACGATGCAAGAAAAATATTTCGACGCTACTTTAATTGGATACCAATTCAGACTGAGGTAGATACCATTATACAAGCAGTAGTGCCAGCGATAAAAACCACATTCGCTCTAGACACTAGTACTCGCTTGTATATTGGTCTATTGAGATTATGAAATATAGACTTCCCGCAAATAATCTCTCTGATTACAATTAATTATGGATTTCAATTGAGGGAGTTGCAGGGTAGAGAAAAATAATAGAGATAAGTGCCGCCCTTAGCACTCCAATACCTGGTAAGCTGAATTTCATATCTTGTCTCTTTTAGTCATCCATAAAGTGTAAATAAATAAATAAATAGTAATTGAAAATCTACTATAAATTCCATACCTTAAAATCTGCTATCTTAAACTCAAGCTGCACCAATTTGTACATGCACAGATAAACAAATATTTACCTGAAATCTATGTCGCGTAGCGTGCAGTCAATTTACGTCTAAACATGATGAATCACTCGGGTGCAATAAACGAATGCGACGTGCGAATTCGATGCAAATCGATAAATCATTAAACATTATCGATCATTTGCAACGTGCTGATCTTTTTGGTAACTCCATTAACGTGTCCGAAATATTTATGTAATAATTTTTATTTGGAATAGATGGCACAGTAACATTGCTCACTTCAATGTTCAAAGGTTCTTCATCATTCCTCGTGAATTTTTTTAATTCTAATGCAAATTTCTTTTTAAATATTTTTTTTGAAATAGTGTGATTTGCCTACAGTTATTTCCTATAGTGAAATCGATATATAGGTTTATAATTCTAGGTTCGATCCTGCAAGTCGATGAATTGGGATTGGGAAGCATTTGGTTTCGGGACTTAACATGGATCGCTGTTTAAATCTTTGTAGCATGATAGTACACGGAAAATAACTTAAACTCTTCTAACGTTTGCTGGAACTACTTAAAAAACCTTTGTTGTGTCGTCCAACATATACATAATTTGAGCGTCCTTAAAATATATGATCGTCGTACGTATTAGGAATATTTATTACAGCAACAAATCATAGGGCCACAGAATTTAAATTCCGTATCAATCAAAGGGCGGAAAACCAATTAAAATTACCATACATTATACATTATTTTATATTGTACAATAGTGTTTTATATTCTAAGCAAACCGAATTCCGCACGAGCCGTCAAGTACATGACAGCTTCGTCTTTATTATGAATTTCATTACTCCGAACCACTGAAGTGTTCGTTTAGAGATCTATTTGATATACACAGAGATGTTATGTCTTGTTGCCATGCGGCCATAGAGCTAATCTTACAATATTATAAATGCAAAATAAACTGTCTGTTCTATACTTATCAATGAAATTTGAACACAGTGTTGAAACTGAGAAAGAACATAGGGTATAAAGTAGAACCCTTTAAGACTCCACTCTCAGTCTGTCATATCCTTGTTAAATTTGAGTGTTGAGGGTTTTTCGATATTATAGGGGTTTTTTGTCATATTGTTCTTTCTTGGGGTCACAATCTCTACTAATATTGTAAATACGAAGGATCTGACCTTAATAACGCACCTCAGATTTGGCACCAGTTAGATAAATATATGAATAGATATCGATGATATATATTAAAATTAACTAAGCTTTATAGATGTTGTGATTACGAGAATTCATTCGGGAATTTTTTCTCGATGCTACGGAGCCCTTTGTGCGCATGTCCGATTTTTCCGGTTTTTACTCCTAATTAACAGCGGAAAATCGAGATATCCTTTGCACATCCACTGCACTAGCAGTACACTAATACAACACATTTAAAATGAATATTACGTTGGCAATTAAGGAATGTGTTTTAAATCAATATTGATCTGAATTTGAGAATACTTTTTCGTCAATCATAGCGTTTATTTACATATTAATAGGGCTAATTAACTAATTTTGACCCATGGGTCAAATGGGCTGGTCTTGAATGAATGACATTGGAATAATTTGCGTCTGTATAATTCCGTGTGATTTATAACCTACTTAATGTTAGAACTTATATTTAAAACATGATTTTATATAATTAGTTGGGTGTCTACTAGTAATATTCCTCGACTTCACGCATATATGATTTCGATGTCTAGATAGCGGGTTTGATTCTCGTGTTTTTATACTAGCTACTTTTATAATATATCAAATGTTTTAAAGACTAATCTAAGTTACAATTAGAGTCCTGCTACAATAAAAGAACAAAAGACTGCATCGTTTTTGTTCCGATTAAGAGTATTTTAAAATGTATAACATTCTTAAACATTTCCCCTTCGCCTTAATTGTTTGGGCCAAATAAAATGTGAATTTGTTTCAAAGCTATCGTAGACTGTTAGGTGCTAATGAAGCACTAACGCCGAACTGCACACTAACTGGTAAAGGCATAACATTCTCTAACGGAATATGAATATGGGTCAAAGTTGTTTGTTGCTCACGATTTTGGTGAAATTTGACTTGAATCAATTGAGTGAAAAAACGAGATATTTGAGTTTCTAAATTATGAAGGGTCTTATTTTGTCGAAATTGGTCTTAATTTAATTTTATTCACTAATTTTATACACTACAATTTTGTTTCTACAAATATGAGATTTTAACTTATTCGATGGCGACAAGCGAACACTGTTGAGTGTTTTTTATTTGAATTAATACTGGCGATTGTGATTGTGTACTTAGTGTGAAAGATTTGTATAATTTATTCAAGTTTCTTCACACTTGGCCTTATTAGAACGTGGCCTAGAAAATGCCTGTTACCATGGCTACGGTGATTAAAAAATGGTAACCATGGTAACGAACACGGTACTAAAGCCGACGTAGTGCTAACCGCAAACCTAAAAGTGCCTTTTTATTTTAATTTTGTGACTGGCAACCAGAGCGTGAAATGGCGTCAAAATGTCTCTAAAATGCTATTATTATTTGGGAAGATGATATGTGTTATATACTTAATGACTATAAATCTATGTATATGCAATACAGTACAATAAAATATATATACATGATGCCTTCATACATTTGTATCTTTATTGTTAGCTTTTGTATACCATACTAAGGTCTACAGACTGTGGCTGACAATAAGGAAAAAATAATTCTTTGCGGGAACTATCGGTCCAATCTATTCGTAAGCGGGATGGACATTGTGACAGCGGATAGCGATAGAATCATGTCATCGCGTCATTAAAGTCTTTCGTCTCTTTCTGACAGATATGTGATTAAGCTGTGATAAAGAAAGACACGAGTACTTTAGTTAAAACGGTGCGATTTCACGGAATTATTTTCTATGAATAAGGGCATGAAAATTTTTTAAAATTTTAAATTAACTGTTCCCTTGTAATTGTTTTTGAACAAAATGTATATATGTTGTATAATTGTTTTAGACATTTTTCAATACCTAAACAGTATATAGCCAAAAATAGTATATAATGCTTTTTTTCTGTTGAAAATATTCATTGTTACACGGTTAAATTCATGTACAATTTCAGTACAAACCAAATCTAAATTTATTATATTACTACGTTAACATTTACGCGATTTGTGTATCCATTGTCCAACGTCATGTTGCGTTAAATTGTTTTCTTAGTACAAGTGATACTTCTTAGTTTGATTAAATATAAAAATGTAGTACAAAAGCAGAGCTAATACGCCACCGCTCCGACTGTAGTCCTAATCTAATTATGACCTAGCTTTTGCGATTTGCGACGCTTTGTTCAGGATTAATGGGAATATTGTGCCGTAATTATAATGCAACTTTGCTTTTAGATATTTTAATTATCAGACAACTGTTTCTGAATGTTTTTTTAAATAAATTGTATTTTTCAAATTAGAGAGGGGCGCGAGTATTAAATGTTAGTTAAGATGGTAACAATATCCTCTTCATTGAGAACATGCAAACATTACGACTATGTAGGTCATGTACCTGGACTTGATTTTTGATTATTGACCTTAAATTAGCGACAGAAAACGGACGACACGCGTTTAAATCGTAACAGACTATCCAAAATAAACATTACAAAAAGTCCTTTGTAAGTGTGAAAACGTACCGAACCAGTTTCCTCCGGATTCATTTGCTATGGAATGCGCGTATTCCAGCAATACCGGCTGATTTGTCCCAATCGAAAAAAAAAAAACAAAAACATAGATCGAGTTCTTGTGCTAATATCGCAAAAACGTAAGAGATCAATGACAGGGAAGCGAGTGGCAAATTTAACGTTCTAATCTAATAGCGACCTCGCTAGGTCGCTGCCATATGACATCACGCAAAAATTCCGCCCAACAACCGGAGTGGTACTGTTCTCAATAATTAATACTTTATTATTCTGAGATTTAAGTTGTAGCGGTCAAGTTTCACAACCGTTGCCCTTCGCAATTTACCATCTTTTGATGCAGTTCTTCCTTCGAAACCTCTTGGAGCGTATCTTACTTGTCCAACTGTATAAATGTATTCGGCTAGCAGGCCTATGAAATAGCTGCAATAAGTCAAAGTTTTTATTTAGTTTCTAAAGCACGTAAATCTAAATGTTACTTTCCCCTTTTCTACAAACAAAAGACAATTTATCTTCAATTCGTTGGTAACACTTTGACATGTTGCTAGGCCGGTTTTACTTAAAACGTATAAAATTAAACGAATTAACATACGCCAATATTTTCCACGTACGACGATTTTCAAATATCGAGAGAGAATAAATTAGTAGTTCATTTAGTGTAGGTAACAGGTGTGCTGTATTATCATAATTGCGGTCCAAATTCGTTGTAATCGATACGTGACTCGGCTTATAATTTTTAAACGATTTAACGTGTTTTTTTATCAATTAGACATTGTTGAATTAGTCATGACCGGCGCGTATTCAAACATCTTATTTGATTAAGTTTTGATTTACAAAGTTTGTTCTGGTATTGCATAAGGTGGAATATGGGAATGCTAAACAAATTGGTGTCACTCCAATTCCCGAGTACAACAACTTCTTCGAAGGATATTAAAACAAAGTATTAAAGCAATAAATACCCTTATATCGGGTTAGTTTGAATTAAAAAACTATTCTGGAGTCTTTTTTTATTAGTACACGATATTGGAACATGAAGTTATGTTTGTTATAAGAGACAAGCCAGAAGTATATCGCTGAACTTGTAGTTCGATCGGAAGATTTACTCAGCCCACCCTCAGAGGTGTTGGATGGCTAGCGCCTTTGTGCTCTGCTACGTGCTGAATACAAATCGAAGGAACTTTCCACCATAACACAGTAACCACAACTCGAGCGTGTTATAAAAAAGCGAAAACCATTACGATCCCATGCCGGCGACCCACCAAGGCCACAATGTCAGCTCGCACAATGGCGGGTCAGCAGTCGAACATTTTCACTTTCAACCTTACAAATTTTACGTTGCCTTCCATGGCGTTGCGGTATTTTTTCGGTGCGCAGGAGTTTTTTTTTTCTACTTTCCATTTATTTATGTAACTGGCCGGCTTATGAAATAAACTATTGTGTTACAAATAGATACAAAAATCAACTATTCTATATTTAAATATTAAATTTTGCTTCGGTTTTATTAACACGAAAAACATGTTTTTAACCCACTTCAAAGGAGGTTTCTCATTTGTGTTGTTCTTTTATTTTTTAGCTGTATTCTGGATAGATCTTTGTAATTTTCTGTTACCTTCAAGTCGGTTTTTTGTCAAAAATTAGTTAAAAGAGTTCCTTATATCAAATATAAAACAAGTCATCATCATACAGCCTACAGTACATGAGTAATTAAATATATAGTAAGATCTGATACGATTTTCATACTGCACTTAATGACATATGTGGAAGGCTCGCCTAGTATCTTGATCTGTATTCAGATAGTTATGTAGCCTTACAGTATTTTAATGTAATTAGTCGCGTCATCGAAACCTACACGTTCTCCCGTTACTAGGAAATTTATTTTTTTGTAACCTACTTATACTATAAACGCAATCTTCTATAGAATTAAAAGCGACCTCAGAGGTCCACGAGGAACTTATGCAATGTTGACTTCCAATTGGCAATGACCATGACTGAGATTTCGTCTTCGATTCTCTTCACCATGATGACCACATTTATTGAACCTCCATATATGTGAGTAAATATAGTTTGTCAGATGCATGCATAGCACCAGGTATCTTGGTAAGCACCAGGTATGGAAAGCGGAACGTTACTGATAATTTTTGAAAACTCCCAAAAAGTCGATGACATCAGAGCAAAATCAAACATATAATGAATAGCCAGCGCGGTAAGTAACGGTTGAATATAAAACGATAATTATAATATACAATTGTTCCCAATATAAACACGAAAGTCATATTCAAATATCGCGTAGTTGATTTTATTAGCATTCATTGAATTAGCACATAATTCCTTAAGAGGCCGCGTTTGTACTGATAAGACGCAATTTGCAATATCCTTGACCTGTCCGTGAGTTCGCGCATATTTTGGCATTTAGCTAAGATTTGATAATACTTGTACTGTGACGACTATATTTGTATAAGCAATGATCCATTCTAAGTCTTTGCGTTTGAGTTACGCCAGCCGTTTCTGCGCTTCGTACGGGATGAAGAGGCATTTTAATTCTTGTTCTAGATATGATTGGCTATTTCACAACCTCTACTCGCTACACGATAAAATATTTACAAGATTTGTTCTATAGTGATGCGTTGATTTTTACATTATTCGCAGTCGAGGAGTCGTATAGGTTTATTATTTGCAAAATTTTGTCGAGTCGAAACTTAAACATACAAATAATGCTTTATTTATTAACACATCAATACAATGACAAGATTTTATCATGTTTCGCAAATTCTTTGATGTTCAAATAAATAAATATTTAGCCATCATATTTTTTATAGCACCGCCAATATTTTACCAAGAACGTACTATAGCGTCTTATCATCACTATCTTTAAAAATAATGTGTAATTAGCCTTTCATAGTACTAGGATGTAGTATTTCATCACGGTCAATATATTTTGGCATTAATTAAATTGCCTTTATCATTAAGCAGATATAAAATAGTAAAAAATTGACCTGGTTACAATTGGTTAACGCGTTAATAAAAAAACGACCGGTCTCACTTAGGGATGTAGAAATAAAAATTCTTAGCTGAGACTATGATTGATTTTTTTTATAAACACTCTCCAACCGATAGACGGCGCGCCTACAGACTACCTACAGTTGTAGAGCGTATTTGAAGACGAGCCTCCTGAGTATTGTAATAGGTGTTGAGATTGTATGGTTATTGCTCTTCCGACTGAGCAGATCGTTAATAAGGACTAGATTTAGCCCACTACCCATATTATCAGTTATACATAACATTTGCTAACGCTACGAAATTAAGCTTATAACAACTTACATCGTACGATTAACCGCGCCAGACGATTTAATCTAGATAATTAGCGAAGTATTTTGAATCGATGAACAGGTTTGATAATAAACCCTACATAATTAAATTAGTGAAAGTGTCCCAAAAACATGATAAATGCCAAAACAATCCTTTTGTCTAAATAATGAAATCGTATCTACCAAATAAGACAATTTATTCGGTATTCAAATTTATGAGAGCATCTTACTGATGATGTAATAGCTGTAACGTTCTAACATTTGTGCCGTATTTTGTATCGACTGTCTTGTAGTATGAATTTAAACGTGTGATACTCTAATACTAACAAGTAGGTGTTATGTTCAAATGGCGTATTTACCCAAAATTGTTGAATGTAAAATTCGCTAATACTATTCGAGACGTCTAGTCTGCGTGACGTATACTCCGACAACGACCCGACAAGGCCAAAATGCCCGTTTACGATGCCATTACACGTTTTGCGAAGTTTCCGTCTCTTAGGGCTGGTACACCAAATTAATGTATGAGAGCTAACGTGAAGCTCTTGTTGTATACGTAGAACTATGTTACTACAATATATTACATTACACATATTTATGAAAAAAAAGGACATAAACAAATATCCTTTGTAACGAATAGGCTTTAAATAGGAATTAACAATACATAGAACTGTCTGTCGAAGAGCACTGTCTAAATTGTATTTATTGGATTTTTGAAATTGTTTTTGTCATTTGTTAAATTACCTATTAAAGTTCTACCTGACTACAATAATAGTAGGTACAATACTTTCAATATTGACATGAATGTCGGATTACGTTTCCTGTGGTTACATAGGTATATATACTAATTTGTATCGATTCTGTTTTATACAATTATATTTTAATATTATCGATGCAACCCTAATTGGATCTTGAAGCATTCCAGATATTCGATTTTCAATACCTTTTTTTAGTCTAGATAAGTTAGTCATAGCTACCTAAAATGCTTATATTGTCGCAATTAAACCTTCTATTGATACTAATATTTTGTTTGAGTGAACTCGATTAACCCAGCTACTATTAGTTAACGATTACGCCTAGTTAAAAATCATGCAAAATGTGCACCATTTGAGTTACTAAATTAGTTAATATTATAACTTAACTTTTCAAAACATAAGTCTACACTTATTGTTTGTATTGTTCTTTTCATAAATAGTTATCTATTAATGAAAAAGAAAGAACAATGACTTTGTTAGAATTATTGAAAAAGGTGGTTTAACTCTCTAATTACAATGACGACAAAAAGGATGAAAAAGTAAAGAAGAAAACAATAGAAAGAAGAAAAACAATGGCAGCCCACTATGGAGTCTGAATAGTTGATGCGATTAAAAATTCCAGTTCACAATAATCAAATAGTGTACAGCTTGTAGTAATCAAGTAACGGCCTATTGATGGAATTCTAGGGCTTCTGCTAGTAAGAGGATTTGAGCTTTAATCCCAAGGGATTGTTTCGCGGTGGCTTACTTGAAGAGTATTTCCTAGGTGTGCTGATTCTCCTTCAGTATAACCCAATTATGATACAATGTTACTTTCAAGTGATGATATGAAGATTTTAACCGCTGTTACTCAAGGGGCTGTAATTGATTCGTTCTTCACCGGATCTAAGGTAGTTTTCTTCCTCTAGAGCCTAACGTATTTTAATTTTGTTTTCGTCTATTACCATCTAAGTGTTTCATACATAGATTATTATAAGCCCAGAAAAGTATAATGTGACGGGGCTAAGGTCCAAAATACCTCGGTCTCTATTTTCGCCAACTATTGTCTATATTGGTCTATTTAGCTCCTTGTATAATATACTAATTTTACATGTCTAATATTCAGAAATTGTAAATAATAAGTTATACTCTCCACGAACGGGATAATCATGTCAATGTTTATAATAACTCAGTGATAACAGCGAAGTGAATCGGTGACGATTCGCCTTTATAGAAAAACAGCGAACACACATAACATTATAAAATCGCTTCATCATAACATTGCTTCTTTTCTTATTACAAAACAGGTGAAACTTACATATGCGTAGGTGCATTCATATTAAATTTAAAACATCCAGTACAGTGGACCCTTACTGGGGCTTGCGACTGTTTATTTCATTATTTAAGCGGGCAGGTGTTGACTTTTGCGCCTGAAATAGAAATCTTTGCTTAAACCGTGACATCAATGAACGAGGTAGTGCTATTCAGTTAAAGGAAGAAAGTGTGCGTAGTCTTTTTTTAAACATGTTATTAAGACCGCGACCAACAGAGACGAACTTCAAGAGGAGTGCGCAGCGAAAGGCGGCGTAGGCACTTTTGGACCCACTGGAGCTCTGACGCTCCACAGGCGGCATTATCACTATCAGAGGAGCCTCGTAAGTATTTTAGTCAATACCTCTCCTAGAAAAGTGATAAATATACTTACATTACTTTAAGGACTGGTAAGGCCATTGCAAGTAAGAACAGAATATAAAGAAATACAAACTACACAACTAATACATTTTCTTCTCACAGTGGATCGACAAACACACAGAATATGCCTGATCTCAACGTGTCTGATCAAATTATTACTCATATGTACTACAACGGAAGAAACCTACGATAAATATAAACATCGTACTCATATATAGATAAAAGCTATCTATGATCGCCGAGATTGATAAGGATCGGGAGTACAATGAAATCTGCCATTCAAAAATCCCCTTGTTTTGATTTTTAATTATCTTCCTTACAAACAGAAAATGCCTCTTACATAACGCTGTAGAGTCCCTTCGCTTGCTCTTTTACGTCAAGTGAAGTACCCCTGAACGACCCCATACGAATAATGCTCACCATCCCCATTAATTTCCCTGCAAAATAAAAAGTAATGGTTCAAACGTGTGATACCGAATTCAGAACCCTATCACCTGGCAATAAGGCCGGTTGGTCCTGAAGAAAGATACAGTAAAGGTATAGCGAACATATTGCGTTTTAACATTTCAAATAATGCGTTTTATGGTGGTATACGTAGGTCGAATGGGTTGAACGGCTGGAATTAAATTGATAAGAAATGCGTTAAAATTGAAAATTGTTTGCAACCGGCATTATTTGTCGACGTTATTTTGGGTGAAGGTGATTATTTCTCTTAAGTGGCAGTAGGTTATGCTAATAACATGCATAACATGGAAACATTTCGGTGCACTGACCCAGAGTTAACACGTCTGAACCGACAAAACGTTTGTAACGCAAACAAAATCAAATTCCATTAAAATCCGAGACTATAAATCCTCCCACATACATATTATAAATATATACTCTTATAGCCTAATTGATAATAAATTTTAATTCAAGTTGAACCAAATTTAACCAATACTTTAGTTTCTTAATTAACTGTTTTAAATGAATATGAATAAGAATAATGTAAGCTGACGTGATAAAGTTAAAATATCCCCTCGGTTTATTTCACTCACCA
This sequence comes from Pontia daplidice, assembly GCA_963693355.1. Lineage (NCBI taxonomy): Eukaryota > Metazoa > Arthropoda > Insecta > Lepidoptera > Pieridae > Pontia > Pontia daplidice. The sequence goes on along the minus strand of CAVNZL010000136.1, from coordinate 4,952,695 downwards.
ACTTTTTTTGATGATGCCTGATAATTGAATAGGCCTCTGAGCCCCGTAATTAATTGCGTAGCGACCTTAAATTAATGAACTCATTACACATTTTCACAGGTGCCAATGCGGGTCGTGCTACTGACCGTTCAACAAATGTAGTATTAACATACAATTCCTTCAAGTTTCCGAGGCCTCTGATGAAGGTTCCTGCTAAGAGTGACTCGCTGAGTACAAATTTTAAAGTAAATTTATAGGACCTGAGATACGGGTGCAGCCCATACAAGCAATTTGTAAATAATATAACAGTTTAAAAGAGTGGCGGAGAGTGTCTTGGTAAGTCCCTCTTCCGCTGTAGAATCCGCTGCCCTTGGAGACAGCAAATGGTTTTTAAATCTGATGACGTTCTTTAGTTTACAATAATATAGGTATGTATATTTTGAATTTTAACGTTAAAATTTTTTGCCGATAAGAAACAAAAACTAATAAAGTGACCATCGTCATTTCAAAATTTAAATCTGGACCTGTCAAAGTAAGATTGATTGCAATTAAAAATCAATGTAGGGTTTACAGGAAATCGATTATAGTGAAAACACGTTCGAGCACGTGATCAATTTGCGTAATTATGGTAATTTGTCGTTTATTTTCAGAATAATAAAGGCCATTTTACAATGAAGCGGTTGTAACAAAGTTGCATAACCTACGATAGAGGGCAAGTATGCACAGATTTGCACTTGAAACGGTATTGTTGGCTCATTTACGTCTTATTGATAGGTCAGTAAGTACATACAAAATAGTAAACAGGATATTACGTACATTTTCACATGCAAAGTAGTTTCGTCGGCTCTTACGCTACTGTGTTTGTAAAGAATACTCTCCTTTTAACCAAACTTAACATTCGCATGGAATATGTTACCTTTAGAAACCAAATATGAGTAGTATAATTGAAATTCGACGTTTTCCAGACTGTTTCGCTATGATAACGCAATTTTTGAAAACTGCTCCATTTGATCATACACTCTTCATAATTTATAAATGAGCAGATCACCTATTATCTAAATTAGATTTATAAGTTGGAAACATTAATTAGTAATGGTACTAATTTTTGCCTCTAAAATATGTTATTTAATCACATGCAGGTAGTTTCGTACCGAATAGAAATAGAACCCTCTTAGAAAAGACCTACACACATATATGAAGCTTATATCACGCTGGTATCATGAAATCATGACTGTCACACTCTTAGACCTGATGCTTAACGTCATTAATAACGAAATGGCGTAAAAGATTTTCTCAGAAAGACAATCACGTACTCGCGTCGACATTTCAATAAGTCGAATTCCTACTCACCATTCTGCATTCAAATGATGTTAGTCGTGAGTATTCCTAATGAATACATACTGACATACAATAATCTACACTGAGAACTGGTGCAAGCTAATATACGACTTATGACATCTGGCGGTAAAATAAAAATTCCTAATTTAATTGCTTTGGCAGGTCAATATCTGATTCTCTTTCGTTGCCAAACGCCACCGTATTTAATAGCCGAACCAAGGTACGATACATGGTCTATCTCTTAGAGGCTTTTCCAGGCTTGGTGGTGTCGTAACTTGAGTCGAATTTTCCACCATCATGTTCATCACCACTATGTTGTCCTATGGCACCCCAGAGGCGCAGAGGGTCTTCCAGCTATCCTAGCCTGTACTCTTGCCCTTGCTCCAGCTAAGTCCAACAGCTCGTAACTCGCTTTATGATAGTGATTTAAAATCTAACAGGGCAGCAACGACAAACGGTGATTTCATTTGAAAAGTATTCGAAACTCCATGAAATGCCTTCTATCATTTTTCTATCTAAAATTTCATTCACAGCTGGCGTCTTCCTCATATTATTAGTCAATGAATTTGAATCTGCTTAGTATGCGTCGCGATCACTGTGTAGACGGTTCCATTAAAAGTGGTCGCTTTGCTCGAATTCTAATTCAGCCAGCCTTATTAAGGGGTCAAGTTACTCTCGCTCAAGGATGGGAAGGTATATTTAATACTCTAGTATGTTCTCTTACGTGAGAATATAAGAGTACTCAATGTTATGAGATAATCTATGGAATAATTTGTTTATTTTTCTGAACTTTTCTAAACTTGTTTAAAAAAAAAATATTTTTTTCCCTCTTTTAATAAATCGTACCAACTGCATTATTACATAAAAATACTTTCTTTTCAAATTCTCTAAAAAATATAAAGTAAAAAATGCGTCTTAATATAACAACATACACTTTACTACTTAAAAGTATTTTTCTCTGTTATTATATAATGAAATTACCATCTATAAATTATCACCGTTCTCTCAAGCTGGCAGCTAAGAATAAATAAAGGGTTCGATGTCTTCCTAATACGAAGTTAGACCAAGTTAAATTAGATTTCCAGTTTTACTTTTAGGTCTTACAAAACTTTAAGAATTACTTCCAGCTTGTGTACAAGAATTTGTTTGATAGTGGGTATGATTGGAATAAATCTACGAAATATTTCATGAATTGAATTTCCAGGCCAGTTAAGGTCATACATGTCAGCATTATCGTTTTAATATATCAGCTCCTTAACTGGCTACTTCATGATATAGTAACACTTGTGTGAGAAGTCACACAAATGTTGGCTGTACCAGGGATTGAACCCGGGACCGCTCAATCCTCGTTAAAACTTAATTGCAGACTATAGAAGCTTATTATTCTATAATTTTCCACATTGTGTAGAAATTTCCCATTCATAATTCTCTTGAATATTTTACTTTTGTACTTTTGTGTGACAGTTATCATTGCATTAATTAGGCGGAAATTATTCAGAAGAATTTCTTTCATCATAGCATATTTGCAATTTGAACATTGGAAGCTAGTATAACAAATTATGTACTGCTGGTAGTGGGTTTTGAACATATAATTTGGCGATATATACTGTCGTGAACCAAAGAATGTATCTTGCGCATCAGTTTTTTGCACGCAAGTTTAACTACTCAATAAGATCTTAACTTATTTTTTTTAGCCGGTCGATAGCCCGTATATAACTAGTCGAGATAATAAATAAAAACTGACCAAATATATGGCCTTCAACTCGATAAGACCATTCACCTGGTGTACGTAATGCCTATTACCTAGGTATATGTATCTACCTGGGTTGACCGGTTCTTTTAGAACGCGGTGCACGTTTTTGACCACGTCCATTTAATGGCATCGAAAATTTAAATTAAATCTCTGCAATTAAGTGCCTCTTCGCATGTAACTATCCGAATCGTCTATATCTGTATACATTTGAGTGAAAAAGAAATTTGACACAACTGAAACTTGGATGAACGTCAATACGATAGAAGGGTTAATATGGTAATGGCATTAACCGTGATTCAAATCTATACGAAGCGACTATTTACGGCGCCCGATATTCTAATTTACATTTTACACGTATTATGTAAGATTACAGATAAATTTACGTTACATATCAAATTGTATTTGGCATTTTTTTTTCGATTAACTCTATACGCTCTCACGACTTTTCATTGTAATTTTGAATTAGTTTGCGATATTAATTCAGCGACAAACTTTTTATGACACCTTTGCAAAGACAATATTTGCAAATTAAGATATATTATCTAAATAGTACCCGGAATTCGGTGATTGCTTACTAGTCAAGCACACAGCAGAGTTAAGTGATCGTGAAGATTCCCGAATGGATTTCTTAGAATTGCGAATAGCCGTAATTGAACTTAGTTTTTACAATCGATTGGTGTTTTGATAATACTTTAATGTACGTTTAAACATCTCTAAACTGACAGCAGCGAGTGTACATAACGGTATATATATTATATTATATTATGAATAGTATTTTCCTTATTCCGCTGCAACTAGAAGCGTTAAAAGACGCTTCCTCCGCGCTATGTACCATTTTAGGCCCGGTTTTTATGGCTCGCATTATCTGATTGTATAAAGCAATCAGATCACGATAGTGTGAATCGGTCTTGATTGCCTTTTAGCAGGCAAACTGGTGATTATGCCCGCGTTTTGGCGAATCCCTTTTTTAGACGTTCATGGTTTATTGGCTCTATTTAAAATTATCCTGATATGTCCTGCGTCGTGTTGTGAATTTTTTTCATCTTGATTTGTGCTACTAGATGTTATTAGATTGTAAATAAATCAATCATATGTGTTTTTTTTAGTAAATTACGTATATTTATGAAGTACGCGTTTTTACAAATACTTTAAAGGAACGTGATACAACTGAATGGTATTTGGCTAACGCTTAACGCTAAAGATCTACACAATTCGATGAATCTATTTAATAATAATAATACTTTTACAAGAACATAATTACACCATACAATAGAATCCCTGGCTTCTCAGCTAGGTATTCCATTATTTATTTATTTATTTTTTATGCCGTTACAGGGACCGGCCCCAATGCGACTATGTCTAACTTAATTCTACTTAATCTAATACATTATGATGTGATAATACTTGACATTACATTATTTTATGAATCTTACCCTTAAAATTAACAAGCTAAAGTTCAATCATTGTAAGACTTCAACATACCTTTATAAAGCGCGACTAATTAATTCCTTATTATCTAAGCTTCTAACATATATTATGGTTTTTGCTAATTGACCCAATGTTATCAAATCAACTTTTTCGTGAACATAGTTTAGTGTACGAACGGTTCTCACCATTAGAGATTTAGCAAGCAGGTTCATGCGTGCCTTAGGTATTGAAAGAAGCGGAGGTCTATGTCTTTTCCAAATATAGCCATCCGGGGCTGACAATGACAGAGGACTAATGGATTACAAGCTAGACCTCGCCGTATTCTTATTAATTATGTTTGAGAATCCTACATACACTTGATTGCAATACAGACAATTAAAAAGTAACAGAAAAGTTCTAACTACACTTAAATTTTTAATCGCTAACTTATCAAACTATAAATAGTCGCTTTATTAAAACCCATATGCGGTTAAAGTCGGTTAAATTCTCTCGTAGTATCTAACCTCGTAGTCCTATCTAATAATACCTTAAAATATTGTTTTAATCTTAAACCGGAATATCCAGAGCCGCTTTCAGCCAAACAATACAAAATTTCATGATAAGTTCAATCAATCTTACAGCTTATAAATTATAAATGTATGTGTATGTTACAATTCCTAAGTGATTTATTTTCATAAACTAAGAGATAGATACTGCGCAGTTCTAATATTAGAACATTCATCGTATACGGATGTCTGCGTTAAATGTCAACTAAAATAAACATTTGTATTCAAATTAATTGACCGATACAGACTGAAATTATTATTATTATTTGGCTAAAGTGGCAAGCCTTGATATTGCGAATTAATATTTTATAACTTCAGTATTTAAATAGCGTATAATTGTTTACATTATATAACTACAAGCAGTTTATTGCGTACTACGTGTTATTACGTCACGACATTATCGGAAGCTTAAATTAATTATTTAGAATTTTCTTAGAATGTTTGATGAATTTACTAAAGGGTGGGATCAAATATTTCATATAGGTTGTATAATAAGGAATAAATGATGGTATAAAGTATATTTGCCGACTGTTGGGAGACATGCTATGATTACCTGTAGCTAAGGGGGGTGAAGGGGGGGTAGTGTGCGTTAAATACAAGGTATTTAAAGTATTCTCCTTATTGAAGTCGCTAGTCCTTTAAATAAAAACACTTTATGAAGGTAGACCATTGGTCTACCGTGAGCACGTACGCTGTAAAGTACGCGAAACGTCGGAAATAATTAAAAATAATGTAAAATATATTTAAATTTGCAAAAATACAACAACTTAAATCCGTTCATAAAGTGTTTTTCTTTAAATGAGTAATAGTTATGTTAATAATAATTGTATATTTTAAAAAAATAATGTTGAATGAAGGATTAATTATGTCAAGTTTTTCTGAATGAATGTAGAGATATCGGTTGGTGTTGTATCCCCAGAAGGCGTGCGCAGGTATCATCTAAAATAATAAAATCGTTGTGAAAACGTGTGAGACCGGAACCTAGAGCAATTCTATTAGCATAACACGTAGTCAGTAGGCTCACTGAAATCAAAAGTGGTTTTCAGATACGTGTTTACATAACTTATGTTCGATTCTGAGTGTTTTGGCGTTGTTTCTGTTTCTATACTAATATTATCAAAAATTGTTTGGTATAAATAAATTCAAAAACTATTGAATCGCGTATAGTCACTGTTGAACAAATAGTTCGGGTTCGATTTCAGTTCGCTAAATATTTGTTATATGTGCATATTAGGATATATTTATATATGTTATCAGTTGTATCTAACATATCTAACATACACCTAACCGGCAGTGTATGAAATGTTTCCTGATACATTTTTTTTCTAATTAGTGATAGCTTTGACAAATATGCTTCTCCGAATATAACGTAAGGTGAATGATTGGAAATGGTGCATTTCAAATAAAAATCTTTACTTTCTATATTAAATTCACGGGAATCGAACGCGCTTAAGGTCACTTAAAATACAACTGTCTTATAGATGTCGCTTTCTAAATAACTCGTACAATTTACGATACAAGTAAATAAAATACTTTAACCGAATTATCAAATATTCCCTCGTTTCCGCTAAATTGTATTCCATTCAGGCGGCGCTTGTAAAATGTTCGAAATATTCGATCGGTTATTCACGGCGACTGAACGAGAATACCAAAGTATCTGTACTCTACACAGTGTATAAAGTCAGCAGAATCTTGAGAAACATTTCGGAAAAGATATTATTAAGAAATTGATGTTAGTCAAAGATATCCCTGCAACATTGTATCTCGATGGCGTCACTGCGTATATATGCGCTTGCGCCGAATGTTTCTTAGAGCTTTCTCAGGGGTTCAAAACCGTGTGCTGTATAACTAAAATAGAGATTTTTGATATAATGTGAATATTTTATTTCAACAGTTTTACGGCGATTTAATACAACGTTTTGGTATAAAATGATCCACTTATATCGGACTGCTTAAAAGCTTCATAAAAACACGCTACCGCCAATAGGCTTGATTGAAGAATATCGCACATTTTTATACCTTTTTGAGAGCTTCCGTTGCGTGCTACGTAAACGGTGAAAGTTTTTGCTAAAAACTTGTATCACGCAGGTAGACCAACGGTCTGCAGAGGCAACGCTAGTGCTTTTAGCAGCTGTAAAAGCACACTTAAATTTTAATATCATAATGCATGCCTATATATACAACTAAATTAAATAAAAAATATTTTATATCTGTTTAATCCAATTAGGAGTGATAGTATTTTAATTTGTATAATCGTCTTATATCTCTTTAAATTTGTTGGTTTGTCTTAATATTATATATAGCTTTTAGTAAAGCTTATGTGTTATGGGTACCTAACACTATATCTGATCTTTTAGATATACCATCAAGTAAAACAAGTATGTCATTCCAATCTTATAATATAAATGAATTTTGACACCCCTGACAATGTGGAGCATTTTCTGTAATCCCCCAATTGAATTAAATTGTTCACTAAATGGCATCAGAATTATTTGATATGACGTTTTAGTTATTTTGAATTCCTGAATACCTAATGATGTAAACGAGTTTTAAACGGTCAACGTTAAGATCGGAAAATTAAATCACACCTTATTTCGGTGTAAGCAATTCCAAAACTTGTTTGTGATATTTTAAATTATTTGACGAAATTTATATGTAACATTCGCAATTATCATACTATTCTCGAGTGGATTTGTTATATATTCTTCTATTAGAAATAGTAGAATAATACATAATAAGGGCAGGTCAAAAGCACCCATAGCCGACGAAAATGTATGATGAATTTAATGAGTGTGGAGGAAGCGAGAGAGGTATGCAAGGATCGTAGCAGGTGGAGGTCTGTGGTCTCTGCCTACCCCAATGGGAAACAGGCGTGACTTATATTTAAAAAAAATTTGAAATACGTACGAAATTACGTGCAACTCGATCTTAAACCTGCAGTGATATGTGGTAAAAGTCTTATCCCATCTCCTCATTTATACATCTGATACATTGCTATAAGATGGCTTTGTACTGTTAAAGGTTTCGTACAATTTATGTACACATTTTTATATTAACACTACCCGGCAGACTTCGTACCGCCTGATCGATACATAAAAGACCTAAACTTTTTTTTTTTTTTTTTGTTTTCCCGGCAATTGTTCGATTTTTTTCTCACCTTTTAAACCTGGCCTAGACCTCCTCGAACATTTCAAGACCAAAATAAGATATCCGTTCAGCCGTTCTCGAGTTTTAGCGAGACTAACGAACAGCAATTCATTTTTATATATATAGATAATAACAGGAAGATGGTAATATATTCATAATTGGTCATCGGATACTTAAATAGTTTCATTTTTTCAACAAAAACTGTAGCAAAACGACATTCACGTTATTTGAAACAATTAACACAATTAAGTTTTCCGACACGAAAATCAAACACAGCTATAAATAAAACATGGGAACCAAACTCGTTTGAGGTCGTTTAAGGGAAGAATTAGAATTATATTGCATTTAAAAATAATTGAATGTTTTAAGATGATTTGTCGCAAGATAACATTATCTTCAACACCTGTTTATACGTACGTAATAATGAAAAAAAAATAGAAATTTGAGTGTATGTCTACGCGATTTAATATGGATTTTATGTTGTAAAGTAATTAGTATAGTACTACTAGGTGACTCGGCTAACGTTGTTTTGCCATCGAAATCACATATTTCAATTTTCAATTAATAAATAAAAAATAGGGGTATATGTATTTTTGTATGCTGTATAGAAAAATAAAAAATAAGAAAACTTGTCAAAATATTTAGGGGTAGAGCGCCCTTAACATTTAGGAGGATGAGAAAAAAAATTAGCCGATTCTCAGACCTACTGAATACGCATATAAAATTTCATAAGAATCGGTTAAGCCGTTTCGAAGTTCAATTACTCACCCCGTGACACGCGAACTTTATATATATAAGATTATTATGTTTACCGATACGAAACCATATATTTTTTATATCGATGCGATTCTGCATTCTGTTTCCCAGATAAATGTTTTCTCATTTTTCTCTTTTTTAACTTTAAAAAGCAGCGGACAGGTAGTCCGCTACTTTTTGGACAGCGGAATGAAGAAGTGAAAAAATAAATAAAAGCAGACTTAATCAAAAGTGAAACAGGCTGAAAACTCTAATGAATTTAACTGGCAAAAGCCGTTGCATTTTGGTACGTAAAGAAACAAATGTATGTAATTAGTTGTTAATTTCTTTTGGATTTGTGTATCAATAAAGCTTTTTATAGTCTTCTTAGATTCAGAAAGCAAAACCAAATAAAGCATCCGTGAGCATCCCGGATTTTAATTGTACTCCATGAGGCCATAGTTGTATGTAAATGTCTTCGGACATTAAAAGGTGAAGGGCGCGAGAGGCGAGCGCAGAATAGCAAGGAAGCTTCCTGTAGCCACTTTTGTCACATCCGTTGATGACATCAATCATAATATAGTCTGTGAAGCATCCTATACAGATATTAGTCATAAGAGAAACTTTTAAAACATAGTTAAAGGCTTATTATCTTATCTGTTCTTTCAATTTTTTTAATCCAGAATTCCCTTTCGGTACCTTGATATTTCGTTTTGGCAACCTATACTTCTGGTTACACGATTTGATTATCCTTGCGCTTCTTTTATTTTGGGCTAATACAAATCAAAGAATTGGAAGCCATGACTTCGAATGTTTGACTAATAAACATAAAAAATAATCTGGATTAAACTTTTATGTTTGATTCAAATTGCTCAACTTAAAAAAAGCCTTTATTTAAAGGCTTTTACTATCACCAGTACACTATCACATATATCAAACACATATACGACTATCATCTCCTATTGCCTGATATACGTTTTTTGCAAACGTAAAATCCATTTTATATTTGAAATAAATAGAAAAAAAATATAGTTTTTCATAGGTAAATAAAGCCATCTCTTTTATCTTTGATTCAAATTGCTCAACGGAAAAAAGCCTTTATTTAAAGACTTTTACTATCACCTCTCAAATATATTAAACACATGATAAACGATTTTCATCTCCTATTGCTTGATATACCTTTTTTGTAAATGTGACACTGGCAAAATTCGTTTTTTTATATTTGAAAAACCAAAAAGGGCAAAAAGGAGACAGATAGAGAAAGATTTTCATAGGTAAATAAAGCCTCCAAATTCAGATAGCAAACGAAGCACAGATAATGATCTATGTAAAACAGGGCCGATCATGCATGCCTCGGATTCGGGTACTGCTCACATACAGGTACGCATAATTGCATAACAAATGAACGTCCACGATAAACGCCTGCTAGCTTGGCAGTGAGCGATTAAGATGGATTAACGAAAGGGTGACAATACGTTCCACTATGGAGAGATTAGATGCCGACTCGAATACTGCCTTTATTAATACGAATGTCATGTTAAATAAAATCTCAGTCTATCCACAAGTGCTGAAAAGCATCCGAATTGTATTTTCTAATGAAATTGAACACTGCATTTGTAGATTCAGAATGTTTTCGGTTAACTGTCCAAGAATATGTAAAAGATATAATTAGCAACCAATAGTCGAAGCGCGTGACTATCGCGAACAGTCACGTTATGTCAATTGTCAGTTGTCAACGTGTCACGAGGTGTCCACAATTATCGGTGACACGTGGGGTCACTAATTAGACGAGATGCGCCGGTCAACGATCCCAGCCTTGGCATTGCTTTGGCCAGTTACGTCATCGCAACCTGTCAATAGAACCGCCTTATGCGAGAGTGACTTGGTCACTAGTAATTTACGCGTGTAGACATTGGTTATTTGTACATTTATTCGCAAATGCTGAAGACGTAAGTAACTGGTTGATTCTGTCAAAATACTATGGATCGAAGAAGGGCTATGAAGATTTTTGCAGTTTAATTCTGTAAGTCATAGAAATACATTTCAGTAGATACTGATATATATATAGATATATATCTTCTTCTTGGGAATATTAGAGAGTTCGAAAAGTTGTATATGTCAAAAAAATTAATGAATAACATATATTTTTCAAAATTAAAAATGTTCAGTAATTATTAATAAATATAAATCAAAAATAACGAAAATCCATCGATAATTTGTTTACGTACTGCATAACGCGAACCAAATTGAAAAATAATTGTATGGGATATGTTATTAAATTCGTCATCTGTATAGCCGTGGGAGTGCTTGAGACGTGTTTGTTTTAGCCGGCAGGTGATAAAAACTATCTTTCACGCTCTCAGCTTAGGCTTCTTACACACTTATCGCCTTTTGATAATTCACACACACACACACACACAGGGTGAATTATTTGCATTCATTCCAGGCTTACCCTCTGTCAAACAATTCATATATTTTTGATTTAATATCCATTTAAAGTTGAATGCGGTTTTGAAACTTACAGTTCGCTTCAGTTAAATTTCATCGAGTTGTAGTATAAACTATGTCGAATTAGAAATCATTAAACCACCCACGAAGTGTTAATTTCTATAGGCGTGAGTAATTTACGAATAGATTAAATTTGTACCGGAAAGTTCAGAGGTATTAAAGGTCAGATTTCTTAACGTTAAATAAAACTGAAATGTACGTGATAATACTGAATTTCTGAACAATGTCTTCTACTCTCTTTAGCCAAAGAAAACATAGGTTGAACGCAGTATATTTTAAATTGATTTTATGAATTCATATTTTTAAATAGATCTTTATCATACATTAGTAATTTTTGGTTGATTCTAAAACCATATTGTCTTATAGTTTGAGAAATAACATACATATTACCTAAGAGCACGCGCATTGCTTTCTCTTGTTTATCCCCCACTCAACTCCCGTTCGCCTCGCCCGTTCACACTTTTCGTAACGCTTACGTCGCGCGTTTCCCAGCTTACTCATCAAATACAGCACTATTTTAACGGAAACATTATTGTCTCTTTCTGTCGAATTGGGTTTATGACAAAGACAGGGATATATGGTTGTTACTCATTTGTTTTTTGTAGTAGCGTCTATAAGATATATTTCTATCTATATTTAAAGTTTTAGGGTTTTCGGGTCACGCAAAATTATTTATTTATTATTAACAGCATAAAGCCAAAACTACCTTAACCTAAACTTACAAATAAAAACTCCTTGCAGGCTTCAATCATTCTTAACAAGCTGGTCACAAATATATCCTGCTCTGGTGCAGATTTAAAAAATCTATTAAGTAGCGACGTCATTCGCGGTATCGCTAATTTTTGGCGAAGCACCGTTCGCATATAATAAAATATACCTGATATGTTTTGTTGCTATCAATCTAATCAGGTTTATAGTCAGCCCATTCGAGTAGCAACAAGCGATTCGCGATTCATTTTGTTGACGAAGAATGGCGGGATTTTCTTTTATTTTTTGACCTTACAATGTGTGAATGCATTTAGACTTTAGATCTTTCGTTTAAAAAAAAACGATACGATACAGCTAGGAAAATGCTGTAATGTAGCTCGCTTGCATTACAGCCTCTGTGGAATATACTCTATACCAATTTCAAGATGTCAGCCGATTGTATCGGCTCGTAGCGGTGTAGACTATAAAAGTCACAATGTAATCAGCAAAGCTATCATTTCGCCGAAATTAACTGATCACTACTCAGCAATTATTAGTTCGCATGGATCATTTTAATATTGGAGAGAATTAAATTTTTTTTTAAAAAACGTAAAATTTTCATTATTCAGTAGTAGAAGTTCCTTATTTGAAAGATCTCTTCGTTATTTAATTTAAATTATTTATGGGTTTAAGAAATATTCTATTGGAGTTTGATAGATCGAAACTGTTTTCATTTCAAATCGGTGCAGTGCTTTAGCCCTTGCTATAATATACCTATATATGATACTTAAACTAGATTATTAAATTTTTTATTAATTAAGTCATACAATTATAATCATATATCGTTCGTTAACTAATCTACAGTAGCCGCTTCTGTGGCGTAGCTCCCCTAAACTTTCCCATTTTATTCTGTCTCTTGCTAAGGCTTATATTAATATATAATTATATTATAAATTGTATTAACAACAGCATCACTGTTTACACTGTTTTTTGTTTCATTTAAAGAAATATGTAAGTCACTTAAACCAGGTGTATCTTAACTAGGCGATACATGCAGATATTGTAATTAAGGTTTCCTATTTAATATTGATTAGGGCCTAATGTGTACGTAATCCAAGGTTGGAGCCGACGAAGGTGGGCAGACGATATCGTGGATAGAGCTGGTAGATCGTGGCTGCAAATCACAGAGGACAGTCACTACTAGAAAGCAACGGAGGCTTTCACCTAAGATAGGATTGAATACGTAATATTAATATTAATTATAATAATAATAATAATTATTATTATATATTAATATTATTATTATTAATATTAATTACTATTAGTAATAATATATTACTAATAGTAATTAATATTACTACCGTAATTTAAGAGCATTTTCACTACTTATCCCAACCTAACAATAAAATAATGAATATATAATGATATTTTGTAATTTAGAGGAAATAAAAAAGCTTTATTATTATCATACGTAATCCGTTAATAAAACTTTGTGTTGATAGTTTAATAAGGCTTTCAACCGAACGTTGCAGGATGCGCAAGCGCAAGCGCTAATAAGTAGTGCTAAATCCTAGAATGAATGGCAATAACCTCAGCACGTGTAAGAACAGAGTAACTTCATACAGAGCTTCCAATTGAGTCGATCAAAATTTTATATAAGAAATAAAATACATCAATCAATTTTTAAATGATCGTGTAGTTAAAGCGTGCGAATCACAGCCTTGGGGATCGTGCTTTTGAAGTCCGGTTCTATACTAATACATTTTTATTATGTATTATATAGGACACTGGTCCTCGAAATTCCTATTTAATCCAAAGCTGCAAACGAACAAATGAAAGTTTCACCGCTTATACGAACCGATGCTTTAAGGTAGACAGAGAGAGTTTAATGTTGAGTCGTAGTTATACTACGAGTATAGTTATAAACTGGAAATATATAGCATCAAAATTATTATTTAGATAGAATGTTTTGGCATATGCTGCCGGTGGTTAATACATTCTTATTTATCTATGGGTTTGATGGATCATTGGTTAAATCAGTAGAGCCTAGTTGGACTTGCAAATGTCAAATATTTGCATAAACACGATATTCCGAGAATCGTAGACGGCGCGGGTTTCCCCTGATGCAACGAATCGCGTAATTATATTTGAATTAAAGAAAACTCACACATTACAGCGTAGCTCCTTTTTAATGTCCTTTTTCCTTACAGACCGTGTGTACACTTACCCAGAAGAGCTCCGTAGAGTTCTATAAATGTCCTTTTGTCCTTCCAGGACACACCGTAGAAGAGAATCGTTTTTTCTTACCAACGAAGAACGTTGTACCAGAAAGTTGATTTATAGAATTTCACGATATTGTAGAGAGATTAGAGAGGGTCTAAAATTTTTTGTCCAATGATAGAAAGACGACTAATTTTCAATCAAACTCGGCATTTTAATAATTTTCAATAAATCTTTACTTAAGTTTGACCAGACTGATCACGGTGTGCCTATTTTATTTAATCGTTATGTCGTTAGGAGACCATCGCGGAAAAACATCGTGACAGGAGATTTATGTATTAAGATTATAGTTCAAATACTGTCACATGTATCGCGTAAATTGCTTTTCCGTTGTCGGTAGTGTTAAATTGTAACAATGAATCATATCAAAAGCGTGCACACTCATCTACACCCACTGGCCACCTACTAAACGCCATTTCAGTTCAACTAGCGATCGCCTCCGGTTTCATATTGTTTTTATAGACTGAACCGCGAACGTTGAAATTTTAATAGATCTCATTTCGATCTGTTAATTTGGGTCTAAGTAACTAAGAAACAGCTGTTTACGGCGAGGCAATGCCTGCAACAGAGACAAAATAGTTTGTCAAAAAGGGGAATGGCTATTCTTAATGTTTATAGGCAAATATGTCATGATTTATAACGAGAATTTTTGTCGGAAATCAGAATGTGGCGTTTGACTTATCTTTGTGTGTGTGATTTATAAAGACGGTGGTTTTCTGAATAAATTGTATATTTAAAGCATAACGCTTAGAATATTTTGATATACAGACATAAATAGTATTTCTGTTTGTTATGAAATAGATTGATGCACCCAATCGTCCATCTCTAGACTGATATAAATGTCAATACAGTATACAAACAAATAGTTATTCAATAGAACAATTTTAAAAGTAGCTGTCGATAAAAACAAACAAACTGTAATTTTTATTGTATATTAACCTCTAAGCTCTTATGTTATCTTGATAAGATGTGATTAGATTAAGTACCGTGACATAAATACGTCTTGGATTTTCGTAGACATTTGTAAAAGCCTTATGTTAATACCTTTCAATGGATTAAAACCTTGGAATTGTTATTAGATAATTTAAAATTATGCTAAAAAACCTGGATGTATAAACTCAGTTTAATACTGACAAGCCTATTTTTAATGTCGTCTATAGTTCGAGGAAGACCAATACTTGGAGTATAAAAAACGAATTCGTCATCCGTCGGAGAATCCGGAAATCATTCGCATATTTATAAGCCAATAATAGTACAATGAGTGGCTTAATACAGATAAGTTTATTGCTTAAACTTTTGTTATTTTGATTCGAATCCCTGTGAAGACATTATATAGACATATCGCTACTGATCCATAAGCTCTTATTAATTATGTGTATAAAAAATGTTCGTCAAATATCGAAACAAAATCAAAATTAGAAAGTGAACTACTATATTAAAAACTCTGATGTTAATTTTTTTCGCAATTTTCCTTTTGCTCTGTGTGATATCAAAATAAAGGTCAGCACAAAAACACATCACATTTGCGTATAGACTACCTGATTTTCGATTGTCATATTGCGGTCAGAAGGCAGGGAAAATAAAGCTCGAAATACAAAGGGTACTACTACAATAATGGAGATTTATTCCACAGTAGACACTGGCTGGACGAAAGAATCTTCAACAAGCCAACCATAGACTATAATATTCCATACAGCGTTTAAAAGATTTAAAAAAAATCGTCTAGGTAGTAAAGAAATTATGTTTTCAACAAATTCATTGCATATCAGCAATACAGGGTCCTGTATTCGAAGACAAATGAATGAAGAAAGAGATTAAGGGACGTCAAACGACCAACAATACGTATAAGTAAAACATCATTAACGACAAATCATACAGAAATTCGAATGAAGACCTAAATAGGACTTCAAGCAATAACAATTGCATTATTCATACCAATTTTTGCCTCTTCACAAAACTATGAACTCAGTATGCCCCAAATATGAACAAAACCGCATTCTCATCGCCCTAATGTTAACCGAAATGGCGGCTTACATTGTGGATTATACGACTGCCAAATCTTCGACGATTCCTTCCAAATTATTAAGATACTTTACGTCAGATTAAAAACAACATTGGCCGGTACGTTTCGGATTACATTTGCATTAAGATGCAAAGGAATTGACCGTTTTGCCAATTTAAGAGGTGTAATTGAGGGGATACTTTTGTTATCTTTTGATTTGAGTTCTTTATAAGAGTAAAAAAAAATATTTTGTTACTTTGAAATACTTCGCTCTATTTATACCTTTCAATTCCAAATGAATTCGATTCTACGATCTTCCTGGTTAGGTGTATGGACATTTCTATTTTGGATTGAGTCGCCCATGAAGAACCGTTATGTAGCTTCAACGAATTGTACTACCCAGTAAGGTTTAAGTTTTCCCTATCACTGAAAATAAAATTAAAAAAATGTGCAAGTAATAGTAACGCTAAAAATAACATTCAGAATTTCGGCAGTGTTTCCTATATAATATAATGAATTCTTCGACCGGACTTAGAAGTTATCTGCAGACCAAAAAAAGCAATGGCATTAAAGTCGAATTCAATGAAATAACCATACCATACTGATAATATATCGTTACTCGTTTTTTGACCACGAAAATATTCCAAGCATGTTGGCCCTAAACGGATTTCGATCGATTTAAAAACACTATCACGAAGTCGCAAATGCATGATAGTGGTTGACTCACCGACGTCAAATGCAATAAGTTTTCCCGCGTAAAGCAAACCTCAGATCCTCAATCCTAATTCAAATCTTAACAACATAACTTAAAGTTGAAAGTTGACGCACGTTTGCCAGCTATATAAATAGTGCAACAGCGAGTTCCGCGAACCGGCCGCGTTCGTTTTCCTCTTCAAAGGTATGCGACTTGACGTCATCTATAAACCTACAAATTAAAGGATACAAGCTTTTTAACTGTTACCTTTAAGGAAACGGGGTAAGCTTCCAAGTCCGACTTACCATTCCATGAATAACCCATCAAATTGAAATGTAATGACGGTTCTTAAATTTTATGAGACCTTCGAGTGCATTCACAATTGCCGGTTTTCTTTCTGCGGCTAACGGTACGAATGAACGTTGATAGGGAATGCTATTTGCATTCTATTTGTAGACAATGATGCATTTTATCGTATGCCAGGAATTTACTCAAGGTGTACTATTGAGGCCGAGCCGAGTATGACACTTACGTAATGTTTGAAGTGGTTTGCTATGCAAATTTACGTAGGCTCGTCTTGTAGTTATGAACTGGTTGATTTCTTGATTTACTGTCAAGGACTCGATGTACTAAAGCCGGCACATATCCGGTTGTGTAAGACATTCGTGATCTGGCGCAAATTGTCAACGCGTTTTAAAGTTCAATATGGTGAAAATACTGATGCGATTGGTGTTAATAGAATACATGTATTTGAAGCGGTAACTAGAAAATCTTACTGTAATAACAATGGAGAGCTTGACAGTCCGACTATACATCACACGTCGAAACGGGCAATGCCAATAAATGCTGTAATTGATGACGCGCTTCGTGTATGGACAATACATCATTGGTTCATTTAAGAGGAATGACATTTAATCTCTATATTGCGATGAAGTAATTGGCTAGTTTGAAACTGTTTGGGTTTCAGTGAAGAAGTCGTATTAATTAAGTTGCACTGTTGGTTTAGATGATAATTGACGAAATTTTACCAGACGCACTACAGATCTTTTGAATTTCAGATTTTTGTTTATTGTAAATTCCTTGCCCAGTACAGAAACCCGTGGAACCAGTAGCTTTGTTGTTTGTGGTTGCATCTTTCCCGCGAGCTTTCTATACCTCCTTCTATCGCTGAACTCACCAACTCTTAGTTATAGTAGTTCTAAATCGGATAAAATAAGTAGTCAAGAAGTCAAAACAATGAGTGCATGCATTATCATAACACGTGATGCGGGTTGATGACCCCGTTGAGTAATATTTAGGTATTCTACGTGGGCTAATGCTATATGGGCGGATTTTTTGCAATGAGAAAAAGGTTGATGTTTTGTACATACATTCCATTGAAATATGTCGTATAAATTATAGACTCGCGTAATTGGAGTGGTGTTAGATTTGTTGATGTTAGTAATTACAATATTTTTATTTATATATATTATATTTATAGGGTCCTAACGCAAAACCTCTAAAATCCTCAATGGTTAAGCTTTTATAGCGAATATTAGCAATCAAAAATAGTACGTTTAAGAAAAAAATTATAACCAACAACGTATTTTTTGTATTATATTATATTGATCATTATATTATTTTTTATAACCCAAAAGGGAATGCTATTTACGAATTCCCGCGACGAAAATGCCAGGACGACGTGTGGGACTCGATCAAAAGTTCTTCGTATCTTTCTTATATATAGAACAAATGTGATTCATAGCGACATTGATTATGAATTAAAATCACGTTTATTATATTATAATTTTTACATTGATGCATTAAAAAAAGAAAAGAGAAATAAGAAAATAGTAAAGTAACTAAAATTATTTCAACGAACAGCCTTCCGCTACCAGTTAATCGCTTCCAGGCATCGGCACCTTATACCATTTCATATAGACCTATATTGGATATAACATTTAAACATATAGCAAATCTAATAGAAAGTTCCTACAGCCGCCACACCCTTATAGGTTGAATCCTAGAATGGAATAGGCTTATATAGCGAAAGCTAATTCTAGTATCTCTAGTTTACTCCCTTCTTTTTTTACCCTAGCTTTTCTATTAATTATATAATACAATTCTCTTTATTTGGACTAATTTAATCTAATCTAATTAATAAATGAAATTTCATTCCTATATTTTCTTTTTTTGATTAGGAAACCATTGATTGACTGCAAGTGGTATTCTTATGAACTCTGTAAATAGAGGATAAGTGTTTAGTTCAATTAACTGTGCGTTATATATTCATAAAATTTTTCGATTATTTGCAAAACTAGGAAGCTATCTTAGTGTTCGTTCTATAAAATTTACGTTACTGTCAAATCAATCAAGTACATATTAGTATACATATTTTAAGTATTCCACTTTTAGATTAATTTTCAATTTAAAAACGTTGGTGACAAAACTTGATTTGTTATTTTAGGGCTTATTGTTAAATCGATGAAATCCTTCTCGTAGCGACTCAAAAGCTTATGGAATACTTAAAAAGCTCACACTATCACTCTTGGATGTTGAATAGTTTCGTGTTATAGGGGATGTTTGGCCCTTACGATTTGTCCTACTTTTGAAATATAATTTAGTATATATTAATATATTTAAAATAAATTAAAGTATTTTATTTTTCTGTCGGTTGAAAGCGTCTAGGAAAATTTTTGATCCATTGAAAGTGATTGACACTGGCGTACTATGAGTACATACTTGATAATTATATTCTATGAAGTATATCTAACCTTCCTAATTTAAGTTATAGCACACTTATTTTTACTTTTCTCAGTCAATCACGAGGCTGTCTGATGAACTGTGATCGACAGTTGACATTCAAAGATTATGTATTTCTGTTTCCACCATAAAAACAATTATTTTCTAAAGAAGACATGGACAAAAGCGCATTTACCATGTGTTTTGTTTGTAACATGTATTCTAATTACTATTCGACTGTATCCATCACACTTTAGTAATATTACAAATAATCTTACCATTCCAAACCCTAACCTACATTAATAACCTTGGAAGTAAAGGGTACGAAATTCAAATTACAAAAACATTTTAATTATAGTCTAAGCTAGAACAGACCTTGAGAGTATTCGGCAGGAGCATTTGAAGTTCTCAGAATATTGGCTAATTATATGAAAATCCTTTGTTTGAGCCTGTATTGTTTTGCGATCGGAGATTATGAATGAAATAAAACGATACTTGCCGACTCTGGGAATTTTAGATACCTTTTAGTAGACGAAAAAGAAGTCTACGCGTATAAAGCATATAAGCTCATTAATAAGATTTAAATAGTTATTTATTACTAGAATTAATTTAACATAAAAATAACTTATTGCGTTTTATTTAAGCTCATTTGATTATTTCGTCACACAAGAAGGAGTCTAAATGTTTCCTAGACTAAGATTTTTATTTCGAATATTTTAATCAGACAAGAAAGGATATTAATTCAATAATGTTATAATTAAGGTTAATATAAAGATGTCAATTGTCAGGCTTTTTGCTTGTCGACAATGGACACCTTAATTTCATTACCAATAAAACATTAATATGGATAAATAATATTGAGAATGAGAACTGCGATACGGTGTCTGGAGGTCACACAACTGGTTCCTCCTTTGTTCGTGGACCCTGACCTACCTTTTTGATTTATGGGGTCCATCTGAGATGCTGGAGCTTGTAATAATCATTTATGTTTAAGTACTTGTCGCCCGACTGCACAAGAAGAGATTTGTGCTTTTGGCTATTGGCATTTATCTATATATATAAAAATGAAACCCGTTTCGCGTTGTCACGGCATCACGTGTGAATGGCTGAACCATTTTCGATAATTCTTTTTTTTTAAATGTTTGTGGAAGTCCAAGGATGGTTCTTACGGAAAAATATTAAGAAAATCTTTCAGGAATATTAAAAAATATACATTTAATATTGCATTTAAAAACGCGCAGAACGATTGTCAACGTCATGAGAGTGAGAGAGTCGTGGCTTATTTCTATCTCTTTCCCTGCTATAATACGAAATAAGATAGGTCAACTATACAATATAAAATAGTGCATCAAAGCTACGCTAAGGCGGTACGAAGTTCGCCGCGTCAGCTAGTTTTATATAAGTAAGGTACTAGGCAATCGTACCGTTTGAAATTTATTGTACATCAAAATTTATTTATTCGTATCATTTACTATTGTTTTTTTATTTAATAGGTCTATATGATATGACACTGTTACGTATTATACCATAGTCAAAAATTCTTAGGATTCAAACCCAGGACCTCTTCGGTTATACGCGAACCTGATCACTTGTTGTACCAAGAAGTATATGTCAATTAGTAGGCATAGTGATAACGCGTTTTTGAAGACTTGCAACGCCATCTATGGTTTTAAATGATGCAGACATAATATTTATAACATGGTTTTTAAAGTGTAAAAAAACTTATTTTGTAATTGTTTATCCACGATTAAATAGCTCAATAGAATTGACTAAATGTATATAATATGGTTAGTGAACTTACCAGGTAATAATTTTGTCAAAGCAAGTAGATATTGGTTTACTGTATTAGTGAGCGACTTTAGTTTTGGCAATTAATATTTTTCCTGGGATCTGTTTTTACAAAGCCACTTAACATTTTAATGGACATTTTATCTGCTTTAAGCGGAACTATAATGGAATTGTCTTCACAGCTGATAATCCTAATTAAACCTTGAATAGTGAATTCAAATGTTACAAAACAAATAAAGGTGACCCTGTGACCTTACGTTTTTGCACATAAGAGTTGTGCTTGTACGACATAAATCTTTATCTGATTATGTTAAAAAATATGTCTTTTATATATATTCGAAGGAATATACCACAATTTTAATGTTTGGCTCGGCGTATCAAAATAACTTCAAGCTTATTAAAGCTATAATTTCAGATTTTTGAAGATCAACGATTAAACAGTAATCGCGGCATATTTAAAACAGTGTATCTGTGTTGTGTGTATATGTGTGCATTGTACAATTAAATATCCTTCTAAAAGCATAAGAAACAATTTGGTATTTAAACATTGAATGCCCTGCAGGACGTTGATAAGCACGACATAAAGTTCTGGCTCCCGTGAAATGTCAAAAAGGACCGTTTTCAATTAACTTTTAAGCTTGATAGCACCAAACTAATTAACGATACATTAGCTAATCAGCAATATATTACTTGGACGGAAACCGCAGCCGTCCGCCGTCGGTTATCAAACATGGGAATTGTCGATACAAAGAGGATACGATACGCGTTTGGGGAAATACGGAATTTTGTTTAGTGAATTCACATGTCGGTTGCTTCGGTAGAGCAGTGTTCGCGTAGGCGTTACGCGCCTAACAACCCTCAAAATTACATGTATGCAAGCCCCCTATTTATCATGAAATAAGGTTTTTACTCATGGCTGAATTACGTTTAGAATAATTATATTCTAAATACTCTTCTTTAAATTAAAACTATACAATAAGTAGGACATAATATTGGCACTCCATTCAGAGACGTGTATGTGAGCAAACATCGACGTGAGACGCAGAAAGCAGATAGTTCTATAAAATAATTATTAGGAAAGAGAGAATTTCCCCTTATGGAGTTGACTTAACGTTGTAAATCTGTGTAGAGTTGGCCCAGAAGCCAGTTCTGCGACGTATTACTCCGATAGGATTTTCGCCATCCGCTTTTCGTTACCACGACATTTTTCCGACGACAGTTCCCAATATATAAGTAAATACTTAGTTAAATAAATACTTAAACGCTATTAGATTCAGATGGCGCAATATTCACCGTGCCGGCTAATGAATCTCGTCTCGGGTTCGATTCCCGGTACAGTAAACATTTGTATGATGAGCATAATGTTTGTGGTCAGGGTATATACGTGTTTATGAAAAGTATATATGTTTATCAGTTGTGTATCAACACAGCTTATATGTAAACAAACATGTATTTTATTAGTTCGTTTGTTTTTGACAACTGATGCCCCACGACAAAATGACGTCACCGAGCTGACATTTATATTGCTCCTAATAAACATGATAGCCCCTATTGAGTGAAAGCACTTCGCCTACAACGGCTCCCACACGATAATATGCCATACACATGTACCACTTTCGTGGGTTTGACCTGCTCAGGGATCGATTATAAGGTTACTTTGGTCTGTGCATTTAGAAGTGATAAATCTACTTTTAAAACCTGTCAAACCAATACGGTAATAATTTTGACACACTGTGCAATTCTCCAGTGAAGGTTTGTGACTTGGGATATTTTGTTAAAATTGGTGAGTATTAATTCGAAAACACTAGCCAAATTAATAAAACAGTTTAAGCGTACAAAATTTAAATACTCGTCCGACTTTTCTCAAGCATGACATAATGTGATAGAGATGATATAATTCTTTTAAAAAAAATCTTTCCGCTTAGATGCCATGAATAATAGCTAGATTGTCTGGGCATAGACAAAACTGTTAATCAAATGGGTTGCTATGAATAATAGCTAGATTGTCTGGGCATAGACAAAACTGTTGATCAAGTTACGGGACTGAAACTATTCCAGATTTTTGTTTCTCTACCTGTTGTATGGGGTCTTCGAGACTCTTGAGTGCTCTACAAATTAAATTTTGCATTGTGATATGTAAATATACATTTATGATAATTTGCTAGCCGAAATTGGATCCCGTAGTTAATAATAAACTTATAATCTAACTAACTTATGAATAAAAACCAACTCTAATATTCACCAAACAGCGTAAAACAAATATTAATAGAATGGCGGAGCGTTTCTTGCCGGGTCTTCTCGTCCCGTCAACGCCCTTGATTTTATCGCTGAAATGTAAATTTAAAACATTTAATTAACATATTAATTCTTAAATGTACAATGTTACCTATATGAATAAATATATTCTAAATTTGACTGAACTATTTGAATAATCAAAAATATAATTGCGGAATTCATAACGTAGACTAATTGGGATTTGATGTAGTACATAGCGACGAAAAGAACAGTTTTCATCTCTTATTGATATCGAGTAGTCTTTCTATATAACTACACACTAGACTATCACCAAATACTTCAGCTATATAATCTTAATATATATATATATATATATATATATATATATATATATATATTTATATATATATAAATTTCCTGTTACGATGGTTGTCCGCGATAGACCCCTTCTATTTATATATTTAACCTTTTTTTTAATTAAGTTGGCACACCGTAAGCAGTCTGGTCCAACTTAAGAGATAGGATAGCTTAGATCAAATTTAATTATAGTCGCAATTTTATTTTATTGAACATTATTTGTATATAATTAATTGACAGTCTCAATTATCTGTTAACTCCAAAAGATTCTAACAGATTTCGATACTTTTCGACTGGATTGAGTAAGTAATCAATAGATGGCACTGCTATGGTAAACCGACAAACGTGTCATATAGAGATTAATTTATTAACTTAAAAAAGCATACATTTATTGTTTAAAACGCTTTCGATTATAGACAGATTCCCGCACACTTAAAGCTGATAATTGTTTTTATTGAACTAAAAAAATATTGCTAGAAATCACATGTATGGCAAAACAACGTTTGCCGGGTCAGCTAGTAGTTGTATAGATATAAAAAAATAAGTTCATAGTTGTAAAAAGCTAAGTATTAGGCGAGCTTCAACATCATAACTGTAGTACGTTGATGTGGGCGTATTTCATTCATATCTGGATGACGTCATCGCCCACTTGGTGTCACTCGCACTATCTCCTGGGATCTGCATTTGCTACAGTATATGGCTGATGCAGTGGTACAAATGCTTGTGAACAAAAGCTTAGTTCCGATAGTAAATAATTAATCCTTTACTTTAGTGGGTTTGATCTGCTCAGGGATTGATTATAAGGTTAGTCTGTGAATTTAAAAGTGATAAATCTACTTTTAAAACCTGTCAAACTATTACGGTAATAATTTTGACATACTGCGCAATTTTCAATTGAAGCGTGAGTTGAGATATTTAGATTACCGTTAAAGTTGGTAAGGATTAATTCGTGTCAAAAATACGAGCTCAGAATGAATAGGCGTAGTAAGTTTAAGCGTAAAAATTTAAATTTTATTTTCCTTTATATTCCAATTCTATGTAGTCTCCAATGTTTGGGTGCGATCGTGCATTATATGTTTATACATTAGTCTGTTTGTAATTATGTGTTTAAATCTTATAAAGCACGCAAAGCTGAAAGAATTTATAATAATATTTGTATATGAGTAACTAATTCGTCGTATTCGTAGTCGTCGCAAACGCCCGACAAGACTAGCTGTAGTTTGAATAAACCAAAAGATCTTTTTAATTGGGATAAAAATCTAATTCTAGTATTCATTAAATTGTGTTCAAAGATTTCCAGACCTCGTCCAAATAGCAGCTTCAAGCTATCTCTTATATTGCCTAACTGTTACAACATAAATGTCAAGTTATTAAAATTATGAGAATCGTATAATACTGTCAATGGCGATATTCGGATCGAACAGTCAATTAAATTAACCTGTTTGACTTATTTAAGTTGATAACGACCGATTTGCGAAAATAGCTCTTAATCGGTTGGCATACGGCGCCACACAATTGGAAGTACTATGTGTGCGTATTATATTGTACCAGTAGTACAATCGTGTAGATAAGGGGATGGCCTTGGCTGATTTGCTTTATCTTGCGAATTTTACGCCGTTCGGTTCTAGTGACAGCGATGTGGTACAATGCGGAGCGATACAATTCATTGTAAACTTAGGAGGTTTACAATGAATTACTAAATAAATACTTTGTATCGACTATCAGATTCATGTTGCCAATCTGTGTTGTATGACATTTGACAGTTTATTTATAGGCACACAATTAAAGACTCATAATAAAAGTAAAACGCTCATAAAAGCTTTAACGGTGAATCTCGAATGGGTTTACGGTTAAACTAAAATAAAACTTAATGATTTCATTTGTTTATTCACTCATAAATACCTGGATAAATTGGGGCTATGCACTTTTTATCCATAAATATCAATTATAAGAAAATATCAGTAGCAAATAATAATATAACTTATGTTAATAATTATCGTGAATATTAATTTGACAGCAGCTGTGATATTCAGTGGTTGAGCAAAACAATAGTTTTCAAATTCGCTGTTTCTCGTCAACTGTCAGTAACAAATCCAGCGTGCGTGAAACACGAAAACTTTCGATCTAAATTAATGAGAGGCAAAAATGTCCCTGTCTAAAATTTAACATTTAGTGAACGATTGTATAGAGAAGTATTTTTAAATTGGAATAGGTTCGTTTTTTCTTTAGTACTTCAGAAGAGGAAATCCCTCCCTGCTTCGATAGGAGAAGCGCAAAAGCTAGCCAAGACTGATTTCTATCTAATCTTACATCAATTATGTTAATCACTAATATCGTTTGACGGCAGTAAGTAGTAAGACGCGTTTCTACAAATCCGCGTATCAAAAAACGCTTTATTTGGCACTCGACGCCGGTGCCATGGCAACAGATTTGGCAACGTGGTACATTGTTGGGCATATAATATGACAGACATGTGACCACGGTTCAAATATGAGGTTATCCACGGTTAGTGCAAGGGTTATCGATTTATACGCAGCAATGATTTTTGGCAATTACTTTGTTGCTATTGGAAAATGTATGCAAATTATCTGTGTCAGGGTACGTAGATAGAAAAACACATGCGAGGCTGTCGCTTTTCAGTTCTTTTGCAGCTCTTAAAAGTGGGCAGAAACAATAAGATATTTATAGTGATATGTTTACCTTGGAAAAGAATCGAGGATATTACTAAATTAACAGAGACCAATGATTCTCCTCAATGCTATAGTAAACGGATAGATACCAGATGTGTACAGATAATATTTATTATCTGTGACAAGATAAGAATATATGTTTTTATTATTACACTAATAAATTACATCTAAGATAATTTTTTAGAAAAATTAAACATCTCAACCAAAAAATGTGATGAATTAGGCAAAGGGTATTTTAAATCGTAGGTAAATTTTGTTTATACGATTACTATTCTAATATGACATAAATTTTCTTAAGCTCTTTAAAATTCATTTTCCCCCAATTTTGTTCTATCAGTATGTGATAAAAGACTTATAAAAACGGCCGACCAGATAAAGCTGACACGTCGCGTCGTTGATACATCCTCCATTCGATACGATGAGAGGAGACCATTTATGCCTGGTCACAGAATCCGTCCTACCGCAATAGGTCATAAGATATGCGCTCAAGGTGAACGGAGGTGAACATTTGCGCAATATTTTATTCTGATACATTTGTCTGTATTGAATTAAACACGTGGCTTGTGCTTTGTCAAATTTCTTCAACTAATTTATTTCATCAATCTCCATTGCGGAGTTATTGAGTGTAGATTTACACCTTTCAAACCTACAGCCTCCGTGAGAAGAGGTTCAAATTCAAATGAATTTAAACTATTCATATATGGATAATTTTAAATTGTTTCTAGTTTGACCTACGTCACCAGCCTTACATTTGTATATACAAGTCGTTTTGAATAAACCTATACGAAAGTCATACCATGACCAGTTGTAATATTACTTTGTCAATTGCAAAAGTATCTGTATTGCTTTGTATTAAGACATAGTTTACCTTACGGTAATTGGGAGAGACATACTCGAATTATGATAGTTAAGTAATATTTTTCTATTCGTCTATCTTAATTATTAACGTCATTGTAACAAAAACAGTGACGAAACTAATTAACCAAGTTTTAATTTTAGATAAATCTTAAAAATTATGTTTTTGACACATTAATATATATTGAAAAAATACGATAAATTAACAAATGTATATTACATTTATTGTTGGTATTATAGTGAGTGATAAAAAGTGTGTTCAATGCCAGAACGAAGCAGATAAATCGTTATGTCTTCGCTGTACGATTTTCTATATAATTGAACTCTTATATATATGTAATGCGTCTGTAGAACTGCTTTAAGAAGCGGAGTAAGAGTCGAATTCCCACACGAAGTTACGAAAAAAAACGTTTGTCGAAAGTTACTTACTAATTATAGAATTAATTTGATAATCGTGGCAACAATACATCATCTGTAAAAATATCCTACTACCACGTTTGATGTGAGACAACCTGATGACAGAGGGGCAGCGGAGACCCAGTAAATTATATTTATCCCTGATCTCGTACAAAACGCGCTTGCGTTAGCGTTTTAATGCCCTTAAAGTGTGTAAATTAATAAAATTGCATCACGAAATTCGTGATAACGAATAGATTACTACAAATGCGATAGAAGATATAGTAAATACTACAAGATATGGGGATAAGGAAGTAGATAGCATTTTGTCAGTACTTATGCTGAAGGCTACGAAGATTACATCTAGTATCAGATATCTGTTATATCGACACGTGGTCGATAGTTTTATTATTTCACGATCCGATTGTAGTTTGTATCGAAAATTTTATCGCCTCCCATCGGTGAACAACAGTTTTACGGTACAGGTTATTCCAAATTTAAAATTAAATTCTTTAAACACTGTGAACGATATGTTTAATGACGATTCGGATGCATTACAGACGTAATCACTGCTTTTACAAAGCAGCTTATATAAATTTGTAATAATCGCACTAATGAGACAAAATAAGGTTTGAAAATTATACAAAATGCAGTCTTAGAATATTTGAAAATATAACACGGTTTTACCTGCAGTTTATTTAAAAAAAATTGGGCCTAAAAGCACATGAAATGTGTAATATTAATAAAGTAGTAAACTCTGAATTCAAATATTAATTAATGTCATTTAAATATTGTCACGTGTTTAACCACGCGATCGTAAGTACCGTATTAGGCGCCATACAAACTTATCTACAGCGTTCTTTCTATGTTCAAACCGATTTTTCAACGGCACCTTATGTCTATCAAGACTGGCCATGTATGTAATTGTACTTCAAGAGTCTGTCCATTAGTCTAATCCATAACTACCATATTGATGGCGGGGATTTCTGACAAATCCAAAGCATCACGAAAGCACAGTAGTGACAGCTTTGGGTTCACATCCGATGCGCTGGTAAATTAATACAAGTTTCTTGGTTATAGTCATTTTTAGATATGGGTGGAATTTGACTGTAAATTTAATGTATACTGTACTTTACCAAGAGCGTTTCTTCACCTCTAATTTGTTTAGCTAGGAAAGCTTTAGTATAATTGTGTTTGGTTATACATAAATATTATTGATAATTATAAGAATTATTTCTTAATAACGTGGCATCCAGTGTCTATATAACTCCTCTTAACGCCAAAGGGATTTAAGAATTTTGAGTGCGTATTGGGAAAATTTCCATAAAAAATCTTTGATCCCATTCAGTGACGTAATATTCCAATTGCGATGACATTTTTTGACTGCAGAATTCCATTGGGAATTGTTGGGATTTTACTTTATACGGTTAAATATCCGCTATCAAGAAATGCCTTTGCTAGAAATACCTACCTAGTTCGACTTGACCATCTTAATAATAAGTCAAGATTCAATTTCCATGGAAACCCATTGCGGTTTATTTTGAGAAAATACTACAAAATCAGGTCAATGAATTTTTACTAAGAATTGTACCTGTAAAAAAATGTTTCAGCAGTTACAGTTAATCAGTTACAGCTTAACATTAAAGAAACATTTCCGTGAACGAATCATGAATTCACAAACATGTTTGATTGTCAAAAATTACATCGTTCTAAAATATCTTAATATTGCTATCTTATGCATTAAGCAAGGTGACTTCTTTGATCTTGGATGACGGAAGGGTCCATATTGCTCCAATCGTCGACCTGTGACCTCAGATAATAGAATTTTTAAATTATCATTCGGCTGTCGGCATAAATAAGATAATGCGTGACTTTTATATGATCCTGGTGCTGCTATATGTAATAAGTCCAAATCATAAGTTAATAGTTAGTTGCATATCGCGATTGGTTCAGATCTATAGAGAGATAAATAGGTCAGTAGAACAGAATTCTAAAGAAAAACACTTTGACCTGGGTCTAGCGTGACCACGCTACCTGTAAAGCACGCGGAACGTCGGAAAATTTTAAAATAATTTAATATACTTAAATCTTGTAAAAATACATAACTTAATCCATTAACAAAGTTTTTTTTCTTTAAATGAGTAATAGTTACGTTAATAAAAGACAATATTAAGAACAGAATTCTATGAACGAGATGTCTAATCATTTCTGGCTTTGAAACATCTTCAATGTTCCGTTAAGGTGCATCTAAGCTAATTAAAGAACATTCGAAGTTTTTCCAAGATTTATTCCGACCTTAGAATGAAAAAAACGTCCCTAATTGTAATTTTGAAACTCACCGAAATTCTACACTGACATCTTGGTAGATTTGGAAACATGCAGAACCCTGAGGCACATCGAGTTACATAAACTGTTAATAAAGCGTTGCTAACACTAACAAATCCGTAGTCGGGTGTAACGAATTAAAAATATATCAGTCCTTCAGTCCTAAAATAAATACTCCCACTTAATCTCTCATTTATTTGTATAGCACGATGAATATTCATGTATGCCACTAGAATTATTCTGAAGCCTCTCATCCGCCCCTGTTACATAGATTTCATACATTTTACCTGTATTTGCATAATCGACACATTGACTTATTTAACTTGCTTTGTCAGCAGTGGGCCACGCATTGTCTTTTGATATATTTTTTAGCTTATTAGGGATTTCACGCTGTTGTTCGCGTCGAGGATTTGTGTATTCCGGGGCTTTCTGGTTTCATTGAATTTATGATTTGGTTTTATTTCTTCCATTGAGGCACGTAATTTAATATAAACAGTATTTTTAAATTTCTAATGAGAATAATTGTGTCCATTATTATGTAGCTTATATGCAGTGGCATAACTTACACTTTTCATCAGCTTAATGAAATAAATAACGTATTTGGCTGATTTTTTCTCAATAAAACTAAAATATGAACAATGTGTTTATTATATTTATTATTATTAAAATATAATGGTTCTTAATATTTAGTATTTGGCGTCTCTTTATTTTAGGCGATGATCAGAAATTATTCATTACCAAGAGGATAGTGACTCAACTGCTGAAAATGGAAAATTAGAGTGCTCAAAGTACTACATATTAACATTTTATTGTTTCAGATTTACAAGGGACTGGATATTGTAACAGCAAAAGCATCTCTTCAAGAACGTCAGCTGATTCGTCATCACCTTTTGGATATTCTAGAACCACATCAGAACTTTACTGTTGTGGACTTCAGAAATAGAGCACTTAAAATTGTATCCTTTTCTAATATCTGAAAACCTGATAATTATATAATAAAATGTTACATCTACAGTGTCTGACAAAAGCTTTATTGCATTTGAAAATTAAATTAATATTGAAAATGATAAATCTACTGAGATCTTTATTAGATAATCCCATCTAAAACAATTAAGTACCTCTCTTATTCTAATTAATGACTTTATTAAAACTAACACACTAACAATCGATTGCTGATATATTGGTTTCCATTTCAAATCAATCGAGCCTTCTTCCTGACCTATTAATAATACTTGTATCTTTCATAACTCAGATAATTGTCGTCTACCATTTGTGCAAACTAAAAATGTCAAATATTGTCATTAATTGTGAACAATACGTCGTTAATTCTATTAGTGGGACATACCAGGGCTGCTGCACGGCTGTACAAATACGAGAAACTTGTGTACACCCAAATAAACCGCTTAGTAACACTTTTGGGATCTTAACATAGTGGAAAGTTACTTATTCATTATCAGTTATTATTATATCTACAGCAACTCACACAACAAATTAATACTTGTACGTTTAAAAAGTATCATCTTCGAAACTGCATATAAATAATCCTTTAGCAACTAATTGGCAAAACTATTTTTATTGGGTTTAACACCTCCGGCGTCCAAGCCATTAATTACTGTGGGCCATTCACCACTTAATCCGATTAGGCTTTTATGAGTATCAAGCAACTAACCTTAGCTATTTCTTTGTACTATTGAGCCATCTTTAGTATACTTTAGCAGCACTTATTCTTTGAGGCTACAAATGGTCTACAAATTATCTGTGTTACCTTTGTGATCGCCTAATTAATTTTTCATTAAATGCTTACAAAACAATGTACTTATATAGAGCAAAATACATTTTATTACTATGTTCAAAGTTGGACATTATTTGGTTTAGATTTGCTTAACTCTCCTTCAGATTGATGATTTAACTGAACAAAATAAAGTACCAATAATCGTGGGTGGTACAAACTATTATATAGAATCCATTATTTACAAAATTCTAGTAGAAGAAATGAATGACACAAATGCATTGCTATGGGAACAAAGTAAAAGGAAAAGAGATTTCGCCAATGAAGATCCAGAAAGTAATAAAAAACAAGCCGTAGAAGCTGAAGGTTCAAATAGTACTACAGAATCTAATGATATCGAAGTAAACAGAGATAAAATTAAAGAATGCGTTGACAACGAAGCGAGATTCACAAATGAGGAGATACATGCAAGATTACAAGCGATAGATCCGAAGATGGCGGCTCGTCTACATCCAAACAACAGACGAAAAGTGCTTAGGTAAGTGCTGATGAATTTGCAATAAATATAACTAAATGTCATTGTTTTCTCCATAATTTTATAAAATTTATTAAGCGGAAAAAGTAACTAGGCATAAATACTAGCAACTACATGACTAGAGCTTATTTGTTTTCTTGTTTACCTGACCGTTATCTCAGGAGCTGGAAAACTATTTCTATCATTTATGAGTATCATAATTATTAATTGTTTGTTAATTATAAACAATGATCCATCTCCAAATAAATATCACATACACCATAGTATATAATTTGGAATATTTGTCACTGAATCATCATAACCAAAAATGAGACAAACCGTTTCGTTGTTTAAAACTCTCAAACAAAATGATATAACTATCAAGAAATATATTCCTGCTTTTTTGTTCAGTACTAATCATGTCATTTGTCCAACTAAACTTATCTTCGCTTTTAAACGTATGAAAACCCGTTTCCAATAAGCAAATTTTCGAGTTTTTAATCGATTCACGTAAAAACAATTCATTCAATCAGCTCTATGAATGGCCATATCATTTGAGTGTAATAACTCTTATGCCTTTGTAACAAGAGATACTTTAAGCTTATCTCGTTACGAGGTAACCCTTAACATTTCCTGTGTGCTTGAGATAATGTTCTTAATAATGTTGAAAATGGTGATTTGCAGCTGTAATGTTTATCGCGAAACATTAAATCTTAGCTGACTTCAATCGTTTGATTTAGTTAAATAAATTTATAGCACTCTTGACAAATTGTTTGTAATCGACATAATCAATAATATTAATGATAGTGCTTTAGTAGCAAAGGTGAAAGTTACAACTGACGACCATTAAACGTCATATAAGTGATTTTGATTTTGTTTTAATATACTTTAAATGAACTTATTATAACAGAACATAAATGTAACATAGAAACAGATATAGGTTACATGCGTACCGCAAAAACGCATTTAACATAGCGACGTTTATAAAATGTAAAACGTAAATATATCCTATTTTTTTTATATATATGTAGAAAACCAATGTACTAACAATGAATCTTCGTTTTGTAATTAAATATATTATACCACACATGTCCCTGGTTAAGGTCGAAGCTATATTTTACGATCAATAAATATTTGACAGTCACACTATATTAGTAAACTTGAATATTTTTAACATTGACAGTATTTCAAAATTCCAATATATATAACACAGCGTCGCTGCATTCCTTGATATTAGGCCTTCGCCCCAAGTTCATGAGCCTTCTGGGCCTGTCTCGTTATACTCAAACGCTTTCCACTATTTCTAAAGCGAATTAGCATTGACACCCGTTGAAGAAGTTGTATCTAAATATCTGGTATTCTTGAGAACCGAAGTTAACGTGAACATCTCGTTGACCAATTGGCATCGGTAAAATTTCAAGAAAAATTTGGAAACTGTACATTTGTAATACATAAAAAGTCGTTATATTTTTATCGTTACTTGGCTAGATAAAATTATTTGAAATACTTAATTTTAGGTAGTTTTTCTAAAGTTTACATGACAAGGTTCGTGAATTCATGGCACAAATCAAATATCTTATTCCTGTTTAAATTATTGAAGGAATAGTTTTTTTTAATTAGATGAATTTACAAAGAGTACAAAACGTTATTAGCATATCTTATAGCAATAAAATGGTACCAAGTCTAGTCCACGTGATTAACATAAACATCAAAATTGAAGGCCAGCTGACATGATGACATAAAAGCGTGACCAGCTAGCAAGAGCCATAGCTCGTTTAGGTGTATTGCGAAAATAGCTTTTTAGGGCAATGTGTACGGGTGTTCGTAGGTCAGAATTAACTGGTCGTATCGACTTCCGCGGGTCTCTGACCGACGCCAAGGATTTCATAGTTTGCCAGTGTGCGTAAATTTTGACCTTGGCTTTACTATCCGACGCGATGATAGGGTGTCTATAAATTTATACTTATCTATGCAATCCTTAATTAAACCCATTTTTCACAGCATTTCCGTACATTTATTGAATAATGGTTTCAAATATACTCTATTTGCATCAAATAAAAATAATATAATAATAAACATATATATAATATGTATTATATACACACTGTGACACAAAAGGACGTTACTGCTCAAAGCAGATAGATAGCTCTTACAGCCGCTGTCAGACCAATTATTTACTGCAAATACAAACAATTTATATATTTATAATTAGCATAGAAGTACAATTTATCTGAATACCTTATGTATATTCATTACCTATGACGTTTTATATCGGTTAGTCAAACGTATAATTCAAGTGTTCGTTGATCCAAATACCAATTCCTTCAGTCATATGAACTTCACCTATTCCCAAGGCGATAATCTTGATTACTATTCATAGATAATATCGTCTAGTACAGTAATCTATGGTCACCCCAATGATATCAAGAACGTGGCCCCTTTGATAAACCCCGAATTATTTATCGTACGATTATAATACAGACGCGAATGTTTGTGTGTGTGCCGTGTCGTGAATAAATGGTCACATTACAATTTGTGAATAATTTTTGGTAACACGTTTTTCCCTTACTTGGCTGGGCCTCTTGGCAATGGAATTTTCTTTGTGTTTTTTTTTATTACATTCGCAAATGACGAAAATTGAGCGGGAAATAAAATACACGGTACCCAGACTTAGCGGCTGATTGCGTAATTCCGCAGTCTTGGTTTAGATTCTAAGAGAAACAAAGTATTAGTGTCTTGCCCTATTGTAAAGTTAAGAGGCAACCAGAGTGGAGAGATAGTCTTATGAACATTCATTTCATGATTACTTATTAGCTAATATGTTGAAAGGTCGGGTGATTGGTATAATTATTATAGCGGTATTCGTATTGGATTTGTGTTTTATAGAATAGATCTGCAGTATATTTTGCGAATCATTATAATAATTCGGAATCAATTCTACGGATTAAAATGTTCAGTTAATCTAAAGTCCGATTTTGAGGCCAAATTGTATTAATAGAGATAATCTTATTCGACGTCACCCCGATTATAGAGTTTATTCTGTTTCAGATATGCCTTTGTAAAAATCACTATAATTTTAGCAAAATAGATATTGGTTTTTGCTAAAATGATAAACATATATAAAACTTTGCTTTTTAATCATTGGTATTAAGAGAAACTTAATAAAATGGGTACTGTATCTCTAATCCAGAGTTGTAATAACAAATTCAGTATTGAAGTCATAAGGAATAATTTATAAGGAACGACAAATATTATAATTTTTCCCTTATTACTGCGATCACATAAACTAAGGGAATACTCAACCGGATATGAACGGAATGCTGCCATAACTAGGGTCGGCAGAAAGGTTTTTACGTTTCGTCTTTAAAAGGCAAAACGTAATACTGAATAAGTTGGATTTCATTAAAATTAAGTATCAACGAATATATTAATACACAAAACATTTGATTACGTTTTTTAAATACGTACCTAAAATGTTCATTGTTTGGCCTAAATTATTGACCCATTTGAGTCACCAGCCACTACACATCAACTTTCCCAACGTATGACTTTATTAAGTCCGTTATATCTATGTCCCAATCAATAGACAACCCTAAAGCAGGCTCGCCTTGATCCACTTAGCAGCATAGCAACAGTCGGAAATAAGAAAGTGGTCGGTTATTATACAAGTTTTGTGACTATGGACATCGCTATGTTTGAAGCCTGTATCTGTAGGCAAGTTCAATGTTCAATCTATAACCATACTATAAGGAGAAAATGTTTGTGTTTTTGTATTTACGTTTGTAATCTTTTACCATGATAAAACTGATGCACTGAGTTAGCAGGCTATTTTATATTTTCAAAAAAGGAATCCATAATAAGTACAAAATTCACAAGGTGTGAAAAAATTACATTTTAATGTTGTCATGTTATCATATTGTTTTATGTAGCTTTGGAATTTTTACCAATTCGCAAAATTTTGACAATTGACAACGCGATGCTCTTGATTACGTAATAGGGCTGGTTTGACCCACTTCAACGCTATCTCTATGATTCGTAATCAAATTACGAATGGAAATATCGTCATGCCTTAATTGCTTATAAGGGATTTTATTGTATGCCCAAATTGGTATTACTTACTAGCATTTGCCTGTGGCTACTCGTGGTAATGCATTGGAATTTGAACCTTATACACAGGATTGTTTGCTTTTTCGAAATTCTTGCGTTTTGTTGGACTTTGTATTAAAATAACCGTACCTTCTAATTGATGGATCCATATTAACTGTTTATTGGAATAAATAAAACGCTTTTAGATGAACCTGTTTTCACCAGACCATACCTCGTTACACAAAATTCAAAATGAACAGCCTCAGTTAATTAAAGATCATTAACCTAATTTATCGCGTTCTCACCCCATCCAACACGTGACCGTGCGAACATGTGTTTGCCCTCAGCCTATAACATCGCATGACATATGACCTCACCAATAAGGAAACGCGTACAATTGTGCGATCTCTGGCCGACTACGAATTATATTACTAATTATACAGGATGTCACAAATCTTGTAAGTATCTTGATAGCGAATTTGGCGGACATTGACAATTGACAATTTAATATTTAGAATTTTAAATTGGCGGTTGAGAGTTAGCATTCCTTCTATTTTCTCATAGCTTTTTAATATATCCTCTTGCATAGTACAGATGCTGAGTTTTAGGTTGGATCATATTTTCTTGGGATAAATGACGATGACACTTTTACTATGACGTAGGTCTTTTTTCCCTTGGAAACTTAATAGATTTGTAATTTTATATCTGTGAAACCTAAAGTGCTGCCGTCATTATTAGTTGTTTTTCTTAATATGTAAATAAAAATAACACTGGTGTAGATAAATACTAATAAATGACGATATTAAACGTAATAATAATAAGAAATAGCTAAAATTAGATTTGTATAAATAAATTAATAGTAAGAATAATATGTTTGCATGGTATAAATATATAATTTTTATGTAACAACTAAATTCGTTGTTTCATTGTATCCGTAAAAGATTGACGATTTAAAATTACTTTTAACTCTTACTTAAGGATTACACTCATCTTGAAGATTCTAATGTCTTATAACAGTTAATTGAGAGGTAATTTTAGTTGAGGCATTTATAGATTTAATATGAAGTAATATAGATCGAACGCCTATATTCAAAGTGGAAAATTAAGGACGGTATGCATTTAAACAAGGCTTTAGCGCGATTGAATGCGCAAATTCCAAAAGGAGCTTTAATGTGTACTAATGGTCTAATAATTTAGACAATTATTCGAAGCATTTCAACTAGACAATCTGTATTGGAATGTGGCCCACATTGTTATTCATCTCAATCAGTTGTGTAGAGAAAGTAATCGGGGCTTTCTAAGGTATAATGTGCAGTAATTAAAGTCAGACATCCCTCTCCATCACAGAGAAATCACAATTTCAATGAAAGAGACGGTTATATCTATAAGAGTGCAAAAAGTTTGTTATATTAATAATGCCCTTAAAGTTGTATTGAGAACACAGGCGGTCTTATTTTTGCGATTTTTAATAAAAAATTAGAGATGCAACCCATTTCTGTTCCATTTTGTTACGGATCGTAAAGCATCTCCCAAGGCTTACGTTTTAATAATTATAGTGTGGCTGATCACCTAAAAGCACTAAAATTAAGTAAATGTTGATTTAAAAATGAATAAGTTTACCAAACAGCATTTAGCTTTTATTAACTTTATTTTAAACCTCATTATAGATATATAGAGGTATATTGAACGGTGCTTCGCCAGAATTATGATACCGCGAATGGTGTCGTTAGTTAATAAATTTATTAAATCTGCACAGAGCAGGATATATTTGTGACCGGCTTGATAAGAATGAGTGAAAACTGCAAGGAGTTTTTATTTGTAAGTAATTAAGCTAGTTATGGCTTTAGGCAAAACATACTTAAAAATTACCTACCTTAACTTTACAACATAAATAAAATAAATATTATTTCTTATTTCAAACATTTTTCACTAAGTTTATCATAATAAATTCTTTACAACAGATTTATAAGAAAACCAAGCGTTAACAACGATCCATATGAATCGCCTTTGGCGCCAATCGGCAGCCATCTTGACTCGTCATTCATTCACAATCTCCATTCATAAACATGTCGGAGGTTTAATAATTACTCGTGATCATATGTGAGCTAACAGCAACCAGAGATAATGTAATATTTATTTAAAACTATTTCTAATGTTTATTTTTTAAAACCGACCATTAAATTAATTTAACTAATTACAACTCTTGTCTCTTTATGTGACGTACTTTTTGATTACATAATCATTAACGTTGATATAGAACCCAAAAATAATCGATTAAAATTATTATATAGTTATACTAAAAGAAACACAATAATTATAATTAATAACTTAGAATATAATGAAAATATATGTAACCAACTAAACAACTAAAATACAAAAAAGAAATTGATAGTTGTTATAATATTTTTTTTCTACAATGATAAAAAATTCTTGTTTCTTATCTGCCCAATGACTACTACAGTTACTTCATTAAATGATTTCGTGTTATCTATTTTCCTGTTAGCAACTAAAAGAATTTATAAAAAAAAACTTTCAAACCGACCAAATTAACTTGATATACAAGCTTTTTTCAAATATTTGCGCACGTACTAATTTATATACGGGCGTAGTAACTAAGTAAACTATTAATAATCACATCAGTTATGAATTCCAAGTTAAATACCACTAATTACGCATTTACTTTAAAGTATCTATAGTAATGGCAATAAAACTTCAAAAATATTATGTTGTCAAGCCAGATTAGTAGAGGACAGATTACATAGATACATAATATATTCTCTACTTAGTTTGGTGTTTTGACAGCATTAATTCACTCACATTGACCTTCCCGCCAACGATGATTCGCGCCATCTTGATAACCGGCGCTTTTGTGGGTCACAGATAATGTAATTTGTTAACGCTAATAAAATTGCTAATATTCTTTGAAGCTACATATAAATTATGATAAACTTGTCGATTTCTAAAATATCTTATCAAAAAAACGTATTTATAATCATAAAAATTGCGTGATTGCAAAATTCGGCATTGAGAAATGATAAAATTTATAAATCCCCTTGTTCATGGTAGGGCTTTCAAAAATATTTTAATTTTAATGAACGAAT
This sequence comes from Pontia daplidice, assembly GCA_963693355.1. Taxonomy (NCBI): domain Eukaryota; kingdom Metazoa; phylum Arthropoda; class Insecta; order Lepidoptera; family Pieridae; genus Pontia; species Pontia daplidice. The sequence goes on along the minus strand of CAVNZL010000136.1, from coordinate 4,912,802 downwards.
GTCAACGTTGATTAATATTGGTTATAATTCGACTTTCAAATTTTAATGTCGACATAGTCTGTGACGCACAGACTGCAATATCTAGTAGTACATATTATGTCTTTTCTTACAATTCATAGTTTAAGTATGTCCTCCTCCTGGTCCTCCTGGTTAATAAATCGCTTCCCGTGTGTAATAACAATAAATATTTGTTATTATTACATCCAAGCCATGACTACGACGATGTGTAACTGGGGCAAAGGGGAACCTTGTAAACTTCTCCATAGTTTAATTTAACCTACTTGATGTTACGTCACTTTCGGTATTAAAAATTGCCAAAAAACATCGAATACACATGACTACATATTGTTAGCTTTTTGAAATAAATTCTCAATTTTCATTCGTTACTCTAGCGGACTATTTAAGACAAAACATTTCCTTTATTACATATGAATAACTCTACCGATTTTGACTATGGAAGATTTTTACGATATTGTAAAGTTCATTAAAATCCATTAGTTTTCGCGTGAAAGAGAATCCATACTTACAAACATTCGTTTTTATAAACATTGAAAAAAAAACACATTAAGTTTTTATGAATAAGGTTTTACTTGATATGAATAAAAGACAAAAAGTGTTAAAAGCAATACGGTGTAATACATCCTGAATAAGTTGCAGCTTTGTGTGTGGTCGAACATAATTTTAAATTGCGATAATGCGAACGATTTGTTGTGCTCAGACGACTATAAAACAAATGTTAACAAAATATTCATTCTCTTGTAAATGTCTGTAAATTATGAAGGTTTAACTTAATGTATTAAAAAAATTTTCCGCCGCTACACTGCAAATAAAAATATACTTCATTTAATGAGTAGACACCTTATCTCATTCAATAAAAAAATATTATTGTTTTTATTTTAATTCCCGCCTGTTCCACATTGGGGTAGGCAGAGACCCCAGACCACTTGCTACGATCCTTACATACCTGTCTCGCTTCTTCCACCCTCATTAAATTCATCATACATTCTTTTATATATATTGTGTTAGTAATAAAAATTTAATTTTAAGTTTAAATTTAGGCGACAAATCAATAGATTTTTGCAATCTTTCATTGTACGTTAACCACTGATTGTATAACTAAATAAAATTTCGGTTACGATTTCTCAAAGGGCAAAGTAATAAAAATTAACCGGGCATAGAAACTCATAATGTTTCGCATGGAGCCTGAGCACTTCTTATCAAATTAATTTGGTAATTATGAATAAACTGAGGAGTTGATTGTATAATGGCTTTATGTGCTCATTTAAAAGTTATGCAACGATAAACCCCAGCAGGTGAGTTCTGTTTTATTAGGTTAAATAGTTTCATTGTTAAACGGCCGTATTCAAAATGTTTTAACCGACTTTTTGTCACTGAAGAACGTGAAAGGCGTAGGAGTGTTTTGAAAATCGAATTAACTTTTGAGAAACTACGTTTGCTTCGTATGTCTCACATAAGGAATTATAATGAATCGTTCTTGACTACAACTTAACATTGTTAAGGCTATTTGTATTGTGATCTTTATGAAGATTGTCACTGAAGAACGTGAAAGACAAAAGTATGATTTTCAAAAGATATATTTTGAAAATCGAATAAACTTTTGAGTAACGTTTGTTCCTTATGTATCATATAATGAATCATTCTTGACTACGACTTAACTCTATATGTTTCGAGATCTGTATGAAGATTTTATTACATAATTAGATTTTTTATCTATATATTTTTTTCTGCTGTATACGAAGTAGGATAAAACGCTCCTGTGAACTATAGATAATAGATAAGCCAGTTATAAAGATATTATTGAATATATATTTTATAGTACGTATGTACTCAACGCGCGAATATATTGCCACATGTAAAAATAAATTGATAAATGCTTAAAATCTTGTCAAATGTTTGCTCATTAACGCCATCTATTGGCACAGCAAATACGGTATTTTCCTGGATTTCTACAAATTTATTACGTTATCAGTTCGTAGTAACCCAACCAAAGACAATATTAACATATAGCCTTGTTTGAATGCGAAATATATATTTCGTTGCCGCCCTTGAAGTTAACAATACCTGATGCGTAGTTTTTTTTTATTTCCGTTTAAGATCGTGACTATTGCTGACAAGTGTTTAGGGTCAATGACCTTAACGAGGCTAATGAGTTAATGACAATTTGGCACTTCATATATTTTTTTGTCACTTGTTAACGCATGCGTACAAAAGTACGCGCACGCACATGCGACTTTTCATTCATATTTGTTTAGCAAAGTAATTCGACAAAACCTTTGACGCCTAATGTCGCGGGTTCACCTGACTGTATGTTATTTAATAATTATAAAATTCTCGTGTCACAGTTTTCGTCAAGTCCCTATTTTTTATTTATTAATTGAAAGTTGAAATCAGATGTATGGCAAAACAATATAAATGTATTTATGAAAACAATTTGTTTTTCAGTTATGTAAGCTCATAATATAAGCTATAATAACTTACATTGTACCTAACTGACCGTGTGGAATGTGGCCTGATATTTATTTAGTACTTTTTATTTCCTATGTTATTGTCGTATGATCCACATTCTCATAAGTTAGAAACGTTCATATAGAGATATATACTGCTCTTAATTCAAATCGAAATTCACTGAATGCAAATGCAAATATTATTTTAACTTGAAATAGTCTTAAGGAAACTTTGTATAGAAATATCAATATATGTCTATAAATAATGAAATCGGTAAAGTCGACCCGTGAGGAACAAGCCTTAATGAGAAGGGCTTGTGAACATTCGCTAATGAATACTTAAACAATTCTTATAATTGACTTTACCATCTTTATTTTGACATTTATGCAAAATATATAGATGGGTTTTAAATGATATCACACTTATTATTCGTACACTCTCCTACGGGAAACAAATCTAAAATATTCGCTTCCTCGTCATTCCCATTGATAATATTTCATAGAAGTTTTTTTTTTATAAAACAGGGGGCAAACGAGTAGGAGGCTCACCTGATGCTAAGCGACACCGCCGCCCATGGACACTCACGAAGCCAGAGGGCTCACCAGTGCGTTGCCGGCCTCTAAGATGTTTATACGCTCTTTTTTTTGAAGGTCCCTAAGTCGTAATTGTTGCCCTTTTGATAATATTTCATAGAACCGGAAACCCATTTTAATAAGACAACATTAACATTATCAAAATAAATACTTCAAACAGGAAACAAAAATGTAAATTTACGCAGCACAAAGTAATTGGCATTTTAGTTAAAGAATTAAACGTTTCCTGTCATCGCATCTACGGTTATAGAAAAGCCCAAGTCGGCGAGACGCGAACGAATGTTTTATTTAAGGTTTGCTCTATGAAGGTTTTAGTCTGTCCCAGTTGACTGATGTATTTTTAATCTGTGTCAGCCCTATTTTAAACAGATAAATGAAGGCGCCAGAGAATTTTTATACGAAAAACTAAAAAGATAACGCGAGATAAATCGTTATCAAACACGTGATGTAGCCCATGTGCCAATTATTCGTGACGACTATTCGCAAGGTCACAGACTATTGTAAGCAGTTGGCGGGTTTGAAAACGCTCTGTGGCCTTAACATATAATCTAACCTTTTGATTTGACGCAAAGCAACTAAATAAATTTACATAAAATTATCGATATACTCCCGATGGTTTTGGTTTGGTGGTATTTTGTAAACTGAACACTATTTCGACGACCAATATTTTGGAATTTGTTTCTTTAATTATTTTTAATATTCAACCGCCATACTTTACTCGATCTCACTATTGTTATGCGGATTTAAATGTCTTTTGAAAAAACCTTAAGTAAATTGATTTTAATTATATCAACTAACTTCTTTCCCATTAACCATACTCGTAGATACTAAATTGTTTCCTATTACAAGTATTGGCTGTAGATTTTTATTGAACAAATAAATGTAGTAGTCGTCGGTCAAAGCACGATGTAGCGGCGCATCGCCGTTTTTAAATAATTTAATTTTTAAATAATAAATAAAACCTTTTTATAAACTTTGTACTGGCATGTAAATAGAAAAGGATCGCCAGCGTCTTGTCAGAGAGGTGTCAGAATTCTAGATTATTAATTGTTTCGTGTCATTATTTTCTTTTGTGTATTATATTGTAAATATTAAAAAATGGCTTTTATTACCAATCACCAACCCGCTTTAACCATAACTTATTCATATTTTTTTGAATTACTGCGTAACTTATCCTGCAATTTCTGCGGATGTTCTGTTGCTAGGCGTGAGTAACAATCGTGGTATTTATATGCACAAGAATGTCTGTTGTAAACTGGTAACAAACGACATGTTAAAAATATTATTAATGTTATTAGTATACATGTATTTTTATTTAATAATCCTCTTTTTGAATGTTTCTTATTTTATGACTCTGTTACTTTTACAATACAGGAATTTGGACCCTAACGATTCGGTAAAATCAACCTCTACTATCGATTTTTAGCTAACCAACGACGTTTTAAATTAAACTGTATTTCTTGAACGTGAGAACAATAATATAACAATAGCTGTTTAAGATGAGAAAATTATTTTATTGAACCATAAAATAATTATCAAATGTAATGGTCAGTTAGTGTACGGTTCAATAAATCACTCATTCAGCCTTTCCCACGTGATGTGTCGGAATCCACTTTATCGTGTAGCGTTAGCACAACAATTTTCATTACGTAAATAAAAACCTTGGATTTATTAAAAAAATACATTGTTCTAACGTCAACATTTCGGATTATCAACAGTGTCATATGATAGGCTGCAAAACGACATCTATTCTTACTTCCTTCTTTGAAAGAAAAGCATTCAAATATTTGAAATATCAACTTTTACTGTATTTAAAGTTTTCGTAGTTCTCGTGCAGTTTAAAATATTTTGTCTGAATAAATTGACCGCTGCTGTCGCTACTCAAAGGTAACGTGCGATATCTTTTACAATCAGTCATTCATATATACATTTTATTACATATTTACCCTACGATAAACTTCATAAGGCACTTCCGCTTGATCAGTTCTTTCGACGCTTAAAATATTGGTAAACCGTACATTTTTATTATTTTATATCAATAAAATATATTTTATTATAACCTTATATGAATGAAATATGTAGCTGGCGTTCGATTTCGTTAATTTTCGAAAATTGTCACGCATATTAATAGTTACCAACCCCCTTGTGATGTCAAGATCTGGCCAATAGATCGTAGTTTATTATTCTGGGTCAAAGTCATTGAACGACCTGTTTCAAATATAACGCGAATCATAGTTTTCCAAATATTTTCGTGTTTAAAATAAAGTAATTTGGTTTGTTTTGCTCTTTTTTTATATAAAACTGGCTGATCCGGCAAACGTTGTTTTGCCATAAATGTGATTTCTAGCAATCATTTTTTTAGTTCCATAAAAATAATTATCAGTTTTGGGATATATTTATGAACGAAAGAATTTTAAATAATAAAAGTATGCTTTATTTAGGTTAATAAATTAATCATTAATCCGTTTGTAGATGACCACTGCCATATATTGATTACTTACTCAATCCAGTCGAAAAGTATCGACATTAATTAGAATCTTTTGAAGTTAACAGATAATTGTAACTGTCAATTAATGATAGACAAATCATTTGCAATAAAATAAAATGCGATTATAATTAAAGATCTAAGCTATCCTATCCTTAAGTTGGAACAGACTGCTCACGGTGTGCCAATTTAATTTAAAATCGGAATAGAGGAGTTCATCGGGACTAACATCGTGACAGGAGATTTATATATATTAAGATAGGGGGGGGAAGGGGGGTTGGGGGGGGGGGTAGAAGAAACCTTTGGTTGCGTTGCCGGCCCTTAAAGATGGAGTTATTTTTTTATTAAGAGTTAGAGGTCGTATCTGGGAGTCGATTCCACAGTTCACTTGATCGCATGGAAGAATGCATTGTAAAGCGAACTGTGGTTCAAAGTTTGAATAATGGGTGCTTAGGAAATAGTGTCCGCCATAATGGGAATAAAAACAATTATTACGAAAATAAGGATCTAATAAATATCAGTTGAAGTAAAATTGTATTTAACAGTTTTCAGAAATACAATTTTGCTTTTAACGCGATAACCTCACACGACATTTTTTAGTCCTTCGCCAATACTTTTTGATATCACCCCTTCATAAATACATTAATAACAGACGACAGCGAAATGTGCTAATCACACAAATGAGTTAGTGGAAACCGAATAGAGGGTTCCGTAGTCCGGCAGGTGAGCAAGGTCGTCCTAATATCAGCCACTTAAAATTTCTCATGCTAGCAGGTACTTTGCAACTCCCGTGACGATTCGTTGGTTAATTTAGGGTATAAAGATAAGGATAAAGGCCCTGTTTAAACTCTATAAATTTAAAAATAAAAATAGAATAAATTAAATGTCTAATAACTATATCTACGAGTATATCTACGAGTGATCACCGCACAAATGTTGTCAGTACTGGGAATCGAATCCCGATTTTGACTCCGGGTCCATTTCGCCATGGGTTCGGTCTATTATACACTATATTTTTATTTAATTACAGATTATGGCCAAAATGATAAGTAAAAACTCCCGTATCCTAGACTTACAAACAAGAACGCCTTGCATGCTTCACTCAATCTTACCAAGCCTGTCACAAATATATGCTGCTCTTGTGCGGATTTCAAAATTATTAATTATAGACGACAATGGAGATGCACCGTTCGCGAATTGCACTCTGACAATAAAGCATGCACTCGCGACCTAAAGTAAAGCGGGAGTAAGGCTTAGAGCAACTCCGAACAATCTATTTGGCCCCTAATAGTAGAAGTAATATTTATAGTATTTGACGAACAGGTTCGATCCTGGTACAGTCAACATTTGATGACCATAATAAGGTGTTAGAACATGTATAATGCAAGCTATGAGCTTGGGCTGACCCAAGATATATATGAATATATAGTATAGATTCGCAAATTGTATTTACGTCGAATATAACAATCCACACGTAACTTTCTAGCTCGTTACGTTTGCTTACGCATGAAGGCTTGAAGCTAACGGCCACCGTTTATGAGCCAATTAAAGAGAGGAAATCGTAATTAGTGACGTAGGAATGTGACAAGTTGACAAGCGATATTTAAATAAAACGTGAATATAGATTATTGGTAACGTATCAAATATCATTCGGCAGGATTAAATTGTCGTCATTAATGTTTAAAATTAATATCTCGATATGATTTTTATGGTACATCTAGAGGAAGAGTGAAAAGGGATTTTAGCGCGATTATTATCTTGATTTTACGTTGTATGCGGTTTAGAAAATATTCACAATGGCGTATGAAAAGTATTTCATAATTTCTATGTGTTTGTTGTTTCTTATAATTAATAAATTACTAAATATGTGGTTGTTTTTTATATAAGGGCAACTATACTAACGCCAATATAAAATAATAATTGAAGCTGCAGTTAAAAGCTAACTAGGCGAACTTCGTAGCGCCTAACTGTTGATTCTTTCTTTTTTTATTTGAATAAATACTTATTCTGCTACTCAGACAGCGAGTTCGAAAAAAATAAGAGTTATTTAAAAATATATATTATGTCATATTTAAGATGCTAACGTGACTCAATTGTTTTGCCTTCCCGGAACCTTTCCGGTAGTAGATGAACTTTATTTTATGGTTTTTAAAGTTCAAATTGACTTGTAAGTATTATTACGAATCGTTTTTAGACTTTTTCAGGTATAATATTTTAATTTTTCATCGACAAGAAATATTCGTTAGCTTCGAAATTTGTTCAGCTGTTCTCGAGATTTGCGCCTAGCAACACATTCAGCGATTCATTTTTTATACAATAGTACCCAATACAAGCCTCGATATGTTAATTGGGCATATGAAAAATATCAGAAGGATGAAAGGGACAAAACATAATAGCCATTTGAATCTATAAACTTTCTAATTATAAAACTGTCTCTTTTCATCACAGACGCAACACAACATGAAGAAAAGAGACAAGTAATTGTAGCTATTTCGAAATAAAACCTAGATTTTATTTATTGATAATCGTAAGGCGTCAGTTTCGTATAGAGAATTATACTCGCTCGGTAAAAAGCGTTTGTTTTGACGTAACTGACCTATAAACATACATGTTTGGTTTGGTTCTCTTTCATCGTTTGTTTAAACATTGAGGTATAATAAAATCTCCGGCCACCCCAACATTTCATTCGAAAACGTGGCGTAACTTTGCGGCGAACAAATATACGTCTTTTTAATATGAAATTTTCTTAATGTAGTCATTAGGCCAGCCTCATAAAGGTAGACATGAAAGAAATATCAATCGCTATGCACACGGTAAGCCACAAGTAAGCAAGTTCTATATATATATATACTTGTTTTATTATATAATATATTATATTTATATATATAATATATAATATCAACAAAATCGTTGAGTTCTTTAATTTGTTTTCATGGCAACTTGAGCACTTTTCTGGCTTGGATACGATGTCTCTGAGACTAGAAACTGACAACACTTACAATTTTAATCAAAGTGTAACATACAAATAACGTATTTGGAATATTTCGATTCAAAAATCGAAAATTCAAATATACACTGTTAGACTAAAATTAAACGCGGATATTCGTTTTCTCTAAAACACGACGCGTATCTAAATCTGTGATCAGGCGACGCGAAAGATACGAATTAAATTAATTCGCACACAATTTGGCAGAGTATCTAGGTCGACGTGTGGAGATCCGTAGTAAACCTATCGGCAAAGCTCTTGGAGTACTATTAATGATGTCTCCTGGTACAAGGAGAGACAGACACTGGTTGTTTACAGAAAGAGAAAGAAGACTTATGGACATTATATACATGCTATATTTCCACAATTATTACGTAATATTGTTTTTATAAATACGCACTTTAACGTTAGAATAGCGAAAACTTAAGCACGGCCAGACAAAGAACTGTAAAGCTTCAAATAGACTCATACATGTCAAACATAAGTTGAACTTTTGCCATAATGTACGTGTTATCTTTGAATTTCCCATACACGTAATGTTTCGTATAATGAATAAAAGTGCTTCGAAATACTTAAAACTTATTTAAATTATACGTTAATTAATGTGCGGAATCCAGATAGTAACAGCCAAGACTCGTTTGCTTCTATAGCAACCTACTTGTACGTTGCGTCTCGCCACTAGTTCAAGGGCAAACGAAATTTTTTGATATTGCGCATTTTATATAAATTTTATTACTAGCCGCACCTTCCATTGCCAACAGGCTTGATACAATCTATTATTTTATATTCCGGATATAAATACTAGGGGGCATTTGGATTAACATATATTATATAGAAATTAAGAACGAAATTAAAAATTGTGGTATTTGTCATGACGGCTTTGTCCTTGATACATAGTTGAATTGTTTTATCAATGTGTATTCCGCATTTGGCTTATATGTAATGATTAATATTTTTAGGAATATTTAATATGATATGCTGAAAGAATACCTAAAAATATAAAATAAAATATTGAGTAACTTTAATAATCCTGAGGATGTATATATAGATATATAGTTGGTATAAATTCTAATATCATATAAATCAAGATAATTTCGATGAACGATATAACCTATTTTAAGACTGGCCACCAGAAAAACAATTTAATTGACACTTTGTATACATTATATTATACTATAAATTATTATTACATAATTTTAGATTTGCTGAATAATATTGTTACTCTGAGTATAATGATAAAAGTAAAACAAAAAATTATATTTATAGACACGCCAAATCCGAATCTGACTAATATTTTAGTAGAGTTATTTTAGTAGAACAATGTTTCTTACAAAACTTTTTATCATTTAACTGACCGACTTTACTTGCTAATAAATTGAACCGAATATGATTATTTCATATAGATTTATACGCTTTGTATGTAAATAATTCAGTTATAGAAACAACAAATTTTTATAGACCATAGTACCAAGCACCTTTGAAGGATTAAAGATCGTCCTTATCACTTTGAATGTAAATGACAAAGACAAAACATTGACTACACTCGAAGGCTGGAATACTACGTCCATGAATAAGACAGTGTACGGCAAAAACCCACAAAGCCATATCAGTGGATAAATTATTAGATATTACGTAATCGGAGACGGTTTCCACCCACAGTGCGTTATCAGCGGATTTGGTGCGACCATGAGATCAAACGGCCTTGAACCAGTATAAGGCTACGGTTATTTCCGCCTTCTCTATAAATACGCGTTTGAAGTATAGAATAAAAATGGCGCCGAAATATCTTGGACAATATTATTAATGTTTGGTTTTAGATTCAATTGTGACCACGAATCGAACTCCCTTCTCTTTTGTCTGTGTCGTCCATTCTCGGTTGTTGCGGGCATTTTGCGCGACCGGTTTTCTGTTTCGCCCGTGAACTGCAAAGTATGACCAAGTTATAATTTTAATACATTTTTACATAATGGTTTAGGTTTAACCGCAAGGACTATTATATACGTGAGTAGTATACTAAGAGAGTTGCCATAGCAACGAGCGACGTTCTCTACTAGAACGCTGACGCGATCCCAAATTTCCCCTTAATAGTGAGTTTGAGGGGATTTAGTGGTTAGGGCTATTGTGAGCTTCACACTCTGCGGAAGTGCATTCCCCTCGAAAAAAAAATGTACAAAGGACTCTTGAATCGTTAATTCTTAATTACCTCATCGGAAGCTTAACCTGTGAAACTTATTTACTTTTTTAATTGATAGTAACTGACTTTAATATGTAAAGACTTTCTAATTGAGGCATTTACGACCTGATACAACTGAGGGACCTAAAAGAGCATTGCCTCAAAGGCAGGCAACGCAGTTGCGAGCCTCCTTGGCGGCGGTGTCACTTCACATCAAATGATTACATAAAGGAGGTTTAATAAAAAAGAACATATAAAACAAAGCTGACGGCACAGTATAATTTCATCTAATTTTATAAGTCGATATAAATAGAAAACAAGAAGCAGTATTTTATGGCGAATATTCGTATTTTATGAATGGAATAAAAATCAAACATGAAGGCGATTAACGCGATAAAAATAGCGTTTATCGTATAGAAACAACTTGCGGTATTCGCGAATAACTGCCAAGCTTGTGACGGCCTCACGTATCGACTTTCATTACGGCTTTTATCGGTGATTTTGTTGCATGTGTTGAAAAGATTTCTCTTTGAAAAAAATCTTGATTTCAATCATATACAGGTGTTATTGACATATTAACTAAATTCACTTATAATTTAACTTTCTAGTTTATAATCGACACTATAGTAAAATAGCTAAGTATATAATCAAATAGTTTAGACATTCATATATATAGTATATCCATTTATTTTTATCTTAAAAGCAGGGGAAATAAAAAACTGTGTTTCTTGAAATTATAGTTATCATTGAACGAAACTTTCATGAATTTCTTTAAAATATCAATTATTATATTGTCATTTATGTGACAAAGTTGTGACGTGATTGAATACCTAATATATAATAATAACCTTCTATCGTACATTGACACGTTGTAAACGCCATTTGCAAACGAACACTGAATATATTATATCTTATCTGTTTTATAGGCCTACCTGGATTTACCATGGTCAATAGAATACAGGATGTTTCCCACGATGCTCAATTATTTATTTATTATGACCTACCAAATGTACAATTATTAATACTAATAAATTAAAGGTGAGCACTGAGATGCTAAAAACTGTCAGCTCAAACACAAAAAAATCAAAAGTACCCAAATAAAATGATACGACAATCGTGGAAGCTCTGACTAAACAGTTTAGTCTAATCAGAGCTTCCACAATAAATTTCCTAAATTTGTAGACATTGGTACAAACTATATACATATCGATACTTTTTTCACTCTTGACTAAAGAATAATATAATCTTAACATTTGTTGAAGTCGTGAATACAATCCACAATTAGCCCTTGAAAGATCTTAATGTGAGTTAGTAGCAAGACAACAATTAAACGAAGTTACACAAAAGCCGACCCGCGACAGAAGTGAGGGACAGTTCAACTAAGTAATGCTCAATTATACAAATATAATAACAAAAATATCTATATAATATATCTTATTTAATTAGGTATTAAATACGCAGTACTGTGTCCACGTACTTCGGCTTTCAAATCAGCTGAGAAAGCAACAATTAAACAAAAAAGGTTAATCTAATTCTAATGGTTAGGTTGGTAGATGCTGTAAAGCACGCGAAACATCGGGAAAATTTTAAAAATGATGTAATATACTTTAATTTACAAAATACATAACTTAATCCGTTAACAAAGTGTTTTTCTTTATACAACAATAATGTTAAATTATATATTATATTATTATATAAATTATAACGTTTAATAGTGTGCCAATAAGCTGAAAGGGATCGATATATATTAGTGATAATAAAATGGAAATAAGGTATTTTATTTATGTCTTTTTACCAGCAATATTATCAATAACCTTTCGGCATACGCCTAATCGGGCGTACAAAACTGAACACCTTGTATGATTCCTGCTTAATTTTCTATGAATGGCGCACGAATATGATTTAGGATTCGCAATAGAGATTATCTATAACACGTACGGAGTAACCACATACTATCATTTCAAGAAACTTGGCCGATGGAATTTCGTTAGTGCAGGTCAAGTTAAAACCCTAGATGTCATGGGGTTGTACCCAAAGGGTAAAAACGGGAAGCGTATTAGTTTCCCTTCGTTGTATATAACCAGGCTGTGTCTTTATTTTTCGTCGGTCGATCGTTCGGGAGCCTCACACTTTCTTTTTATTTGAGTCGCAAAACTAAGCGGGTCCTTTAGCGCGTAAACTCGCTCATCAAACAAAACAATTAAAATATCTGTTGCTAGAACTAAATCAAAATAATGCCATCTAGTAAAGCCAAGTTGTTTGCCCAAGTGCTTTTATAAAAATTATTAGGTAAATAGAAGGCGTTTGTGGATTAAATGGTATACAATTCTATTAGACCTAATAACCTAGACCAAAAGACCTATTAGATTTATTAGACTATATATATTAGCAATATTACGCCAAAAAAACTTAATAATGAAATGAATTATATAATACTTTTGACTCAATAAATGCTGTTAGTAGAGGCAACATCTTGAAAATGCTCCGGTGCCGGACGAATGATGCGAGTGTTTGAAGGTTTTTTCACAGAATATTGCTAATAAATTAGCCTAATAGAATTGTACAAAAAGTATTAATTGTTTTTTATCCATTTTTGGCAATATTCACGTATTTATTACTAAGAAAATTATTTTAATCATAATATTTTAATTCTATTACTTAAGATATTTAAATGTGAATTCATCAAACTTGTCTTAACTAAAAAAATTAACTTAAAATTAACGAATTTTACGTTGAAACATTTAAACAGGTTTGCGTGTCTGTGTTAGTTTTATTTCCGATGTTGTATTTTAATTGTAAATATAAAACCTTATTGAATAAATAAGCATAACTGTTTTAGGTGTAATAACTAATAGAAGTAAAATCTAGCTTTGTCGTGTCGTTCGCGTATGACTTAAAACTGATGCAGGGATTTTCTGCGAACAAACATTATTTCGCGTTCGCACTGATCAATGGGTGTTACCCATCTACTTCCTCCAGATATAGGTAAAGGTACGCTGTGACTATTGTGGTTTACTTCAAATATATGGTTTATTAAGAACTTTTCTATCTTCCTCCCTTACAAGCATTGCATATTAGCATGTAACTAAAAAGTAGGAAGATATCAAACGTAAGCCGCTCCGTAAAGCCATTGCCAAATGTAAATAGGTCAAACAGTTTGAAATTCGAATGGATAACATTTAGTGAATACAAAAATTAACAATACAAAATTTGTTGTATGCTAATTCTAAGCCCTACGCGCCAAGAATGGTATATTCTACAGGAAGCCGACGCAAGGCCAACGGGACTATGAATTTTTGAATGTGGCAACAATTCGGCAATGATTTCGCAAGTGGCCTAGCAACTGGTCACGTGGTTAGAGTACGGTTCGCAGCGATGATATGTTGGGATAGTGGTCATTTTAATTGAATAAGTTTTTTAATATTTAAACGTTATTTAAGCAAATATTACCTTGACTAGTAAATTAAAGAAAACATCTCGATAAAGGATGGTGGTGATAATTTTCCTGGACTTGTTAAATACTCTTCTAATTTCTCTCTTCTCTCTTATCTGTTTTAATGTATTTTGTGTATCCCAAGTTTTAAGACTACCTAGTCTAAACAAAAAAGTGTCAACTTAAGATAAATATTTTTTTTAGGTTTCTCCAGACCACCAAATCGTTCAGTTTGACTTAATTGGGTAATTAAAAGTTAGAGACAAAATAATTACTTCAGCTGCTTTGATTATTTTCTGTAAAATAACCAGCATTTATGTTTGAAGAATTTAGTCTCAGTAAAACACACAAATTACAATTACAATTGTCTCCAGAATGTATATTTAATTATAGGTAAAGTAAATATTCAATTTACTATTATTAAAATGATTACAATAATCACTAAAATTTTAAAACATTTGGTTTTAACACTGGAAGTTGACATGCCGGAACTTAATTTAGATTTACACAATTAATGGGCCGTAGGCCTAACACTTCGTTACTGACCGTACCTAGAAATCTTCCTTTGTTAGTTTTGGATTCGCCGAAGGTCGATGCGTGATCAAAATTTCATGTAACCTTTTCAGTGTGCCACTTACATACAGAAGGATGTTGCGATACGTTGGCAAATCGTTTTCTATGTCATAGAAAGCTTATTATAGCTTTATGACAATTTTTAATTCTGGTCTTGTATGCGAAAGTTGTTGTATAATATTATATTCCGAATTATTCATGGATACAAGAGAACCAGTTATAGTGAGTGTCTTAGGCTTAGAATTTTCTATCTTGCTTTCTGTTTGCACCGGAATTCAAACGAATTGAAATAATATTTTTCCATTCATACATTTTTTATTTTTAGGCTAGTAATTATACGCGTAATTGTCGTTGCTACGTATCAGCTACGTGAATTATTAATTTGATTTTCTTTTGTTCAAAGGTTTCTAAGAATTAATCATTATTTATATGATTTTTTGCTGTAATCTTCACCTTTGCAATATGTTTTGTGTATAACAAAACGCGGTTTCTTGAAGTTGTTAAAGAACCTTGCTGCAACAACGTAAAAATCTAAATTAATTACTTATCAATTTATATTTATTGAGCGTCTATTAAGAATGCGTAGAAAAATTACTGCGTAGATCACAATACGAAAATATTTATGTTAAATCTACGAAGAGAATGTGGTTTTGATGCAATAAATTTAATATTTTAAGTTCTTTTTAATAATCTTACACCTTCATTATATATATTGTTTTATTAATTTATTTCAACTGAAGTCCTTTCCCGTTTTTCAATGATTGAAATTATACATATCTTATATAGCGCCCATTTCAATTTATAATTGTGCGTTTAGAAAGGGAATATTATACTGAAATATTTAACGGTCATGCAACTGACTGCATAGCACACAAAACAGTAGATTTCCCGCCTTCAAAAATTTTCCGATCTCTAAAAACGAGTTTCAAACTCGTTCCGTATATCGAAAATGTAGTGAACCAGGAAACAATAAAACGTATTTAATTTATTGATATAATTTGCTGTTGTCATGTTTGGAAACCTTGGCGATTTGCAATTAACATCTAAATGCCTCCGTTAAATTTTGACACATTCGACGCAATCGGTTGAGAGTTGGACGGGGATTTATTTGTATTACCTGTTATTAAAAACCTATATAGGTTCAATTACATCATTGTACAGCAAGGCGAAGACAATCGCTTCGTATTCTTGGTGACAGTTGACAGCTGACAGATGAACAACGCTTCCAACTGTCATTTGACATTCTACAACCGAACGACGCGTGTATTTTGGTCTCTTAAAATCTTACATTTTGAATTATTATTTTTTGTATAAAATTTCCCTGTTATGTGTGCGTGTATGTAAGAAAATATCCTGACCCCTTGCCAAGTGAAGGCGAATGAATCAAGTGCTCCTGTGTTCAGTTGTACATCTAGTTCATGAGACAGATACAAAATCCACATTCAATAATAGATGTTACCTATAACGAAGCTCGATGGCGACGATCAATTTATAGAGATTCCGACTATGCGATACAAGTATATTCTGTGTATTTTAAACCCCGATCAAACCTTGAAGAATTTTCCTACATTAATATTTCTCGCTTTTACCACTATTCGTTGAGGACCGCATTATTTATTGTCCTTTGCGGATAACAGACTTAATACAGGAATAATTTGTTTACAAATTGTACATATTACATCCAGTAATAATGCTTTATTTCAGCTTTAGAACGAATAACAGCAACCATAGAGCAGTATTTCCATATAAAAATTCACAGTAAGAACGTTACCAATACTAGTACTAGATGGCGTTTGCGTCATTTAAAACGCGGTATAGTTATGCTCGCCACATTACACTTAAGCGTTTGCTCATAATCATTTTTAGCGACCGAAAGGTCCTGGGTTCGAATTCTAGGAATTTTTGAGAGTGTTACTGTATCTCAAGGTACAGTTCACTATATCTATCTGTACAAATGAACCTGATTTGTATAAAACAGTATGATCATTGATGTTTACCATTTCATTTGATTTCATGATATATCATTCTAGCCTTAATTCTAATATCTAATAAGTTTAATAAGAATTGTTATTATATACTACATAAGATTTAATAATGTTTGGCCAATGCCAATATTGAATATTAAATAGGCATTGAGTGGTCACTACTCAGGAATCGTCATTATCAACCCTAGGTTACTGCTTTCGATCGTAAACCAATAAATTTTTATTTACGTTAATAAATATACTTGCTCCCTATTCCGACGTTGCAGGCAAATATGGTGTGGAAACCGGCTTGCCTTAGAAAACACGTAGAAGCCACTATAAAACATAAAGAACATTTAAGTTGTTCCGATGCTGAATTATTATTTATTTAATAAAGTGTTATTGTTTATTGCTCGAGAGACTGTGAATATTCAATAGTGTACGTTAAGAGTTAATAAAACGCGTGACATATTTATGTAAAAAAATTCAGCGCCTTTAACTAAGATCTCATATGAATATTTGACATTTTGCCTTAATATTTTGCGAAACTCTGATCACTGGAGTTGTCAAGACACTGTTTATGATCATGATCATAGCATTGGTCGTCATGAGCTACGCAGAAAGTGGCGCCTGAGTTATGAGCTAGCGCAAATTACGCTGCGTTCCCTATAAAAGTCCTATTGCCAACATATTAAGGTTGAATATACTATAACTTGAAAAGCACAATCCAGATGTATGTGAAAATCATCTAAACCAATAAATAGTCCATTAAACGACTTCAACATGGTGTTACTAACGTCGTGACGCGATAATCTGCCCGGCCAGTCCGCCGCCGATAAATTCTTCGTCTTCCGCAATTACCAACTCTTTTGTCACTGCGCGGGAGTCGAACAGGTCACTGGGTCTGCTATTCTTGTATCGAGCATCTGTGGCAATATCTCGCTGGTATTTAAATTGCTTCTTGATGATATGGAAACCTGTTGTTACTATTTTTAGTTGATACAACGATTATCTTTATTGTCTGAAGCTTTTTCGTAAATTTCATGTATAGCCAAGTTAGACCCTTGTATGGGCACACTAAAAACAAAGAGTGGCTTTGTTTAGACGTTAATGTAATCACAAAACTATTAAATGATTACTCCTCTATTCAAATTATTATGGTAATCTATCATGGACGCATTAGAAATCTGATGACGGGTTGGGAGAGCTTTGCGTCCGCTGATGCGTTCATAATTTCTAAGGCTTCACTTCTAGGTTGCACCTAAATGTACTGTCCACTATGAAAAACAACGAACGTGTAGTTTTTGACAATTTATTTTGTTATAATATGTACGCGGGTACGTTGTATAGACGATTAGTTTCGGAGCTTTTTTAACTAATCGACTGCGATATACTAAGTTAGTTGAGAATAATTTTATGCAATGTTATATTTAATATTGTAGATGTCTAGATATTAATGTCTTGATTACGAAATGTAATCGGCATGTTGTGTTATTAAGGAACGAATTTGAGTATAAAAAAATACTTCTAGTGATCTTAAACGATGGATATCTTTTCAAAGGTAGAAATTTCGTGTTTAACTATGTGTTTTAAAGGTTCTACACTAAAACAACTTTCCAATTTAAACCTTTAAGTTCCTGATTAGCGCTCACAAACTCTTCTTTTAAATATAAGCTTAGATTTGTATTAGTATAACATTTTCGATACGATTTAAATATTTTCTTGCATGTATAAAATTTGATATTAATTCAGTAACCTTGTAAACAACATTATTTTTATTATTTGTATCCCGTGAACTGACCACCGCACTAATAACGCAATTCACTACCAAGGTTTATGTTAATTTCGTCGCCAAAATTTAGATTTGTAATTAGTGTCTAGACATATTAACATATCAGCACATTTATCAATGCATTTCGATGTCATTTTCTATCGAATAATATCATTTTCTTATCATATATGAATTCAGCTATACTATAAATTTTATTATGGTATAATTATATTATTTAATTTTATTCAAAATTTTACATTATCTTATATATAGAATTCTCGTTTCACAGTTTTCGTTCCCATACACCTCCGAAACGGCTTGATCGAATCTCATGAAACTTGGTGTGCATATTGGAGAGGTCTGAGAATCGGCCAACATCTATTTTTCATCCCGCTAAATGTTAAGGGTGGGTCCACCCCAAAATTTTTATTTTTTAGACAAAATTTTTAGTTTCCATTTTACTACGATGCAGCGTACAAAAATACATACAACTCTACGATCAACCCCTATTTTTTATTTATTAATTGAAAATTGAAATAACATGTATGGCAAAACAACGTTTGTTGGGCCAGCTAGTATTATAAATAGTCTTTCAATTGAATTTCTACGTCTAAGTAAGTTTATGATGAGACAAATAGTTCAATTTATTATCTGTATCAGGCAACTGTGTCTAATCTTTTATACCATAAGGACACTCTTAGATCGTAAGTTTACACTTCACTGTGTACATGTATAATGTGTTAAATTCAAATGAAGTAACTACAATTTAGAGGGATAAAAGTAACATAAAGGCTATATAGAAAGACGTCACCGCGTAAAATAGCTGTGAATCAGTGGGACGTATTGCGATGTCCAGTTTATCGGCCGTCTGCGCCTACGCACCGTTGCGTTTGATCTACGAACTATATGGGTAATTTAATGACCTATAAAAATTATAACACATTTTTTACTTTATATATGACATTTGGAAATCGTTGTTCTATACATTCGTTTTTATTATCTACATTTAGTATTATTGGATTCATTAATCTTCGGTCCACGAAGGAAGGATTCGTAAATGAAGCGAAATTTTTTGTGTTGGTTGTATAAATTATTAATAAACTACGTTTAAAACTATTAATCATTAGAAATTATACCTTACAATCTTATTCCTCGCTCTACATTGACGATTATTTTAACTGCAGCATTAAAATTGTGTTTGTACTAAATTTTATAAATTACAATTGTCCATGTCATCCTTACGCAGAAGAGCCATGGAGGTCCGTCGTAGTTTTAAATTCATCTCGCAGGAACGCAATATCCCTGGCCCCTAATCCACATCGCGTGATGACATTCGCAGAAGCCATAAAATCAGCTCTACGTCATATTAATATTATTTAGGGTCTAATGGTATTTCGGGAATGGTGAAATTAAAACATAAGACAGAGTGAGTATTGTCGTACGACTACGTGCTTTAAACAGATGAATGAAAATATGTCAAAAATATGTAAAACTAGCTGACCCGGCAAACGTTGTTTTGGCATAAATGTGATTTCTAGCAATCATTTTAGCTAAATAAAAATAATTATCAGCTTTAAGTGTGCGGGTATATGTTTATAATCGAAAGCGTTGTAAACAATAAAAGTATAAACTTAGATTAATAAGTTAATCTTTATATGGCACGTTTGTCATAGCAGTGCCATCTATTGATAACTTACTCAATCCAGTCTTTCGAAGTCTCTTAATTTAGTAGTAGAAGCTTTTGGAGTTAACAGATAATTGTGACTGTCAATTAATCATTTGCAATAAAATAATTTGAAATCGATTAAGTAGTTTAGGAGTCCATCGCGGACGAACATCGTGACAGGAGATTGATATA